>JAGSMT010000066.1:1200000-1800000 GCA_029286875.1 Lamproptera curius | reverse complement strand
AGTTTCCTAGCGGCGCGGGTGGCGGGCGGTAATCGCTCAAGGAGTGGCTTTACTAGGCTGGCCATGTTGTGTAGACTGAATTTAGAAACAAAACGTTTTTAAAATTTTATCATCATCATCATGATCAGCCTGTGGTAGGCAGTACACTGCTGGACATAGGCCTCCCCTAATACACCCTATGCATTAGGGAGCTTTTAGACCGCATCCCACCAAGCTGGTCGAATTGGGTGGACCGACTTTTTACACGCCCATCCGACGCATGGATCATCTTACTTTTCAGACAATTGGGTGATCGGCCCAAATTGCCTAACCAACTAGGAAACGACGATGAAAATTTGTTCAGTCCCCGCAAGAGGCGAACCCACGACCTCTGGTTTCTAAAGCACACGCCCATACAACTAGGCTGCGAAGGCAGTACAAAATTTTATATTGCGGTTAATTGACAAACTTACTTGCAATCAATGAAATCGTCTTATTCTTAGAAAATTCACTGTCAATTAATCTTCACTGCCAAGTTTTAGAAGATCGGTTTCTAATGGTAACTCTCTCCAGAGCCTTTAGAAGTCCTCATAGGTACGTACAGTATACGTACGTACCTATGAGGACTTCTTATACGTTCTTAGTTCATCCTTATCGCCAGCCTGACTCTAAGAAGACAAATAAATATTCCCCATGCGTGACAGATTTCAGATAATTTTATTGAATCCCATAAAAACGGACCCGTTATTGTCAGCATATGAACTAAACTAACTAATTAAGCTATGTATTTGGTGGAGTTGCTGAGAAAGATGGACATTTTACCTATAATGGCAAAGGCTCACATTTTCTATCTCGTTTAGGACGGAATAGACGGCATTATTTGAAAGGCCTATGGCCACCCTACTTTATTCGCGTCGCCGAGGCTCTGCTCTCGCGGCGCCCTTTGATTGTTTTTCCGCGGTTCGTCGGCGTTTTTGTGGCGTTTTTGCCACCGCCACCTGTCCGCTTAATAGCGCAATCGCCGCTTATTTACGAGGTCGCGCCAACGCGCCGCGATCGGTTCGCGCGCGAAACCTCTACGATACGTAACAGATAATTAAAAGGCGGCCACAGATTATAATTAATATAGATGTTAAATACTCGCTCAGTCCTGAATGAAAACAATAATGAGTAAATCATTCGTGATGTTTTTATTATTTAACTTTAACTGCCTCCGTAGCCTAGTGGTATGGGCGTGTGCTTTAGAAACCGGAGGTCGTGGGTTCGAATCCTGCGGGGACGCAACAATTTTTCATTGTTGTTTCCTAGTTGGTTAGGGCAATTTGGGCCGATCACCCAATTGTCTGAAATGTAAGATGATCCATGCGTCGGATGGGCATGTAAAAAGTCGGTCCACCCACCAACCCGCATTGGACCAGCGTGGTGGGATACGGTCCAAACCCCCCTAATGGATAGGGGTGTATTAGGGGAGGCCTGTGTCCAGCAGTGGACTAAAACAGGCTGATGATGTGTGATGTGAGTCCGTATCATAATGGCATGGACTTGCGCTTAAAAATCGGAGATCTTAGATTCATATCCTGCAGGGATTTGACTACTTTTAATCGTTGTTTTGTAATAGGTTTGAGCAATGCGTGCTGGTTACCCGATTACATGTAAAGTAAGATGATTCATGCGTCGGATGGGCATGTAAAAAGTAGGTAGGTTCACCGGTGGTAGGTCCCCTGTTTACAAGAGAACGTCTAGGTGGGCACCACCACGGTGCCTATTTCTGAAACAGTAGTGTATAAACACTGCTGTGTTCCGGTTTAAAGGACACCGTAGCGTATTTACTGGTTAAAGGAGACTTAACACCCTATGTCTCACGGTAGGCAGCGCGTTGGCGATACCACACGCGATGCCAAAGTCTATGGGCGTCAGTGACCACTTCCCATCAGGTGGTCCGACTGCTTGTCTGCCTGCGTATGCCATGAAAAAAAGGTCCAGCGCCTGATCTCTCTTCTTACGTATGGTACACCCCATCGAACAATGAAAGTGATGGGAGAGCTAGTACACATGTGTTTGCGCGTACACTTGTGCACTATCATATTTCCGAGTATTTGATTGATTTGATTAATAAAGATGGGCCGCCAAAGTCAAAATCGACTCGGAGAACATTATTTTTTATTCAACAGCGTATTTAGTTTATAAAGAACCTTTGTGCGACAAAGGTTCTTTATTAACTAGCTAATTGCTTTTTTTTAATAAAAATAAAACCTCTGAATCAACTTTTACTTCATACTGCTAATCCATCCCAAGCCTAAAAGAATAAACAACAAGAAGAATGGACCTATTTCTGTGCACCTAGATAAAATCAAACCTATAATATAAGTCTCGAATCTACTAAATTCGAGGGCATCGTACGAAAGTGACTTGTTTGAAAATATCCATCCAGCTCGGGCCATGTTTGGCGCTTGTTTGTCATCAGTCGAGTGTCATTCTCGCTGGGTACGCTTGTCCCGCTGTTTGTGTCCGGGCGCCTGTGGGATGTGGAGCTTCCCGGACAGACAAGACGAATATTGTTTTAAAATCGACACCGTAACCCGACACGCGGCGTATTTACACAGTTTAAAAGACATGTCAACAGCGTTCCTCTGTAACAGGGCTGTCGATTTTATTCATGTGGATATTGTTAGCTTTCAAGGATCACCTAGACTAGGTCACTTTCACCTAGTTCGCTTAAGATCTACCCTCTTGTTATTGGGCAAATGTTTGATTAGTTTTATATTGAAGTTTTCGCCTATTTTATGATGCATTATTAAAACTAAGAATGAAATTGTATGAATTCTGCAATTGAATAATGCCAACGCAAACAGTTTTTTTTATAGTTCGTGCATTGAATTACGTAATGGTTAGAAACGAATGTATACATTATCACATCAAATTAATTTTACGAAATTTTTAAGGTTTTTCGCATTATAAATTCTATTAAGAGTCGTGTCTGTTTTTTGAAAACTATAACGATTATATTAAATAATCGGGTCTTTAACCAAATCGTCAACCCTAACAGTGAATGCGGAGAAATGCGACACTCCATTGAGAGTAGTTGATGTTAAAAAACATGTCACAAGATCGGACTGACGCGTGGAATCGGTCCATCTCGTGATCGCCAACAATTATAACACGGGGGGAGGCTGTATTAATAATTTAAGATCATTAACAAGTTAGAAAACTAGTGAAAGCTAGTAATTGGTGATAATCTAATACGTAGCGGGACTATTGATTCTAGCTGATGCGACCAATTAGATGCTATTAGTCAAGTATTATTACGGTCCATACCCCTAACAGATAGGGGTGTACAAGAGGAGGCCTATGTCCAGCAGTGGACTATCACAGGCTGATGATGATGAGTCAAGTATTATTACTACTAGTTATTAGTAATTAGTTTTATTCCGTTCTCAATTCTACTCCACCATATTTATAGTAGCTATAGTAAACAATTTATTCGCAGCCCAGCGCATGCTAATCAATCTAAAGATGAGTAGGCATTTATAAAAGGTTACTTATTGGATTAGGTAATTTACTGGGTAAACGTGACTTAACACCCTGTCTCACGGTAGGCACCGTGTTGGTGATACCACTGGTATTGCAAGTGTCAATGGGCGTCGGTGACCACTTCCCATCAGGTGGCCCGACTGCTCGTCTGCCTGCGTAGTCAATAAGAAAAAACAATATATATTAATATTTATTGAATTGCATTGCTTTTATTTGTTATTCTCTTGTTACTTTCGTATTCTTTAAGCGTTACTAGTCCTGTAGCAAACTGCCTCCGTAGCCTAGTGGTATGGGCGTGTGCTTTAGAAACCGGAGGTCGTGGGTTCGAATCCTGCGGGGACGCAACAAATTTTCATTGTTGCTTCCTAGTTGGTTAGGGCAATTTGGGCCGATCACCCAATTGTCTGAAAAGTAAGATGATCCATGCGTCGGATGGGCATGTAAAAAGTCGGTCCACCCACCAACCCGCATTGGACCAGCGTGGTGGGATACGGTCCAAACCCCCCTAATGAATAGGGTGTATTAGGAAGGCCTATGTCCAGCAGTGGACTAACAAAGGCTGATGATGTATGTATGTAGTCCTGTAGCAGATTGCCACATGAATTGTTAAAGTACGGAGTCATTGTCTTAAGTTAATGATAAAAATTTAAGTTTAGTTAAGTAACAATTTAAAATTAATGGATTGACAGAAGTATAATTACATAGATATCATATTGATTGTTGACTTAATCGCATCCTCTTCATGTATTTCTTAATAAGGTACAATGATTTTGTTCATTACACCTTTGTGCATGAACAGAACTGAGCTTGTATTAAATAATATTTGAATTAATTTTAAGGATGATCACTTTAAGCATACATTTACCTTAAAATCAGTTGTATTTATAGAGTAAAAGCAACACGTACAGTGCTTGGTTCCCGACGTGTCGACATTAAATTTTAGCTCGCTAATGTCTCACGAGCGCTCACGCCTTACTTCGGAAGCAGATGTTTCCTCCAACACAACTTGGCAATGGTCAGGTCATTACCGACAGTTCATCAACGCCCCTCGATTCAAGTCGCAATCATTGAGTAATTATTAAAAGATGACTTCATTACCTGTTCCCTTTAAATTTCGATAAAAATCCGACTAAAAAGAACGCGGGGGAAGTTTTTGCGAGGAAAACCGACGTCAAGTCATCATGACTCGGTAAGGGAGGGCGATGACTAATAAGAAATGAATTTAAAATAAATATTTATACTGCGCACCGGTTTGGGGTGCCCATAATGGTACGTGACCGTTATTTCGACCTTTTGGAGTGTATAATTATCGAAAAGAATTGAAAAAGAGACTAGAAAAATAACAACAAACGTATTATTGCATTTGTTGAGATTTAGACTGTTTACTAATCACATATTCTTTATCTTTATTGATAAAAAGCTACAAATAATATTGTTGCATGTTATAAAAGAAAACCAATTTAGAAATAAACTAAAATTAAATTTTTCTTTGACTGATTTATTGTTATACAGATTAACTGTTTGTAAGTCTTAATTTAAAATTTAACTTAATATATTTTGGCTCCACAGGTATAAATAACATTGTATTTATAGCATAATGATTAAGTCATACATTTTTTCTAACGCCATGATAACAATTTTTAAAGCTCTAGACCTAATAAGGCGAAGCCTAATAACTCATAAGGTACTCTCAATACTGTCAAAATGTTTTCTTTAGTAACAAAATATATTTATTCAGGCAACGGCACGTATATCATTGAGCCATTCCACATTTTAGTAGAAAAAAACTGGCGCCATCGAACTAAGATCTTTTTTCAACGTAACGGAATACTTTCCTTTCGCGGTTTTTGCAACAAAAATAAGAAATAATAGAGGAAGTGTATAGTGTTTACTTAGGGCGTCTCGGTGTAGTGGAGAAAAATATTTAGTTGCCGCCACAAATATTATTTTCTTTAAGTGTTTTTAAAATAAACACACATGACATTGCAGACTGCGTATAGACTGACGTTTCAAGTAGTTTATTATCTGTTTTCGGTTGAAATTTTATAAGGCAGCGTGCCCTTGCACAGTAATAAGTTATTGTTGTTGTTAATATTTATTTTATCATTTATTACAACAGTTTGAACTTTCATATAATTATTTTTTGTTTAATAATACGCCACTTGATTTAACGTACCGTACCGTACCATATGTATAATATCTGCCTACACCACACCTACAAAACTTTTGGGCAAATAATTTGTATTCATACTTTTAATGGAATTGAACATTACCAGGTAAATAAAATTGATAACCGACATCTCGTAAGGGTTTTAGTGCCTTACTTTAAATTTCTTACGGACATAATCCGTAATACAGTAAAGTACGAAGTCGTTGTAGGTTGGGCACGTATAAGTGCGCTGTCCACAAACAGTAATAAAAAGGTTGCAGTGCTCTTGTACGAGTGGGACACAGAGGCAATCTTTTCAAAATCACTTTCATAATTAAAACTATCAATAAATTGCCTTTGTGAACTAGTGGTATTGGTCCACGCTTTACTATTGGGGTCGTGGATTCGAATTCTGCGAAAAAACAACTGTGTTGTCCATGTTTTCTGGATAGTTAGTGCAATATAGACCAATCAGGCGATTGACTGGATTCGTCGGATGGGCTAGTAAAAATTGGTTGGCCAGATATCAGACAGTAGTTCTGAGAAATTTATGCCTTCAAATGTATTAACAAGTAATGAACAAACACAGAGAAAGTTTACCCTTTCAGTTGTGGAGGTCAGATGCTAGTCGATCCCCATAAAACTGTTATTTAGATGAATCTAAATGGATTACAAGCTGGCCCAATAATAACTTGTGAAAATGGCTAGGAGAAAGACCAATCAGTCAAAGATCCTTTCACATCAGGACATCAGATGCCAACGAGTGTAATGACAGGAGGATGCGCAAGCGCCGGCGCCGTGGCCAAATGGATCTCGTCACTTTTGCCTTTACTTAAATATCGACGTGATGTATAAACTTTAGCGGTAACTATAAATACATTAATTAAATTAATTAGTAGATGATATTAACAATCATATGAAATATGTATATTGTCAGTTAAATTCAAGGTTTGTAAAGAGATTGGTAAAAACACCTGAATATAATTGTAAATTGTGTCACACAATTTTTAACATCTTTTAACTTTTTATATGTAATCAAATGCTTTTGCAATTTATGACAAAGCTTCTTTTTTAATCCAAGTTGTTCTGTTCTGTGTAGAACCTGTATTGTCGTCTGTTTGATAAGTTATCTTTATCTTTTTGTATTTATTACTAAATGGACTAACTTTTACTAAAAACTTAGACCTACATTACATTACATCTAGATTCTACATTCTAGAGGAAAATCTACAAAAAAGTCACACGAATTCTAAACGGTATTCCTAACGGCAAGTAAAAATTTTCGTAATTTACATTAATACATGTCAAGACAATTACCTTACAACGTGTCTATTAAAGTTTATTTGTTCATCAATATATACAAATACTTCTGCAATCCTTAAGCGTAGTTTATCTATTAATCTTGTGATTACAAAACTCGCCATCACCCATGACTTGTGGAGTTCATCTCTTGTAACCCAATACCCAGGATCAGGAGGTGATAAAGACACTCCAAACACCCGCTGTATGTGGTGTCATTATTGTGACAGATTTAGATCTTGCCATGTTTTTCGGGACATTCTGGAAAAACGAACGCCACGTAATATACCCCGGTTTTTAGTTTAGTCTGGTCCTGGTATAATAGATATTATACGAGATAAATTACTTTAATCGTCAAATTTTAAAATAATTTTAAATATACACACAGCTTCAGTCTGAACAAAAGAGAAATAAATTTTAGAGAATTTGTTATTGAAACCTAACTATGTGTTTGTTGTTACTATTATTTAAACGATATTCAAATTAAATCGTTCTAATACATTATTAGAGCCGGTGTTATAATCGGTGTTTTGTTCGTTTTAAGAGCTTTAGGTCTTTTAAAATTATTAATGAATATAAAACAATTTTGCTATAGCTAGCAAACTATTGACATATTATTATGCCTTGATGTTTATTTTAAATGATGGCGTATTTAAATCTTTAAATTGTGTGACTTGACGAGGTATGGGGTGACTTAGCGTAGCATATATTTCACTAATTCTGCACCCAAGCCAGAGACAAGATAGAAGTGATGTTAACGTCACCAATAGCAATTTAACACAGCATGATGTCGTCACTAGACGATTGTCACTCTGTGACGTTCTTTTGTGTAACGTCCCTTCGTTGTTGTGAATTAAATTGAGAGAGTTATGTCTAGACATTATTATGAATACATTTACACATACCAACAGTGAAAGTTTAAGTAACCTTTTGGATCTCAGACAAGATATAGGCTTTGCAATAAAGCGGTAGGCACATTATTGTAATACATCACATTGCGTTGGAATCTGGATTGTTGACATTTGTAATATTGCACGGGATTCCGGCGTTCTGTTGACATACGTCAAATTGCGCGGGAAAGCATCGCAACTCGATTAGCGGGGCACAAGCTGGCAACACTAATGAATCCGCCAAACAGCAGTTCACAACCGGTCATTGTGTCAACCCTTCGGTGTTTACGGGGCCCGGGGCGCGACTCCAATGAATTATTCATGCTCCCGCGGCGGCTAATTGTAATGAAATTTACTTCACCCCATCCCCCGCGCCCCTTAAACATACCCCTGGCCCCCGCATCTACGAATGGCTTATATGCGGCTTCTCTCCAAAGTATGCGATGACTTCTGCGAGCATAGAGTATCGGGATAGTTTGTTTTTGTCTGATTTAAGTTGAGCTATGGTCAACCCCCCCTAATGGATAGGAGTGTATTAGGGGAGGCCTATGTCCAGCAGTGGACTATCACAGGCTGATGATGATAATGGTCATGCGTAGCGAATAAGCTTCGTAATAAAGAAAAAAAACAAGAAGGCTTTTTGCCCGACGTATAGGATGATAGATCAAACTGCCTCAGTAACCAAGTGGTATGGGCGTGTGCTTTAGAAACCGGAGGTCGTGGGTTCGAATCCTGCGGGGACTCGACTAATTTTCATTGTTTTTTTTTGCGCCGACCACCCAATTGTCTGAAAAGTAAGATGATACATACGTCGGATGGGCATATAAAAAGTTGGTCCACCCATCAACCCGCATTGAACCAGCGTGGTGGGGTACCAGCAGTGGACTATCAAAACCTGATGATGATGATGACGGTGATAGCATGATAGCAGTCAGAAGATCATCACTAATGGTATGAAAGAAGCATAAGGAGCTTTAATCCACGGCCCCTGACAACAAAGGTGACAATGTTTAGAGACCACAACCGAAAGATGGGTATGGATAGCGTGCGACGCATTTCGTGTCCATTTCAAAGCGTAACCAGGACCCGAATATTATAAACAATGTAATCGAAGTGTAAGGAACTCCACACTGTAGTGTTTTTGGTGAGAGATTAAAGAGAACTAAATAAGATACAAAATTACATACAATGTGGCAATCCCAAGCTATAGGCAAAAGTACTCGGATGTTACGAAACAACTGGGGCTAAACAACGAGCGGGCATGTGAGCCGACGCTAAACGGAGGCGTTAGACTATTATTTCATTAGTTTACGCGCGATTTAATCACGATTGTTGGTTTGTTAAGTCAATAAGCGGCCGGCTGCGGGTTAAATGCATTGACATCTCTTCATTGGCAGACTAGCCGATGCGACCGGGTTGCGCTCATAACTCGGTGACCATTTTATATTTAATATTTTACCATGTTTATTCGTTAACGTCCCTTGAAATTTTTAAAAATATTTTCAGAGATAGGTGATTTTTTTAACTTAATTAATATTTAGCATGTGAAAAGAAGCAGTATTGTATATATACGATTGACAATACTAAGAATTTGCAATTGCAATATGGCTATGGCTAGATTATTACATCTAACTAGAACCGATAGTGGTTCTGACTAACTGTTAGCAATGTAACCCATAGAGATCCTAACGGCAAAAGTATTTTAAATTTACGTTTTTAAACCTCACATAATAAATAACTTTTTGCTAACATTGGCTTTTTAAGTACATACTCTACTTTTGCACCTTAAGTTATTTAAGATCCTTGAACTAAAACCTGAAATTTATTATCAATCGGTGTAGGTAATCTAGACTAATACCCTCTGTAGGTTGCTTGTTTTGTAACCATTTTATCTGCGTTAGGCTGCGAATTTAACACATAAATTAGAACTGATTTAATATCAATAGGTATAGGTACTAAGGATTGCAAATGAATATTAAATACATTTATATTACCCGTGTCTGCAACAATAATAGCTATATTATGAAATGTTAAACTAACTGGTAAAAATGCCATAGCTCTCGTGATTAACCACGCTAACAAATTCTTCAACTTTATATATTGTGAGAAGTATAACATAAAAGCCGTGACAAATCAGTTTCTAGACACTTTCTCATAATAGGGTTTACTCGGAAATACTGGTTTTAAATTACTTGGCTTCTAGGCGACATCAACCTTCAGTTTTGTCTTGAAGCACCTAAACGTATTTTGATCAATCAGTCAGTTGGTATAGAATGTACAGTCTAATAAATTTGCCATGATAATGTAAATAATTTAAAAATTCAGGTATTAAAACAAGGTCACATGACACGTTATATTTAAATCTTTGCACTAAGGGCAATAACCTATGAATCAAATAATGTCAATAACACAACACCTAATGAGAAAACCCAAGTTAAATGCACGTAGCGCCATCTAGTACCGTTCCCTTAAATTAAAATGGTCTTTTCTTTTTAAAAGGATGAAGTATTAGCGTATTCATTAAAACTTCAGTAATAATATTTTAAAAAGCCTTTTGTTCTAACATTTTGCACTTTTTTGTTTTGTTGTGTGTTCAATTTTCTAAAGCAACATGTCAGGTTCATAGATAGATTCAGTACATACCATATAATCTAATCTAATAATATTTAAATAAAAAACTAAGTTTAAATAAAATTCGTTTTCAAAATGATTTAAACCTACGACTTGCATTTTGTAAAGGCCATTGTAAGAGGGCAATACTAAATTATCATATGTATAAATATGGCTTCCACTTTAGAAACCGGAGGTCGTGGGTTCGAATCCCGTGGGAAAATAACTTTGTGTTATCGCTGTTTTCCGGTTGGTTAGGCAAATTTGAGCCGATCACCCAATGGACTTAAAAGCAATATGATCCACGACGTCCGATGGGCTTGCAAAAACCCTAGGTAGACCGATTTTCTACCCGCATTGGACCAGCATGGTGGGAAACGGTCCAAAATGTCTCTAATGGAAAAGGCGTGCATTTGGGGTGGCCCATAGGCTAAACATATCCAGCGGTGGACTAACACGGGCCGATGATGATAAATCAAGCAATTATGCCTAAGTACACTTGATGCTAAATAAAGAAATCAATACAGAATAGCAATTCACCGAGTTCTAGAAAGTTTAATCTCCAGAAATATGGCGCACAGGACATCTTGAACCACAGAAAGCAATTTCCAATAATAGCTTAACACAATATTGAAAAGGACCTTGTACTACGAGCGAAGCGAGATTCCCCCAAAAGATATTGAACAGAGACAGTCGTTTTTTATGATGACAACGTTATAAATCCAGGTAAATAAGTGAAATGCAAGGAATTTCCATCCTTAATAACAAGCAACAAAGTTAATAAGTTCAGAACTAACGGTATTAGTTTTTGGATAGTTGTATATATCGACAACTTTAGATACACAATAAATAAATGAAAGCTTCATACCAATTTTCTTCCTTAACTACTATGTAATAAAAGAGGACTCTTAAAAAGTGAACTACTTGAAGTAGACTTGCAGGGCTGTTGTAATTTAGGGGAGTAGGGGGCGTTATCTTCATCTATTTGCTAATGACTTCCGGCGTCAGGTGTTCCAAGTTCCCCCACTGGAAGGGAGTTTTGTTTGAGGTTAGAGATGATATAACGTTTACATGTAGGTAAATTTATCGTCGAAAACTCTTAGTTCAAATAAATCAAGAAAATAACGAGTTATCAATAAAATTGTAACAGATTTTTATAGTTAAATTTACAAAATTAATATACATATGTTCGTTTAATTATGCTATAAGATTTATCTGTCTGTTACTTGTAACTTTTCGTTAACACAAAATTATTGTAAAACTTTACTTTAATTTGTATTAAAATGTTTTATTTAATTATTATGCAATAAATGTTTTGTCTTGTCTTATGAGTGTCAACATCATCGACATGTGTAAGTCCACAGCTGAGCTTAGACCTCTCCCTTTTGCGCGTCTTTTCCATAAGGGGTATTTCGACCGTGTTGTGTGGACCGACTTTTACATGTCCATCCGACGCATGGATCATCTTAATTGTCAGGCAATTGGGTGATCGGCTCAAATTGTTCTAACCAACCAAAAACAACGATAGACAAGAGTTGTTTTCCGCGGACCACATCTCGGTTAGAAGGCAATGCCGATTGCCCGTAGAGGTTAATGAGTGTGTAAGTTTTATACTATTAGGAATATTTTTAACAATAAACATTAATTTCTGCAGCTTTAGAGAAAAATAAAAGCATAAAATTATCCATTAAATATATTTTTCATCTCCATATCTAACTATAACTACCTCATGTAAAATAAAACTGTTAATATAATATCACACATCACATAGCTTTGATAGGCAAAACACACATGCCTATAAAATTTTAGGTACATATAAGCGTGGCATATCAATTACAGGTAACTTGTACAGGAATCCAGATCCTATCCCAGTCAGCACAACTACTAGAATCCCATGAAAGGTGATCAAACAACGAGGGTATTGCTTACAAAAGTGCCTCCGGCTATTACAGGAGTTTGGTCCTTATAATGTGGCGTTAAACGCCATTCTTCCTTGGAGTCCAACAGGAAGAAGTAGGGTATCAGTTACAGGATTGGCCGTCGGCGACCACGCCCATGAGGGAAGTATCAATATCAAACGCACCCAAGTCCTCCCACTAAGAAGCACAGATACAACAAAAGTTTGCGCAACACAATCCAATGTCAACACAGCTTAGAGCCCGCCAAAACGGCGAAACTGCACATTTACATGAAACGGTCTTATATTATCAAATATAATTGATGTATCTTTTCTATGTAAATAAGATTAAAGGAGACAAAGAGCTACGTACTCTTAGTTAAAATAGTTTTATTTTATTTTGTGACAAAATGAACCTAGCTGTAATTAAACACTGGTGTTTCAAAACAACCTTTTGTTGCTGAAAGTAGAAAAAGTTAAAACATTTCAAAAGTTTTATTTTAAATTGAATAATATGTTTATTTAATGGTATAATTATATTATCACTTTAAGACGACACAACTAACGCGTCTTTGTTTTGAATTTTATTTTCACTACGATAGCACACTCACGCCAAAAAATATTAGGAAGATTAATAATTTACTTACACATTTTAAAATTTAATTTAATTTTAATCGAATAATATAAGCTTAAGGACACTTTATCAAACTTGTCATTAACTGTCCGCATTATATAGATACAATAGAATCTTCAAAGAGACGTTATAATACCAATTTTATTCAATAACTCACCTCGTAAAACAAACAAACATTAGGAGCACCCCAATTACGTATTCATTCGGCCATCGGTGGCATCACGCGTGGTCCAGATGAGAAAACATGCAGCATCCCAATATTATCTTAATCGTCCGAACCGTGGACCGCCCCACACAATGGGCTACGTGACCATAGACAATGCACGAAAGAGTACGTGGCCCGAATAAGATCCATTGATAACGCTTCTATATTTGTTCAGCCGCTCGTGTTGTGTAACTTACTGTAACTTTTTAATACAACGGTCACAGATACGTAAATATCGGTGTTGTCACTTAAAATAACAAAGGGCTACTGCGGCTCACGATGACCAATTCAAAGTTGAAATCTTAATGAATATTCGTAATGAGCGTTTGTGTTTTATTTTTTAAAAAACCACAGAATATTATTAAAATGTAAATCGTAGTTTTTAAATTGATAGTCGACACGCAATTATTTTGATTAGATTTTGTTTATCTGTTCTGACTTATAGTGAAAGGATTAAATTGATTCATAAAAGTCTAATAGAGAGAATATGACCACAGTGTTCTGCCTTAGGCAGGTAATTTGACGTTAAGTTATTTATTTTGGTATAGATTTTTGATTTGAACGTTGATATATACGAGTAAGCGTATATATCAGCAAAGAATTATATATAAACAAACCTGCACATACATAGGTCCTAAAGCATTTACTTTTCAATTGTATAGAAACTACATTCTGCGTTCGTCCCCCACAATGGGTCCGTTACACACACTAGCTTCACTAATGACATACCACGTACTACACGCCAGACGGGTGTACAATTCAAACATATCATTTGTGAAATTAAAATTGACTTAATAACATAACGTCACGTTTCGTGTGTCGGTAGCGCGACACGTTTTTTTAGTCAGTCGTAAATGACGAAACAAAAAATGCCCGCCATTTTATTTGTCTCACGCTTTTACATGTAACTATAACAAGTACATAAGAGGTTTAATTGTCAGATGAGGAATAATTAAACAAGAAAGTCAACAAATAAATAAATAATGTAATTAATAATGTTAATTATTTTTTGTGATACCCGTATAGCACTGATATTAAGTAAATTTGTGTTTTTTACTATACATGCATACCTACCTATTTGTTGATGTATAATTGTTTTTATTATAGACCATGATTTCTAATTCTTTTTGGGAATATCTACTACCTTTCAATTATTATACGAGGCCGTGAACTGTATTGGTGACCACGCCGCTGAAGTGTTCAAAATTTTGCAAATTTAAAATGTAAATTAAATCCGTTAAAAATTTTCATTCGACAATATTATTTTTTATCTCATTGACAATATACATGCTTTAATTAAAACATTGTGTTATAAGTCGATTAAAACGTTAAAAAGAACACAGGCACATTACGCACGCTAAATAGTTAACCGATAAATTATAAACCTACCAAATCGGGCTGCGTTCAGCGGTCGTTAAAACTGAATATATAAGAAGGTACATTGTTATTTCCACATAGCAGGCGATAAAAGACTCGTTCGTGAAGCAATAAACATTGTGGCAGATAAGGTGCGGCGGCAACGGAAGCTAGCGGTTCTGCCGCCATGTCAGTATACGATATTTATTGCTTATGAAGCGGGCTTGTTTTGTGTCCAGGCCATCGACATTTTTACAATCCTTTTCAAATATTGCTGCTAGCATATTATTTTTAAATAAAACATATTATAAGTCAAACGAACTCCAGTTTAGAAACTCTGTCACGCATTTGATTCGGTTTAATTACGTCAAATAATTTCAAAGTTATTTATAATATTCCTAGTTATATATCCAGTAAAGCCTCTTTTGGTAACGCCTATTTTATTTCATTAATGTAACATATGTCTACTAATAGACATACTTCAACTTGGTTCATAGATCGTTTTGTTTTTAATTTTTTGTTATTTGCTATTTTTAATGTAAATTAAATAAGAAAACGATATTACAAAACCGACCCCTGCAAAGATCGACCTACCATTGTTATATTAAAAGCCTATACCAAAAAGCGAGAAAGTAAAGAGTATTTAAATGTAATTTACGACCATGAATGTCAGTTTTCTATCTTTTATGATGAATACAATAATTAATAATTATAATTAATAATAATAACTTTATAATTAAGTACCTACACCGCCAATGTAATACATATTCTAAATCGTATTATTAATAAACATTACAAACAGCATAAACTGTTCGAGACACAAAAGTTTTTACCCCCATTTTTTTCTCTTTCTATTCTGATTTGTCAAGTGCACAAAAAGTGAAAGATATAAAACCTCCTAACTATTAATATAAGTGACATCTCGTCTGAATTTCGGGTGTGGCGGAGCGGGTTCCTCCGGAGGCTTGAGGGGGTCCTCATCAACGTAATTGCTGTCTGAAGAGATCGCGTCTGGATGGCTAACGAGGCCATTTTCAAGATGGGCAGCTGTCTGTCACAACTGGATTTTGTCTATGAAAGATTTCAGTTGAAAAATATCTTAAGCACGATTCAAAAATATTAGTAATACTTGATATGTGAAAAGGAAAATAGTTTCGACGGATTGAATTTATTTTATGACGGACAATTCGTGAAATAACTATAAAAGAGAGCCTATTATGATTAAAATTACTACTTATTCTATATATGTGTAGTGTAAATTAGTTTCATCAAAAATTTACAGACCATTCTTAATGTGAGGATAGAAGACAACCAAAAATTAGTTCTTGATTATTGCCAACAACAATAATAGAAGGCTTTCATTAACAATGACATGCTAGATCATATATTCATATAATCATATAATCATTAATAAAGAAAATACCAATGGCATGTTTAAATAACGTTCGTACAACGGAGAAATATCAATAATATTACACCTCAATCACAAACAATCCAAGACTCTCTCGAAAATACCAGAAACCGAAAAATCCAATCAACAATGTAGGGCCAATAAGAAAAAGGTGAAAATTAATTGCTCTCCGGACGCAAGGCCGGCCGTGGACGGTCGCAGCGCTTCATTACGACCGACGAGGGCGAATTGACTTCGTTAGCAATTGCGAGTGCCCGCTTGTGCTCTTTGTGTTTGAAACGGAAAATTGCATCCATGTTTAATATTACACGATGACAACTGTAAAAGTAATAAATGCAAACGTAGTGTGGGACGCCCTGCGGCAATATGGGTGAAGACATTCACAAAGAGGGTGTGGGCTAGATGAGAATAGACGAAGATCGGAAGCTGTGGCGTGCATTACGCCCTACACCCACCCTTTGTCTAGCAGTGGACTGGCACAGGCTGATGATAATGATTTGATGATGATGATGAATAAATGCTTAGATCTGCTGTAACTCCTCCATACGATCTGGACGTGGTTAAAAAATTTATTTATACACTTTAAATTTAATGTAAAATATAGTAAAAGGAAAAAAAGTTAACACCGAGTAAGAATTTTTCTTTGAGCGCTAGCGTAAAATGCTTTTTAGAGCGGAGGTCAGCCCGATGACTTGACGTTCACTGCGGAAAAACAAATTTCTGATATCATCTTTTCTTACTTTATAGACGAGCTCTTTTCTCAATTACCTGTATCGTAAGACATGTCAAAAACCTCCCTAAGGTAAACAAATATTCTGATATTTAACGAATTGAGTAACAAGCACAAAGCGTTTGAAAGTCACAGGACCTCCTAAAAAATTAATCGAAAGTTATAGTCTTTCAAAATGCTTAGGAGAATAAAAGAACGAGAACATAAATTGTAACTATTTACAGACAAATAACTGGGAATGTATTAAACCGCAACCCATAGCCTTGTTCTATTGCCTTATTCACATATTTTACAATCTTATTTAAGTTCTGAACATTAAGGCAAGAACGCACATTTAAAATTCATATAACTTATACAACAGTCGCATACGATCAACAATAAAATCTCAAAACTTTTACTATAACAAAAGACCCTTAACTAATCGCCTTAAGTATCAATTAACCTAAAAGTCCACCGTACAAGTCCAATAAATACAAAAGCATTGACGCAATATAACCACTCAATGCAACTCAATTACTTGAATCAATAATATTAATAGTAACGCGTTACATTAATGTAGGGTCGAACAAAATGGTGCCCGCTTCTATACCATAAACAATTTCTGTCGAGGCGTCCTAAAGCTCAAAGTCGTGTGATGGATTTTTTTCACATCGTAAAATGTCATTGACAATGCATATAGAGTAACAATTGGACACAATAGAAGCATATACATAAAGGCTGGGTGTAAAATAACATTTTAAATGAATCTTGGAGTAGGGGCGCCATAATAGGTGTTGCAAGCTGGGAGCGTGACGTACCCTAACTTGGGAAGAAATCATAAATGTTGTTTTATTCGCACTGGAGTTTTAGGGACATGCCAGAATTAATCTTAATTTGTATATCAATTTTAAAATAAAAACATAACTCATTTTTCGCTATAAATATGATAGTTTTAATGAAGAACATTATAATTTTTTTTATAATACTAATTGTATATCTATTTAAACAATACAACTTAGGATTAAAATTACCTATCGGTAACATAACCTATGTTTCTTATACCTTTCTTCATACATTGTAAATATTATAAACATTAAAGCATAAAACTACGTAATATAAAAACTATTTAATGTAATATAATGTATCATATAATCCAATAAAAAGTTATATAATTACATGTATTCATTCATATTACTTATTATTATACATAGAAGTGTATCAATAGACGTCCACACAACGCTTAAGCAAGCGACAGGAGCCTGAACGAGCTCACAAACGAAGTTACACAGTCAAGTGGGTAACGAGTGGCCCTCGCCGTTTTGCCCTCACAACGCAGTCTCACGTAACTCGTAACGCGGTTACCGGCGGCGCATGCTAATGCCCCGCAAAAAAAAAAGAAACTCTATGGTCCGGCAACAGACGTCAGTGGATTGGCGCCATTTTTCTTATTTCAACGCCCGGCCGGGTGAGCATTGATTTTAGTCAATTAAACGCTTTTACGTTCTGATTTTACATGTACGTTTCGCTGCTTTTGATAATTTGAGTGTTTCATCAATCTTTTAATTCCAATTTAATTGTTTAAATAAACATTTTCGATTTTTCAAATTATATTCAGCGTACGTGGGGAGTTGACTTAACGTCGAGAGTAAAGTTAAACTTACCGCAGTAAGTTCATTACAATTCGGTTAAACATTATGTGCAGTATACACGTAAATAAATCAAATAATTTTCTTTAAATATATACCTATTTTTTTAAGTTGCGAATTATATTTTACCTATAATTGAGCCGCTCTGTCAGCACCATTCGTGAATAATTTAAAAAGTAAATATGACCTAACTTATAAATATTTATGAAATGTTGTCAGTATTTCTGCACTTTTAATATTATCTTTATTGCATAATAAAAATATTGTAATACAAGCATAAGTAATCGTATCTATCTTCAGTTTTTTTATTATGAGCGGACACAGGCTATTGTCAAATTTTCTTTCACTAGATAACTAAGCCTGTTAAATGTGCAGGCGTAGCGTCTCAAATTACTAGGGACGCTTTCGCAACATGACACCCGTACCTGGTGCATTATATGCATCGGTTTTAGTACCCACCCTGTGGTGTCATGTTTAATGCGTTCATTCGATTAGCGAAAGCTTTCATACAATTATGCGGTCCCATAAAAATACGATATCGTCGAAAATTGGATTGTGGTATGGTCATTGTATCTCATAACGTATTCGAGTAAAGTTTGAATATGAAAAAAACGGCATTGGAAATATAGAATCGAATTACTGTATGAAGTTTGAAGTGTCACCTTCCAAACCTGCTGTCCCATAATGGAAAGAAGGTTCTAGACTCTTAAATAAATAGTTATTTTAGATATATCAGTTATTTTAATAATATGGAACTTAAATATTTTAGATCTTATTCATGTAGTAATCATAGTTGTATGTACCTATATATTAAATTACGTAGGTGCGTTTAACTATGATTTTATAAATAATTGCCTAATATAACGCCATACTAATAATTTTTACAACAAGTAATATTAAAGAAATACAAAAACATGTATCATAGAAGAAAAATATTATAAAACAAAAAATCATAGATAATTAAAACTTGACGTACTTGTCAAGTTTTTATCAACCCAAAAAAAATACAAACAAAATCAATTGTCCCAAAGTATAAAATCATTATTTAATATATTTTTTTAATAAAAGTCAACGGACTGCGTGTACAGTCCGTCGTCACTCCCCCTTACATGTCCCTGACGCGTTTCAATCGCGCCCGTTACATAACGCATCCAGCAATTATTAATCATCCCGCGTACGATACAGGGCGGGAACCACCCTCCACGCGGGGGATCCTCTTTCAAATCCGATTGTACTTTATACTATATACCGAGAACGTATTATTAATAAGCGAAAGTCAAAATCATTTACTGGGTTTGAAGAAAATAACCTTTCTTGCAAGCTTTCATCATCATCATCATCATCAGCTTGATAGTCCACTGCTGGATCATAGGCCTCCTAATACACCCTATCCATTAGGGGTTTTGGACCATCCCACCACGCTGGTCCAATGCGGGTTGGTGGGTGACCGATATTTACATGCCCATCCGACGCATGGATCATCTACTTTTCAGACAATGTGATCGCCAAATTTGCCAAAACTAGAAACAACAATGAAATTTTTGAGTCCCGCAGAATCGAACCCGACCTTCGACCTTCGACCTCCGGTTTCTGAAGCCACGCCCATACCACTAGGCTACGAGGCAGTTCGTTGAAGCTTTATCATCGATATTGTGCTGAGGTCAAAAAAGTATTAAGTTATCTATGATTAACATACCAAAAAGTCACCAAATCTTAAGGACTGAATTGCTAAAAACATTTTTAAAAAGCACCACGAAGAAAGCTTTGCCCCTTGGTGCCTTGATTACTACCTTTTCAGGCACTGATAAAGAATAAACTTTTATCGCAATAACAAAATGTGCAGATTCTTTTACTCTAACCATACCAATACATCACTAATAAAACTATGAAAAGAATTATTCTGAGGAAGCGTTTCAAAAAGCTCCCTGTTGAACTAGAGTTGCACTATCTCTCGAATCGCTTTGCCAAAGTTATCATCATCCAAGCACGTGAAGCGATAGCAAAGCGTGTCTATAGCGTCATTTACATGACAATCGCATGTCCTCTCCACGGCTATGTATTGAAGATACCTCGCCAAGGGACGCTAACTGGCTGTGGTCACATTGCTAGCGGAAAAATTCTTAAATATCATCACAGGGTATAAAAAAAGAATGATTAAAGTAAGTTAAACATTATACAAAAATTAAATGTGTTAATTAGTGATTCCTATATTTTCTACTAATGTTTTGAATAAGAATTTTGCTTATTGAGATCTGAGTTAATGATAAATCTCATTAATTTTGGTAAATATTTCTTTTTACACATGCGGAGACGCGCAGTTAAGCCTGATGGAAAGCGGTCACCAATGCCATTAGACATTTGCAATACCAGTGGTATGACCAACGCGCTACCTACCGTAAGGACGTAAAGTGTCGTTTACCCAGTGACTACACTGGCTACGGTGCTCTTCAAACCAGAACACAATAGTGTTTTCACACTACTACTTTGCGGCAGAAATAGGAGCCGCGGTGGCACCGCTCCAGACGGTGTCCTGTAAAAAGGAACGTCATCATCATCATCATCAGCCTGTGATAGTCCACTGCTGAACATAGGCCTCTAATACACCTCTATCCATTAGGATTTTGGACCGAATCACCACGCTGGTCCAATGCGGGTTGGTGGGTGGACCGACTTTACATGCCCATCCGACGCATGGAACATCTTACTTTTCAGACAATTGGTGATCGGCCAAATTGCCCTAACCAACCTAGGAAACAACAATGAAAATTTGTTGAGTCCCGCAGGATTCGAACCCACGACCTCAGTTTCTAAGACACACGCCTATACTCACTGAGGCTACGGAGGCGTGTCAAAGGGAACGCCTACCACCTACAAATAACTGTGAGTTAGTATTGAACATACTTAACGATTACTTGTATATTAAAAATAGGAGTAGAGGGAAAATATAATTATAAGACACTAACTTAAGTTAAGAAAGTGATAGATATTAATTTTATAGGAAACTACTACTAATCTAATTGGTAACGCTTTTTTTACACAATATGTGCATTTTTAACGTATTTTGGAGCAGAGGCACAATACGAATTATTTTAAATTAAATTTAAATCGTTTCATTTATTTTTAATAAAGGTATCAATTATATATGAGATGATTCTAACTAAACAATTAAATTATTTTACCAACGATCAACTAGCTAACTGTTAAGCAGGTAGCTATAATAACATATTTGTGTACTTTTATAGTTATTTTGGAGTTATTGCCGCAGGTTATTTTTTACAAAACTCAGAATGTTTCTACTGATTCTATTTTGTAATACATTCCGCTTCAAGACGCAACCTACAGTTCCGGATCTGAACATATTTCTAACGCTGATACCCCAAGAGGGCTCTCTTGGGCTATCTGCGAACTTTCCCTTATGTATCCCGTTATATAACATTAGTTAGTGAGGCGCAATCGGCTTAGGAGTGTCATCGCAGGGGAAAGAACGTGCCTGCACATCCGACGGCTGACAATTCCCCCGCCTATTCATTGCGAGGGCTTTTTGGTGTGAATGAATTGCGAATAAATGTCTTAGAAATATCTCACATACCCAGTTTGTGGTGCAAGATTTTTAATTATAATACAGTAGAATGTATAAAGATATAGTATATATAATGTAATTTTTTTTATTATAATATCTGAAATTTTTCTTGTATTGAAACAAATTATTTTTCAAACAATATTTTTTTTATTTTCTAATAATCTCAATCTTCGCATAAGGCTCAAAATTGGCTTTGAACTTTGCCTTTCATTATGCCTATTGGACATTTTAAAAGTTTTAATAACGTATCCACTATTTTATAAAATATTCTTATTAATATAATCCCATCCAGCAATCGAAAATAATTAAATATTTTGTGTCGCCAAGGTCAGGTACCAGTCGCTCAGCGGAATATAGTTCTTCAAGTTAAAATACCGATGAGGCGATGAGACCACCGCTTTTCAATTTAGAGTTCCCGGTATTTCATGGCTTCTGAAGCTAGCATGGTATAGTTAAATAATAATATGACGCCAAGGAGTGGGGTACGTTAGAGTCAATCCCGGTGGTCAAGATCAGTATTGTAATTAATCATTTAAAGTTACAAATCTAAAACGTAATTTGTATGTAACAAGTAAAAATTAACAAAACAAAATATAACCGAATAGTAGTAGTAATAGTGAGCTATTTTGATTATGAACTCTATTATAAATTGTATTTAAAATTGGTTGTTTTGTCACATGATTAGCTGGTTTCTGACAACCTCAGTGACCTCAGCACTTGAAATCTTTACATCTACTAAGATATTGAAAAATTAAATGCTGTTATGACATTTTTAATAGATAAGAAGGCTTCAGGACTTAAATACTATTTATGAAATCCTCTTCTTTGTGTCGTATTTCTCATTGCTAAGGGTCGTACCTATATGAATTGCCTCGTGGATGAATGCACTCCACTTATCGCGGTGCTTGGCAGTCTGAAATGTTTTATAGACTTCCATTTCAATGCCGGTGCAGATCTGATCTGTCCAACGCATAGGAATTCTTCCTCTGGATTGCATTCCTTGAATTTTCTCCGTTTCCGTAGATCTACGTAATATGAACCAATCTACCGAATATTTTATTGATCTGTCATGTAAGGTATAATTCACAATATTAGCAAATAACAACGGGATTTTTTCCTGACTGACTGTGACTGACTAATTCTTGATTTCATTGAATGATCTTTTATTCTGATCATTTTCCCAAGCCATCCTCCAATCCATCCAGATTTACCTTAAAATCGACTTAAGCGCAGAGCAACTATCGTCTGAACACTACAGCCTGATAGTTAGGTAGGTGGTTTAGTAGTCAGAAAATTTATAGGCACTGACGTAGGAACTAGGAACTACTGGAAAAGATGAGTTTGACAATCGGCCCTATCTTCTACATGCCTATTTGATGCATGGTTTTCTTACTTCTTAGGTCATTGGGTAGTTACCCCATACTAAAAACACAAAAGCAATAACTCAAATTTATTTTAGCACAGGATTCGAATGCACAACATCTGCTGTATAAAGCAAAGGACCACTTGACTACGTAGACGGCTAATGTTCAATGATATTATATTTATTTGTGTGCATCAGGAAACACTTCTATTTTTAAATAAAATACACATTTTTTACACATTTATTGGGACAAAAACTTATGATTAATTTATATTATATTTAAAGTAATCTCATTTATATTTAATACCTTTACATTGAACACCAGTGGTATCGCCAACGCGCTGCCTACCGTGAGACATGATGTAAGTCTCTGTTTACCCAGTAATATGCTGGCTACGGTGCCTTCAAACAGGAACACACCAGTGTTTTGACACTACTGCTTCGCGGCAGAAATAGGCACCGCGGTGGTACCCACCCCGACGGTCTCCTGTAAAAAGGGGACCTACCACCGGTAGGGGACCTACCACCGGTAAATAAGTTACAAAGCTTTAAAGAGTAACCAAACTTATTTTAACGTGTTTTATATTATTTATTGTGTTTTCACATTACTCTATTGAGGGCCCTCAAAAATCCTATGTTACTCATTAAAAAAAGAAACATTCTAGCATATAGACTAATTTAGCACACGATATTGGCTATATTTTTTGCTATAACAACTTTTAACATAATGGGTGAATATAAAAAAGCTAAAATTTACATACATACTCATCATCAGGTTTCAAGAACTCAGCTCAGGTGAGGGTTTATTTATAAATAAATTAAGGTCGTATCGACGCCCAGGGCACTCCAAACTGAATTGAATAATGACAAACGCAGAAAAGCGCAGTCATGTTCACTAACGATGGGATAACGAGTGGACTTGACTGCGAACAATGTTTAAATCTGCTCAGGCTTTTAGATCGGCTGCATAGGTAGACAGTGTAACGCCTACATTAATGTAAAAGCAATTCTTTTTTATTTTTACAACGGCGGGATGTTGCAGTACTGAATGACAAGGTGTTACTTTCCTGATACATTAATCTTTGCTATGTATCACCAGATAGGCATTAACATAAAAAAACTATCTAAAGTCAATTGGACATCTTGGAGGATACTTTTTGTGCATACTCTATATCTTTTGAACTGCTGGCGATATAGTTATAGATATTTTCTAAAAATTTACTTGTCTTTTTAATAAATGTAGGTTATAAATTTTATTATTTCTGCGACATGCAATGGTTAAATTCCAAATATAAAATTTCTTTCATTTTAAATTTTAATTCTATACTATCACTCATATAGATATTTGAAAACAAATATAAAGTTTCAAAAAACTGTAGCAGTGTTTTAAATTATGCTTTTTTAAGCTAAATAATTTAATTTAATGACAACAATTTACTGAAATTAGTGAAAAATTGATTATTTAATTTAAATCTAATATTTTTTTCTATAAACTGAACGCATTCTAAATAAATTTATGTTATGACATTGTCATGTCATCCGGATTGCACTTCGCTTCATATCCGTTTACTTCAAACGAGTGAGATAAACTTTTGATAAGGATGCGCCGAACTCAATAACATCACGTATCGATCACCTTACAGGCCAAGCGCGTTCTCGTGTTATTTTATAAAATGGGTGCTACAAAGCGAAGGGTTTTTTTACCAATTTCGGGATGGAACGCTGTAGAATTGTTCATAAAGTGTGTGGTTTTGGGACTATGGCAGCTCTCGCAGTTTGCAGTCCGAAGGTTATGGAAAGGACACCGCAGAAAATCTTCAAAAAATGTTCAGCCTGTCGAGCTTACGGTAGACTCTTCTATAGGTGTACATTGTTATATGAAAGTTATGGTAAGGCGTTTGGGTGTATTTAGTATTTGTTTTACTATTCAGATTTTCATTGATTTATAATTTTTTTGAATAATTAATTGTATCCAATTACCAATCTAGTTTTTTTTTTATAGGGAGTAAAGTATCATTATGTAGAAACTGGCCCCAAAACTGGTGATATCGTCCTCATTCTTGGTGATGCACCTGATGCTGCAAGCTTATGGGTACCATCCTGGTCATCAGTTGTGAGAAGGCTGGCGGAAAATGGCTACCATGTTGTTACATTAGATTTAAGAGGTACTGGTGGGAGTGAGGGTGGGCATAGAAGTGACCTTTCACCACCTAAGGCAGTGGAAGAGCTATCTGCCCTATTGGCTGCACTTGGTGCTTCTGCTAATAACCCAGCTATTGTAATTGGCTTTGGAATTGGAGGAATGCTAGCCTGGTAGGTAAAACAAAGTTTTTTTATTAACTAATTAAAGCCTTTATATTTTTTATTTATACCTTCACAGTTTTATTTTTAAAATAAATATTAAAGCCATAGTCATATGTATGATTAACTATGATTTGATATGGTTAATTATAATATCTACTGAAAGAAATGGTTTCATCATATAGTATAATTAAAATAAAACTTAACAAAACTAATACTTTTTCTGTGACTGTATATTTAAGCCCCAATAAAATAAATTTCAATGTACCAAAAATTTAAATATTAATAGTATGCAGGCATCATGTCTTCTCTGACAGCCTTATATTTTGCAATATCATGAGAAAATTGAATGTCTTTCTGTCCCTATATCCCTGTGTATTCTTAAATCATTCAAACTATGCGATGGATTTCAATGCAGGTTTTTTTAGATAGTGATTGAAGAGAAAGGTTTTTATGTATAACACATATATCCAAAGTGACATAGCTCCAAAATGTAAAGTCGGATTGTTACATGTATATGAATTTATTCAGTTCTCTAGGGTTTAAAGTTTTTCTTTAGGCATTAGAATTTTAAATCATGATTTGCGAATAAACATTGCAAATTCAATGCAAAGGTGCTACAGTAAACTCAGTCTTTCCTCCATGGATTCTTATCTTGCAGGGTCTTTAACTTAGTGTAGTTGTTTCTTAGTTATGCTTTGTCATTATGGCTGTTGTCAGTATTTACGGCCTCTCCCAGACGCAGAGAAGCTAACTTTGCCAGCTTAAAGAGGTTCTGGGAGAAGGTTCAAGGCTTCCTCAATCCAATGTGCTCTATGCGCTGCTCCAAGCAAGGTAATGAGGCAGCTTGCTTGCTAATGACTGATATTTGGATGCACTCAGGATGGTACGGGTATTAGTCAAAGGTTTAGAGGTGCTGCTCTCCCTGTCCTCCATAACCGCTAGGCTGCTTTCACTATTCTCCATGATTCAGCCGAGTATAGTGAAAGATCAATAAATCGCAGCCTGCTCGGCCCCTTTCGACTCACTTGTGGTTTCGGACGGCGCTTTTTACTGATGCCGCCGCTGAAGGCTAGGAGTGCTGTTCCTGTAAGGGAATAGATCTTCTAGCCCGCATACTCCCTGGGTAACAGTTTCAGGGAAATCTGTTGCTCTGAAGCCGGCCAACCAAAGCCATCGCAAATAGGTTCGCAAGAGTCCAAAAACGTTTCCATTACTCTTTTAGAAATCTTTTAGACAACAGGAAGAAAAAACTTGAGGGCGTTCCCGCTTCCATAAAGCTGTAACTGCACACGCATTTCTCCTTTTAATAATTCGCTGCCAGCATGGTTTAGATTTTTGTTACATTGAAACTATCGTTAATACGTGTTTCATCACTATATTTTAAACTCGTTAACAAGATACTTAGACTAAATTAGATTATAAAGGAACATTAAAATAATATAAAGCACCTAAACCATGAAATAAATAAAAGAAATATAAAATAAGAAGCCCATAGTGAAAGGTCAATCGGTTCGCTTTCTTCGTGTTGGCACACTCGGACTGTTATCGGAAGTTTCAAGTAAATGAATCATCCGTTTTCGTCTAACGTAAGTCTGACACTGATTAGAAAGATGACGAAATTCGCTTAAATATAAATCACTGGCCAGCATTCTGATAAGTGATGTAAGAATAAATTGATAGTTCAATCTGACATTTATTAAATGTTTACCTTCTATCCCTGCTAATATGCATTGCAAGATTATAAGCTTTGGCTAATAAAAAACTTTTTTTCAGATGTCATTTCTTAGCGATTTCTCTTTTTCTTAAAGTTTAAAAGATATTTATTTTTAAAGTCAAACTCACGTCTTTAAGTTGTCTTAACCTTAGTAAAAAATTTCTTCGCCCAATCGGGCTTAATATTGTTTAATTAATTTCGTGCCCATGTTTATTAAAAACCGATTAATTCCGTTTATTTATTATTTCGTTCGTAGAGTAAATTTGTGATAAAGGTCGTGGCGGCGACCGATAATGTGCGTACACGACAGACTGATACATTTGCAATAACAATTGCGATAAGGGGGATAAAAATAACTCTTAAGGATAGACTTGCCTGGACTCTTTTAGGTGACCATTAGGTTATTGATTAAAATAATAAAAAGTAAGTTAGTTTTTATGAATTTCGTATGATGCTTGTCAATATATCTACTATCATTATTAGCCTCTGTTAGTCCACTGCTGGACATAAGCCTCCCCTAATGCACGTTTTCTTCATTAGCGTTTTTCGGACCGTATCCCACCACGCTCATCTAATGCGGGTTGGTGGGTGGACCGACTTTTTACAAGCCCATCCGACGCATGGATCATCTTACCTTTCAGACAAGTAGATGACCGGCCCAATTTGTCCTAAACAACCAGAAAACAACGATAACACTAAGATGTTTTCCCCGCGGGATTTAAACTTACGACCTCCGGTTTTCTAGACCACGGAGGCGGATATTTACTATAATGACCGATATTCTACAATGATCATCATCATTAGCCTGTGTTAGTCCACTGCTGGCATAGGCCTACCCTAATGTTCGCCTTGTCTATTACTGGGGTTTTGGACCGTATCCCACCCGGGTTGGAAGGTATATTGATAATAACGTGATATTATTACGTTTATGTACATTCGTCTTTAGAGCTACGCGGCAATAGCTTCTGATAATAACTAATCCTTTGTCAAAGACTACAATGCTTTAAAGACATTTAAGCGACCTTAGAGTTATCAAAAATATTTATTGTCTTAAAACCTTGCTTATAAAATTAAGTATGCCTTTTGAAGCGTAGATATAGCATTAAAGATGAGGTAATCTAAACAAAGTTATTCTACGAGGTACAAAGTTGAAACCGTACACCGCATTGTATAGCGCCAGACAACTACTAAGCAATTGAATTTGATTCGAACAGCATATAAAGCTGACTGATTTTTGCTAGTCATAAATTCAAGTGTTAAAATAGAGAGGTTTAATTAATTACCGCGTTAATTTTATCAATAATTGGCCGCTGATATGACATTTAATCGGTCCGAAACATAAAAGTATAATGCAAGTGATCCATTATTTGCTTTGATTTCGACTCTTTATACGTATACGAAATGAGTTACAGTAAAAAACAACCTATTTTGTTTCTACAAATACCGGCGAATTTATTATTTGCACTTACTTCCGGCACTAGGTTTTTCGGCATTTATTTTTAAACGTCTCTAAACTATAGAAAGGTAGTACATAAATAAGTAGTCTTAATTCCTTACTTGTAACTTGTAACTAAGAAATTCGCTATGCTCACGTACTGACTAAATATACCGCAAAGACAACGGCGTAGTAGTCAGAGTTATGCTGTGATATTGTAACAGCCTTCACGTTGGTTTATTTTTGTATCCATGCGCTCGTAGCCTTCCAATTAGGTGGGTAGTTATAAACTATAGTCTATAGTTATCTTATCCCATATACAATTTCGTATATGGTATGTCCCGTTATAAAGAGCTCGTTGCAGGTATTTGGCGCACGGCAGGGGCCCGCTGATAAGGAAACTGGCGATAATAGAAGCGCCCCATCCCAACCTCTACTGGCAGTACCCGCCCACCCCTTTCTGCCAGCGAGCGCTGTATTTCATGCAGGTAAGGAAACGTCTCACAAAACAAAACTCAACCACTTGAAGCATAAATTGAGTAGAAATGTTAAAGGTTTCTTATAGAAGACCCGGTAAAGAAGTACCACCACGTTGCCTTTTTCTGCTGTAAAGCAGTAGTGTCAAAACACTACCGCGTTCCGGTTTAAAGAGCCCCGTAGCTAGCGCATTTACTGACGTAACATCCTATGTCTATGGGAGGCAACCGGACTGGTGGCACCATAGGCTACATTTCTTACGGGCAAGGCGTGTCACTTGCTGTCTTACTGTTATTAGCACTATGTTTAATGTAAAAGAACTAAAAACTGTCACCGCGGCATTACTGTCTTCCAGCTTGAACTTCCTCACCGTAGCCGGCGAAGCTAATGAGTAAATAAGATTAACGTCTTATGTCTCAGATCAGCGAGCGTAACTGTCTTTCTTTTCTTCGCTGCACATTTAAAAAAATAATTACCGTAGGCTAATCGTTGTAATTTTACATTATATTGCAGATCAGCGTCAAGCATAGATTTTCCTGCACGTCTATACTCATATTTCTTTGAAGTCTGGTTTCATTCGACGAGTACTTTTTAAAAAAATAATTCGTTTTGCAGTGGCCATACTTCCCAGAGAGATGGCTGGCCGAGGGTTCCTTACAAGAAGGCGATGAGAAAAAATCCCACAGTTCCCGCGCACGAGATTGGACCGGTGCCCTAAATTACATAAGAGGTGTGTTTGCATAGTTTTTGTTGCAAAAGATGTGAATGTCTGTCATTAGCCCTGGTTTAGTTAGTATGACTCAACATCCTAATTTAGCGAGAGTTTCAGATACTTTATCATTAAAGTCCTCTTCTGTATCATCATCATATCAGCCTAGAAAAGTCCACCGCTGGGACATAGGACTTCCCCAACTGCATCCACCGACTTCCTGCACATTTGCACAGTTCGTCACTCCATCTCGTAGCGGGTTTTACAGCAATCGAGCCCTACTTAAACTGCCCTCACGTCCCGTAGGGGCCGCGTGGTGGCGCATCGAGGAGTCGCAGCGCATAGACGCGCCGACGCTGCTGCTGGGCGGGCGCAGCGCGGCGGCGCAGCTGGTGGGCAGCGCGCAGCTCTGCGCCCGCCCAGCGCTGCGCCTGCTGGCCGAGCCCGGGCCCACGGACAAGGACCTGCCCTCCTTCATGATAGACTTCCTTCTGGGGCCTGCCGGTGGGTGGTTCTTAATTGATTGAAGCCACGAAAGTTCACCTGATAAAAGTGGCCACAAATCTTTGAGACTTAAGAGGTAGTCTCGTTTGCCCAGTTGCTACGCTGGCTGCGGTGCCTTGCCAACCGGAAGACTAGTGGTTGTACACTACTGATTTGCGGCAGAAATAAATTATCAGTACGGTGGTTCTTTCCAGTTGAGGAAAGATAAAAAGATTCCTTGTAATAAAGAGCCTTAAACGATTTCTCTTGGCAGGTTTTAAATTTTTTTTAACAGTACCATAGTTTAGCCTAGACTTTACAAAGTGTAAATTTATAAATTTTCTATAATCTCAAATTATATAGAGTAACTTTTAACGTCTCAGTCCAGTTATTTATAGAATTAATATAGGTTTATATACAAATATAAATTAGGAAGCAAGCTATACACCTATACCTATAGATTAACAAGCATTATCAATAGACAACGTTTTACGTTACTAATTCATTATCGATGTCCAATTTTACTATCTCCTATGACTGCCTCCCGCAGCCGACGCGGCCGTGGGGGCGGTGCCCCCGGGCGCCGGGAGGGGCCTCGTGGGGCGCGTGCTGGGCGCCGTGGCGGGCAGGGGCCGCGAGCTCACCGCGCGCCTCTCTCTGCCGGCGCTCTCCGCTCACGCGTAGATACCGTCCAGCGCCAATTTACGCCACTCAAGATACGACGCAATGCAACTGCGGCTCTAATATTAGCTTCTGTTACCGTGCGACGCATGTATCGCATCTGTGATCATGGAGCTATGCAGTGATATCGTTGCGTCTGTGACCATACGCTTTTAAAAGTCGCATCTGGTACCATGTGATGCTAACATTGCGTCTGTTATCATACGATGCTAACATCGCATCTATAACCATGCAATGCCAGCATTGGGTCTTATCCATTTGACGCTAATACCGTCCAACTCTAAAATTGCGTCCGTTCTATTCGATGCTAACATTGTGTCTGTAAGTATGCGACGCAATCATTAAATCTGTGAACAAGCGATGTTATAATTGCATCTGTAACCATGCAACGCTAATTTTGCATCTATTAGGTCTTTAAGCTAATTTTGAACATTCTACAAATACTTGAACATTGTGTCGGTTCAAATGCGACGCTAACATCGTGTCTTTACCATGATGATTATATCCCACTTGTTTCTAGACAGCGATATCGTTGCGCCCGTTACGATACGACGCTTACATTGCATCAGTTATTAGGCAAATCCAACATCGCATCTCTAACCATGCAACGCTTGCATAGCATCTGTTACTATGCATCGATATCATTGCGTCTGTAATCATGCGACGCTAATTAATCCGACTCTAATATTGTGTTTGCTAATTCATTGTTTCTTGTTCTCCTGAAGTAAATTGAAATGCATTGCGTGACGACAGATACACTGTTATATATTTTCTCACAGTGGCGTGAGACTAGATTGTTATTTGTTGTCATATAACGTGTTATACCATAAAACACGCGAATTTACAACTTGCTGTTAAAATAATACTGTTTGCGTTCCCTGTTAAGAAGCTAATATTTTAGGCCGTCATGTATTGTGTGGCTTATAAATATGTTGCTTTTATTATATACTTTTTTTATTATTGTTAATATTTGATTTAGTGTAATGATTAAATCAAATTTAGGCTAAGAATTAGAGAATGTTTCGAATTTCTTATTAGCTTTTAAGATATATGAAAGTCTGATACAAATATATTTTATGATTAACCAAAGAGCGACAGATTACTCGATTGTTTTTTTAATTTTTTTATATAAAATATTGTTTTGAAATAATAATAAAAAAAACCGTTGTAAAAGTGCAATGCATTTTATTACGCAATATGCTCACAAAAAGCTAACTGTTTATAAACTTTTCACTTTTAATATATTATATATTTATATAATATTCACAAATGTGTTCAGTTTAAAAGTCGCAACAACCGAGTACAAAAGCCGACATGGCGGAAGATTTGATATTTACCTATCACAATAACCCCGATACATTACTAATCGAAAATTGTTAATTTATGACATATTTATTTTCACAAAAAAGGAACACTATATATATCCTGTACTTCAGAGATAAACCCCAAATTTTTATTTATAACTTGAACTGATTGTTAAAAAAATTGGTCATTTTGTCAGTATAAAATAGATGTAAAAAACGTGATTCAATGATGAAACAATATTATATAAATTACAATTTTCGACTGCAATAAAGGAAAAATATTTACAGAGATCGTTATTTAGTACACGTGACGTAATATTCGAGACTAATATTAACAAACCGAAAACAAATCTCTCATATTAACAATATAATCATGGATTTCCGATATATCTACATCTGCATACTATTTTAAATCATACCTAAAGTTGCTAACAGATTATCTGAATACAGTCATTACCGGAGTCAGTTTAAAATTAATACAAGCAAATTTTACACATATACACAAACCCATACACAAAATGATCATGTTAAAAACTAAATCTGCTGTTATATGGATGTAGTGAGAAATAATTTTCCTACAAGAAAATTCGGATCTAATACGGTCACACTGTCAATCATCATCATCGGCCTGTGATAGCCCACTGCTGGACATAGGCCTCCCCTAATATACCTCTATCCATTAGAGGGTCCAATGCGGGTTGGTGGGTGGACCGACTTTTTACACGCCACTGTCAATGAATGATTTTAGTAAATGAGCGACATTTTCATATGCATTAATGTGAAACTCATTGTTTAGTGTCAAATGTCGGAATGAATAATGTCAATGTATAATATAGAGATGTATAGAAATTGAAGCTATTTGAGAGGGCACGATAAATACAAACATTTCTGAAAAATTACAAAAAAAATTTTTCTCGCTATATCATACACATTAGAATAATAGCAGCTAACCACACCTCAAAGTTCTTTTTCAAAATGCAAAAGTTTATATTACGTCACGTCAACAAAACTTAGGCCTTACAATTACGCCAAGTAAAATTTAGAATATCTATAAAATGCTATATAATAATACACGAGTATAAACGACCTATTCCATGATTGTCTATAACACCAATAAGATGTAGATAACGTGGGACATTACCATTTGTTGCTTCCTCGTATATTTACCATTATTATACCTTCTATTTGGCTTTCAATCTACGTGGAACTATTAGGCACGTTAAAATACTGCTCTGATAGGCTATACAACTGCCACGACTAGATAAAAGGCGGGGGTTCAGTCGATATATATGGGAGAAACGATTTCGGAAGAAAAATGGAGGGATTCAAAGTTGCGTCAAAATTTGGCACTTTTTTTATAACGGCAGCATGTTAGGAAAGTTTATCGCGGACCTGAAGGTCCGTAGCGTCCCTAGGTGTATCTTAATGACGATTCATTTTACGTTTTCATATGTCTAAATTATATTAAAAGTCTTTTTTGTTATATATTGTAACACTGGCTACATTGTTATGAATTTTATACTCTAAAAGTACAGTCTGGGACAATTCCAGACAACTGAAAAGTGAAACATTCAAAACTGAAATGTTTTCATTAACTTATGAAACGTAAAAGCAATCGTCACTAAGTAAAACTCCAGTAAAATCTTATATGAGAAGACCAGCGAAACAATCAAATGTTGAGTTTTTTGAATCAAAATGTATCGGCAAATTACAAAGGCCTCTAACAAAAAGTATTATAAATTACATCTATTTATAAAAATATTACTCTAAAACCGGATTGAATTAAATTTTTAGTGAATTTAATAGTGTATTCTGCTACTTATTCACACATAATATCACAAATTATTTAGTGATAAAATTTAAAAAAAAAAATGTCCTCGGTAGTGAATTTAATACCGCAGTAACAAGAAGTAAGACAAGAACAAATATATATTGAAGAACTAGTTTTTGATTAAGATTACATTTTGATTCAAGAAAACACTGACAATTATCCATTTAAAACGATATGTACACTTAAAACAATAAAAATATACACAATAATTACAATATTAGACTACAACTGGTAGAAGATAATACTACATTTGCTGCTATTTCACTCTCCATAGCGTCGTGCGTTTACAATTTATTGATCGTTCGTGTAATTTCTCTACGTGTTTTATAGAACAGTCAAAGCACTAAAGTCTATAAACGTCTCTCGGCTGCCGTCAATTTAACACAAAACTGCAGTTTGAACACAATCTGGCTTACATTTTCTAAAGGTGCACAAACATTCAATTCACTTTTGTTTTCTACGTTGCTCCAGTGATTCCTACGTGTAACAAGACTTGCGATTTCCACAGATCAATTCGTCCAAATCAACCCAAGATATTGATGATTTTTGATCTAGCTGGGGCCTATGGTCAACATAGAGACGATTCTTTCTCATATCTTGATACCAAACTCAACTATTTGTTCTGTTCTGGATGTTCTGACAACGGCCAGTGGTCAATAACTACACAGCCGTGTCCGTGGGCGGTTCCTGCGGCGGAGGCGCCTTGTCCCTGGCCTTGATGAGGGTGTACAGGTCGTCCAGGTCGCTGGGCGGAGAGGGCTCGCGGTGCACCTCGGGGCAGCTGAGGGCGGGCGTGGGCGTGGACGCGTACTTGGCCAGCGCCGGGTTGCTCTTCGCCGTCTTCCAGCCAGGGTCGAAGTTCACGTACTGGCTCTCGATGTTGGACACGTCCTCGTTGCTGAAGCTTATCTCGTTCGGGCACATCGACGAGGGGGACGGTGCGTACAGGCCGTGGCTTCGTATGCTCACTTCCGAGACCTGGTAGTTCGGGCAGTAGATGTCGCTCTCGTTCTCGAAGTGCTCGCTCGCGTTGGTGCTGCACGTCTCGAAGTCGTAGGCCTTCGCGTGGAAGAAGGGCTCCTTGTCCTCGTCTTTGATTCCCGGCGTTTCCTCGTCGACGGTGCACTCCTCGGAGATGTCGTGAAGGGATTTATCCGTGTCCCGCTGTTCGGTTCGACCGGGCTGCAGGTAGTCGATGTACTGGCCGAAGCTCTCGGTATCCGTAACCTCGTTGGTGGAACAGAGGGCACTCTGGGTTTCCTGACACGAGGTTAGGTCGGAATGTGTGTTCAGGGTGTGGTCGGAACACGTATGGGGCAAGGCCGCCTCGGAGGCCGAGCTGTAGTCGAGACTGCACTGCTGCGAGACGGTCCTCGTGGTGGGCTCTCCCGCGCCCTGAGCCACCACTTGGTGCTGAGGAACGCGCGTCTCCGGGACGTTGGTATAGATGTTAACCACCTGTCGGCAAGCTTTTGGGTCGTCGTTGTTTTGCCACGACTTCCTGTCGCTGCCGTACTTAGAATGCTCACGAGCTTCGTCCTCCAGCAAATTGGGATTTGCAACGTTTCGGGTTTCCTTTATCCCGTTGGATCTCTCAACGTGCAGATTCGTATTGTTCACTTTACTGCCAGAGTTTATGATGCTCGCTACTCCATTGTAGGCGTCCTTACAGGCGAGGGGCAGCGAGACGTGAGAATCGTTGTCGCCCTCCCTTCGGGTCGGCAATTCTAAACAGTTGCGTTTCATATGCTGCCGTTGCTTCTTGAAGAACTTCTTCGCCACGTTCATCTGGTTCGGGTTGTAGAAGAGCTCGGGGCCCACGTTGCCCGGCTCCGGGTAGCTGATCGTGTTGTTGGACCTGTATTGTTGCCGGTGCAGCACGACCAGGTTGATGTTCGGTGTTTTCCGTTAGTGTTCTTGACGGCGTCCTTCTGTAGCGTCTGCCCGTTCAGTTCCGCCGCCGCCTTGTACGTTCCGCTGTTGTTGGTCTTGGAATTGGTCCTGTTCGAGCTCCTGCTGCCGGACCGGGATCTGTTGTCGTTCGGGATGGGCGCGGGCGCGTTCGTGGGCGGCAAGTCGCGCTGGCTCGCGTCGAAGACGCTCCTGTTCCTGCAGCATCGCTTGCTCTTCTGCAGGTAGCAGTGCATGAGCGCCCACTGCGCGCGCACGTCGCTCCGGGCGATGCCGTAGAAGAAGAGGATGAAGGTGCCAAGCACGGTGGCGCACACCGCGTACACGATGCTGCAGATGTCCTCCTGGTAGGGCAGGTAGGCCGGCAGCGGCCTGTACACGGCCACCGCGCCGCACGTCCACACGGAGACGTACAGGCAGAGGACGATCACTTGCGCCCTCAGCTGTATGATGGGCGTGTGCTCCATGTCGTCCACTTCCGAGTCCATCGCGGACTTGGTGCTCCGTCTCTCCGCGCCGTCGGTCGCTCGGTTGGGTTCCAGCATCTCCAGATCGAGATTCTCCGTCGCCTGCGTGCCTTCCGACAGCTGAACGTTCATGTTCCTGATCGTGCAGCGAATGAGCAGGAAGAGGACGCTGAGGAACAGCAGCAGTATGCCGACCGGAATGAAGAGGGAGGCCAGCGCGGGCGGAGAGCTCAGGAAGCACTGCGAGTAGCCGGCGTAGTCCTTGATGTTGACGGCGCCCGAGATGCCGCAGACGATGAGCGCGATGCCCCAGCCCACCAGGTAGAGGCCCAGCACGGGGCGCGGCGGCGCGGGCCCCTCGGCGGGCTCCCTGCGCGCGCGCGCCCGGGTGGCCCACTCGTACATGTCGCCGGCCGACACGCACATCCAGAGCGGGCAGCACAGCGACAGGTAGTGGATGAGCAGGCCCAGCGCGCGGCACAGGCGCAGCTCCTCGGTCTGGTAGATGCCCAGCGTGTAGAGCAGGCACAGCAGCCCCAGCGCCAGCCAGGTGTTGAGCAGCGCGTGCTTGGCGCGCGGCGGCATGAGCAGCGCGCGGAAGCCGGCCAGGTAGGTGGCGGCCACGGCGCCCAGGCAGCCCAGCAGCGCCAGCGAGCCCACGTACACGGCGGGGTGCGACACCTTGAAGCGCGCGCCGCCCGTGCGCGCGCCGTAGATGCCCGTCTCCACGCCGCGCACCAGCGCCACGTACGCCAGCCGCGAGCAGCTCACGATCATCATCTCGCCCACCGCGTGCGACACCTTGCACTCTGCCGACCGTCCGATTTCACTATTCTTTTATCATAAACAGATAAACACCTTATCGCTAACACAAACTAGACGGAAACATTATCTCTCGTCATTAGGTTAAAATAACAGTTATACGGTGCGAAACTGCACAACTAGTTTCGAGTGAAGTAGTTATTTTGTAAAAGTTCGTAAAACATATAACGTTAAATATTATATTTCTTTCGCCTACCAATGAATCAGAACCGTGCTGCTGTGAACGTCTAATTTTCATGAACAAACAAACAAACACAAATCCAAAATGAAGATTTTGTAATAACAGAACAATGTATATAAAACGCAACAAAATGGTAATAAATTATTTCAAAAGTGTAAAATCATCAGCCTACGCTAGTCCTCTGCTGCACATAGACCGTACCCGTCACCACGCTGGTCCAATGCAGGTTGGTGAGTGGATCGACTTCTTACATGCCCATCCGACGCATGGATCATCTTTCTTTTAGACAATTGGATGATCGGCCCAAATTGCCCTAACCAACCAGAAAACATCAATAACATATAATAGTTGTTTCTCACAGGTTCGATCCGCGACCTCCGGTTTACAAAACAAGAGCCAATACCGCGAGACCACGGAGGCGGTTAATAAAAACAAACAGTACATGAATATTAATCAACATTATCGTAACAATAAAATAAAGCTTTAAATACGCCCGTAATTTATTAAAATTATAGTTTCGTAGTAATAACTAATGAACCAATAAGATATTTTATAATACTAAGCTGGAATAAAATATGCAGAAAATTTAATTAATTGATATAACTTCAACACGACTTTAAAAAGGGAAACATATGTATGCACAGTAGCTGAATGAAAATAACTAGTTATGAAAATAACTAGTTTTGAAACAAGCGACGCTGTCCACATAACTGGTGACCCACGTCTAGATTGACTAAACATATAACCAAAATATGGAGTAGGACAACCCAAAACGAAAGTGACGATAAGGATAAAATTTGAAAATGAAATGAACAAAAAAAACAGACGTTCAAAATATCTTTTTTTTTTTAATGATGACTAGTTCATTTCTTCTTTGACTTTATTACGTAGCATTAATTTAAATATTCAGTATTAATTATTATTAAAGATTAGTGATTAATTTAGGTTTATGTTTAAAATAAATATTTATTTCTTTTGTACTAAATTCTTTTTATGTACCAAAAAAAAGTTTCCTTCTTTCTTTCTTTGTGAAATGCTACTTTGAAAGTGCCATTTCACAATGTCTCATCATCTCATCATCAGCCTGTAATAGTCCACTGCTGGACATAGGCCTCCCTTAATACACCCCTATCTATTGGGAGGTTTTTGGACCTATCTCACCATGCTGGTCCAGTACGGGTTGGTGGGTGGATTGACTTTTTACATGCCCATCCGATGCATGGACCATCTTATTTTCAGACAATTGAATGATCATCTCAAATTGCTCTAACCAACTAGGAAACCAAAATGAATATTTGTTGAGTCCCCGCAGGATAATAATACAATAAGTAATATAAATTTAATATTCAATATTAAAAACTTTTTGGGACTAGTGGCGAATTAATGTTGTTACAGTGACATATAACTTTCGAAAGGCCCAGTAGCCTTAAGATATAAACACAGATAACACACTACAAGAAATTACCATTCGGGACAGGGTCCACCTAAATTTCTATTTGTACCAAAAATGGTCAATAGTAGAAAGAAAGCGGTACCCTCGGTGTTGTCCGCCCAGCGGCGCGCGTGGTGCCTCCACACGGCCGCCCTGGGCCTGGCGCCGCCCTCGCCGCCGCCGCCCACGCGCACCGTGGCGATCACGGGCTCCAGCAGCTCCCCGGCCACCTCGCTGATGCCTGCGTTCGATCACAACATTTCCTTCTATTCTATCGTTATATAAGAATCAACGTTTCTTTTATTGTAAGTTTATATTAACTTGTACACTATCCGCAACTTTACTGTGGACCACTTTAAAGCATAAAACTTGGTGAAATAGCCAATAAAAGAGCACTGACTCAGCTGGAAGCCGACCACCGGCGAGGTGATCTCCATCAGCATGTCCTCCCTCTTGGTGCTCCTGCCGTAGTAGTCCTTGGAGCGGTGGCCCCTGTGCGCCTCGCTGCCCACCTCGGGCATGAGCGGGAACAGCGAGGCGTCCTCGTACACCGTCACCACCAGCTCCTGGGGCCTGCTCTGCACCAGCGAGCCGGAGTCCGTGGTGCTGTACAGCAGCGACTGGGGTATCTGGAGGTGGAATGTCTTTATTGATTATTGATGCATATAAAGCATGTTTTAAGAAAATAACAAGAGTTTAAGTTGGCTTACGTTTCCTTATTTGAATTTGAACCTCATTTAAGTTATTTTTCCAACTGGGTCAGAGGTCACGCATAAATCAGTCTTAGATTGTCACGAGAGAGTACCGTTGTTTATTTATATTTTCGGATCAGCGACTGAGTTACTAGCTGCCTCCGTAGCCCAGTAGTAAGGGCGTGTGCTTTAGAAACCGGAGGTTGTGGGTTCGAATCCTACGGGGACTCAACAAATTTTCATTGTTGTTTCCTAGTCGGTTAGGGCAATTTGGGCCGATCACCCAATTGTCTGAAAAGTAAGATGATCCATGCGTCGGATGGGCATGTAAAAAGTCGGTCCACCCACCGACCCGCATTGGACCAACGTGGTGGGGTACGGTCCAAAAACTCCTTATGAATAGGGGTGTATTAGGGGAGGCCTATGTCCAGCAGTCGACTATTATAAAGGCTGATAATGTTGATGACTGAACTATCGAGTAACGTGGATACATGTGCATTAAAAAAAATTGACGTGGCTAAAACAATCAACAAATATGAAAATTTGGAAAAGAATGCTAATAGAGTGCACTTAAATTCTTTAATATATGTACTAGGTCAATGGAGGCACCCGTTTTTTGAGAAAGAAATACGCGTGAATATTTCAGTTAAGACCTGCTTGACATAGTGGTTAGTGACTTTGATTATAGACAACAGAGTGTAGGTTCGATACTCATCATGGGAAAAATTTTGTTTGATAAACACAAGATACTCTTTTTGTATCTACTATAATAGTGTTTTATTTAGAGTACTACTTAATTTTGGACTAGATGATGTTTCGTTATTCGTCCGGTAATATTATAATTATTTCTATCATTACATATCCTGGAGGCTCGAGTCCCACTAACCTGCACACTGGCGTGTATGAGCGCGTCGGGCAGGGAGAGCAGCGGGGCCACCGTGCGGTTGGTGGAGGAGCAGTGCAGGCGAGGGGCCACCTTCTCCCCAGGACCACCAGCTCCGGCCCCGGCGCGGTGCCACACGCAGGTCACGCCGCCGAAGCCCTCGCGCACAGGGAACCGCTCCACGGCCAGCTTCGCCTGTGAATACGACACAACATGCTCAAGCTGATTTATACCGGGGCCAAAGACGAAATTAATGTTAGCATTTCTTATTTTATAATAAGCTTTTTAGGCCTGGTAACAGAACCGATATGAAGATGCACTCCATGTAGTAAAGTATTACAAATATCGATGAATGATGGTAGATCGTTCATTTCACTAACAAAAATCGACATCGTTGTTTAGTCTGTTTGGATGGACTACTAGAGTTCTCACGCATATTTTGTTGGTACGTAAGGTGACGCACCTTAATTTATTTTATTTTAAGATCAATAATATTTAAATTTAATAACAATGTACACATTTTTTGGATTTCTTGATTGGGCAAATAGTCTATAGTATGATCCATTACGAATAGGTATCGTTAAGAAACCGAGGTTTACATGTACTTAACATGTAATTTTTTAATTCCTTACAGACTTCACAACATTCAATTTTTTATGAAAACTTCTTGAATAGACAAACAATAAATTCTTCACAGTGTTTTGTGTGCGAAAAACACACGAGACTTCAATAAATACCTTGTGACCCTGAACGTTATTGGTGTAGGCAGAAATTTCCTCAACCGCTTTCACCATGTCCGAGCTGGCCCCATACAAAGTTTCCGCTTGGATCATCACCGATGAAGTTATATTCATCGCTGAACTGATAACGTCCAAGAGTGAAGCACCTGGAATACAGAATAATACAATAGGGTTATGACTTACATTCCTCTTGATATTAAATGTGTTTTATCAATAAGCCTCCAAATGCCTTACTCAATTAAAAGAGTAACAAAACGACGCGTTGCCCAATAACTTTTAAAGAATTTGTGACCTATACTCAAAGTATTTTGAAATGTTAAGCACCATAAATTATGATTTTCGTTTATGGGAGATGTACATGATTTATTGAGTGTACTATAATTTATTTGAAATATTGATGATAGTTGTTCTTTAAAAATTCAAAGTTTTATACTCATAGTCGGAAAAGAAAGCAGATTCTAAAAAGGACGTTGTTAAATGCGAAAATCAAAAGCATTGCACTTGACGTAAATTGTATGACTAGCGTAACAGTCCTTAGTTCTATCATAAACGTTCAAAGGTAATATTTTATGTCGTGCTTAAGTAACATATAGCGTTTTTCGAAAAAGTTATTACTTTTGAACAGAACATATAGCTTACCATGTAAAAGCTAAATATTTTACTGCGCGTACAAAGTTATTAGCGCCTACTTATGAGATAACGGTGTATGAAATATAAACAGAATCTCACCCAAATCCCTCTCTTCCGCCATATACTGCATATAATTCCTTATCGCCTTGGATATGAACAGTACATCATCAGGGTCACTTATCTCTGCTATCGGGTAAGTCTTCTCTTGTATCAACATAGCTAGACGCTCACTGGCATTCAATGCAGAATACTGAACTAGGCTAACATTCAATAAGGCAAACTGTTGCAGTAATTTGGTCACATTACTGATGTATGAGCATTCTGTAGTATTCACCGGACCCCAAGTTCCATCAGAATTGCAATATCTATATGCAGTCCCTTCCCCAACGCGACACGGTACAGCTGCTGTGTGATTCAGAAGCAACTGAGGCCAAGAGTACAACCCCTTGTTGTTAATTGTGTGATTAGTACTACAATATTGAGTTCCGTTAGATAGCACCATCACTTGCACAGTATGGTTGTGTTTGATACGATTCTGGTCGCTATACAGGCAGGTCCAGTTGCCCGTGTGGTGATTGGTTATATTGGGGAAGAAGACAGTTGTTTCCGCTAAACCCTCCTCCTGCATATCACTGTTTGTCACATTCACATCGCAAACCTCCAACATTGGATGCATCCACTTCAGCTCATACTTTGCAAGCACCGAGGCGAAAGGTGCATTACAAGTCAGAGTTAAAGTATCACCTTCAAAGACCACTTGATCATGAGCAGGTTTCACTATTAAGGTGCTCGAAGGCAAAACACTTCCACAGGCTGACAGGTCTAGAAAGATTTTTAGTTTGCGGACTGTCTTGTTAACCATGTTCTCGGGTGATCTGCATTTTGGATTGCCAACTAGTTTGACACTTGTGTTCCTAGACCAATCACCTACCCATAAGAGGTCACAGTCACAAATGAGCGGATTTTCGGTTATGTCTCTGAAAATTGAAGCAAATAGTACAGTAAATATTTTTCAAATATTTAACAATTTGGTCAAAATATTAATTTCTTAAAAATATAAAATTTTATGAACTTAATAGTTGGATCCTCTTGTTGCGAGTAATGATTAAATAAGGCTGTGGTCCAACTACAATAAGGCATTTTCTTATAGTGCAGTCAATCCAACATTAAACTTGGTTTACATAAATTATATTTCTTATTTAGGCATATAATAATGGAATAGGATACGAAATAACACTGAAGTACTAATAAAAAAAAACAGTACTTACAATTGCTTCAGTCCTATGAGATAATCAAATGTGCCGGATGACAATGTTGATATGAGATTCTGGGACAGAACCAATCTCTCCAGATTGGCTAAGCTTTTAAACATCTCCTTGTATATGTTACTTATTTGATTATATGACAAGTCCAACCTTTGTAGGGATGTCATGTTGTAAAAGGCGTCAGATTCAATTAGAGTTATTTGATTTCGGCTGAGATCCCTGAAAAGTAAAGTATGGTGAATTGTGATTGTAATTTTAATATGGCATAAGTGTAATAAAACCAAACACAAAATCAAATCGAAGAATAATTTCTATATCATTAAAATTACTGAAAGCCCTAATTATTTTGTTCCTTGTTGTTAATTCCAATTACAATGAATTTGCTAAACATTGCTTATTGTTTACAGCATTCAGAGATGTGTCAATTAATAGCATGCAAAATATATAAACAAGAGAGAGAACTAGAATACTTACAGTTTATGTAAATTAGGCAAGTGCAGCTCCCTTGATAATGTTGAGATTGCATTTCCAGATAAATTACTGCAAATAAAGAATAATGTTTCAGTTCTACTAAAGCTAAATAAAATTAAAATATACATGATAAGACCCTCTTCATGCAATTTAATAAAGTTTACCTTGTATAAAATGAATAATGAACACTTGCATTGGTATTAAAGCAGACGTAAAATTTAATTCATATCAATCGTCGTTGACAACTTTAATGTAATAATTTTTTACAGAATATTTACAAAACATTGTTGTAATGTTATACTCACAGGCTAACCACAACAGCCCACAGCCTGCTAAGGTCGATCTCCTTGAGTTCTGTAATTTGAGCTGGACTCCCGCCACATTTTAATTTCAGCGGTTCATCAGCCTGAAATTCAACAGCGGTTCCATCGACGGATTTGTTACCTTTGCAAGTACACAAAGAGGGACAGTAACCTAGCACCCCATTAAAAAATAGGAGGACTATCACAACTATACAACGCCGCATTTTGCCAACTTCTCATAAAACTGTGTTAAGAGTTATGGCACAAAGCCAAAAACGAAAACAATCACATTTTCAAAGCTTACAGAAATTTTAAACTTTCATGAATAGCATGTCTGAAGTAGCTGGCCAAACAACAAAGTAATAAATTACTTTACGCACGAAACTAAAAGAGAATCATATTTATCTTGGCAATGATCTAAACTTGGTAATATTACAAAAATAAACAACTGCCGTATAGTACACAAGCAGCCATCCGACATTTGTAAAAAATGACTTATGAGTGACTGATTGATTTAATTTGAATTGAAGTAGGGAGCGAATGATGAATGAGTAATATCGAGAACAAATATTTAGGGATGCGCCGTGTAAGAAAAGGAACCATGTACATATATAATTATTACAAACAAATTTTTAAATGTTAACATAACACTTTTTTTACAACACATTTATAATTAATTTGTATCTTAACTCACATTAATTAATTATAGATGTTTTAATTATTTCTTTTATTTACGCGATTATAATATAACCATTATTTGGATTTTGCGTTACTTAAATATATTTATTCCCGACGTTTCGGATTCTTTTCAGCATCCATGATCACGGGCAGACTAAGTTGGTATATACCAACTTCGGGAATAAATATATTTAAGTAACGCGAAAAATCCGTAAATAAGTGGATTTGATATAGATGTTTTGTTTTATAAAAATATATGCCAACCAATATATTTATAATAATGACTATTAATTTTTAAGTAATATAAACTATTATTTTTTTATTAAGTAGTTAAAATAAGTGAGTTGTTATGAATATAATCTGTTACGAATTGTATTTAATCTGTCACGTAAATTCACCTGTAAGTTCAAATTTTAAAAACACCAACCGTTGCTGTTTGTTTTTAATTCTTCTTAAATTTTATTCCAAATGGTTTAAAGTAGTGCATTAAAATGATTGACCAACGATTTTCTGATAATGATGTTTCTAGACGGGACATACCTTCTTTTATTGAACCTAGGCCTCCGTTGATATCAAATCCGTTTATGAGACCGCGACCACAGAAGGGAACAAATCTATTAGAATTGTTCGAAGAAGATTCCGACTGTGAGGAGCCAGAGTTAGTTCAGGTTTATCTGAGATTAAAACCTTGTAATATTCCTAGCAACTTGTATGAAGTGAAATCGGACCGGTGTTTAATAACGTCTCTGGACACAGCAACTGTGGGTCATGGGCGGAGAACTCAGCACAATGTTTCCAAAATGTATACATTTTCGCATATTTTTGGACCTGAAGCTAATCAAAAGGTATTTTGAAATATATTTATAAATCATAATTTTTATGTATCTTTGAATTCAGATCTGTTATTTCATTAAACATTGCTCATGTTTTTCGAAGGAAAAATTTCGGTAATAATGTTTATCAATTGCAGCTAAATTCCTTCATACATAATAATCAACTCCAAACTAACTAGAATTTCATTAGTTTTGACAAATCCAAAGATATTTCCAAATTAATATTAAACTATCATGTTATGTTTTAGGAATTGTTCGAGCGTATTGTCAAGGATAATTTAAAAAAGCTACCAGAGGGTCACAGTTTCACTCTGCTTACTTATGGAGCATCAGGCTCCGGGAAGACATTCACCCTCATGGGTACAGTTGCTGCACCAGGTCTGGTGCCTCGTTCCTTGGAGTATGTCTTCAGGGTAGTTGATGCTGCACAGAGACCGGTATATAAACCGGCTGACAATGGTGCAGAAAAACTTAGCCATGCCGCCCAGGAGAATGAGTTACAGGTAAAATTTCAGTTATATAACTGTTTTTAATAAGCCGAATGGGAAATTAACATAAACAAATTGTTATTTCAAACTTAATATGCTCCAGAAAGTTGGGCACTCTCATTGTTTAAACCTCACTTGGGGAGTGAAAATGGCAGAGGTCCACCAATGGCAATAGATTTGTTAACGTTTATTCTGAAATGAAACTGATAAAACTATAGGAATGCATTTACTTATTCTTTCATTAGTCTTTATATGGCATGTTCATAATCTTACAAATATGTTTGTTTCAGTTTGTTAAGCAAATTCGCCATTTATCAGCACCGTTAAGGGACAAATATCGTAGGATGAGTGTACAACTGAACAATGACCTAACCAGCAGCAACCTTGATTTGTCTAATAGGACAAAGTATTATGTCTGGGTATGATCAAATTTTTTTATTTTATTGGTTGTATCACAGCGATATGATACTAGGAGGAGGAAGGTCCCTTTTTATAAGGGACCATTTGGGGTAGTATTTTTACCTGGCACTTTTGCTACCATAATTACTGAGTTAATGAGACATAATACTGCATTTCTCAATAGCGGTGAGTGAATCCCTGGCATCTTACGCTGCTTTTCTTATAGACAATGCAGGTATCACATTAAAATCACCTATAAAAAATTGTCATTAACATAATGTTAAGGGCAGGTGCTGTCTATATTCCATGTATGCTTCTACTTTTATTGGAAATAGTACTGTAATACTTAATTAGGTATAATGTTACCATAATGATCATGATGACATGTTAAACCATTTACAACGATTAGTTGTCTGAGTAAATGTAGCAGCTAAGGAACAAGGGACTTACACAGAGAACTGAAGAGAAAAGTATTTGCTCAATTTCTGTGAAAATTTCTATGAATTAACTGAGCTTACTTTTTTTAGCTATTGATAATTTTTTTAACACTTTCTGTAAAACCGTTTCAGGTGTCGTTTGTAGAAATCTATAATGAAGGCATCTATGATCTGCTCACTAATAATGACAGGAGTGCTTCTTCCAAGCTTGTCATTCGCGAAGATGCTAATGGCAATGTATATGTCAAGGTAATGTATTAACGGAGTCTGTAATAATGCTTTAAATCTGAAAAGAATTGTATAGAAAGCTTTGTATGAAGTAATGGGTAATGTTTACACTTTCATAATCTAGGGAGCCACTCAAGTTTTTGTCAGGACAGGAGAGGAGGCCTATGATGTGATGGTGGCGGGGAAACACAATTTACAAGTGGCAGCCACTGGGGTGAATGCTCATTCCTCTAGATCTCATTGTATATTCACAATTACAATGCTGACAGAAACAGGTAGGTTATATAATCTATTTAACAGTATAGTTATATTACAACTGGTGTACTGTTATTATTCTGTTAAAAAATCTAATTATTTAAGTGTAAATTGTGTAAAAAAAACAAGGACAGGGTATACTGTCCTTGAAATTGACGAAATATTTACTTCAGTGTCATCATCAGCCTGAGTCGGTTCATTGCTGGATATAGGCCTCCCCTATTGCACGCCTTCTCCATGAAGGGGTTTTTGGATGGTGATTATTGACTTAGCGCAATTTGTTTAGGGCATTTTGTTTAGAAAACTCAAAGGTCGATGCAGAGTTTCTTATGTAATACGCGTCAATTTCTGAAGAAGTAAATTAGAAAGGTGACACTTAGACATGGACTTTTACTGCTGGCCGTATAACAAAGCTCCTATATAAGCGTATAAATACAGACATATATTACTGTAGAAGAACGATGGTAAACGACATGGCTCGCAGAATTAGCAAGTCGTCGCAGTGTCGGACAACCCTTCACAAGATGTGGTGACGACCTGTGCAAATGTGCAGGAAATCGGTGGATGCAGGTGGCGTAAGATCGTATCTCTTGGTGATTTACAGAGGCCTTCGTTCAGCAATCATCATCATTATCAGCTCTCGACAGTCCAATGCTCGATATAGGCCTTATTCAATAAGCGCCAAGAATCTTTCAAGAATATTTTTCCTCTGCTACTCTCCCCAAATGGAATTGACAGCTGCACAAAGATCGCAATCAGCAATAAGCTTTTCCCCTTCTTCCTCTTACTTAAGGCGCTAGCTCCTCTCGCATCTCAAACATTCATCCATCCATCATCAGCCTGTGATAGTCCACTGCTGGACATAGGCCTCGCCTAATACACCCCTATCCATTAGGCGGTTTTGGACCGTATCCCACCACGCTGGTCCAATGCGGGTTGGTGGGTGGACCGACTTTTTACATGCCCATCCGACGCATGGATCATCTTACTTTTCAGACAATAGGGTGATCGGCCCAAATTGCCCTAACCAACTAGGAAACAACAATGAAAATTTTTTGAGTCCGCGCAGGATTTGAACCCACGACCTCCGTTTTTTAAAGCACACACCCATACCACTAGGCTACGGAGGCACTTCAAACATTGTCATAATGAATTTCAGATATGGGTTGTAGAGTGGCCAGCGTGCGTCTGTGCGACCTAGCCGGCTGCGAGAGGGCGCGGCGCACGCGCAACGCCGGGGCGCGGCTGGCCGAGTCCAGGGCCATCAACTCCTCGCTGCACGTGCTGGAGCGCTGCCTCGCACCCTGCGGCGGCGGCAGAGGGCGCACGGCGACTGCCTGGTGCCCTACAGGTGCCGCACGCTCCATGGTGCATGATGGATGGACGAAGGGAAGCCTGTACGACAAATCCTGTGCAGGGAGTCGAAGCTGACGCGGCTGCTGGGCGCGGGGCTGTCGGGCGCGCGCGGCGAGGCGGTGTGCGTCGTGGTCACGCTCAACCCGGCGCCCGACTGCGCGCACGAGACGCGCCACGTCCTGCAGTTGGCCGCCGTCGCCAGGGATATACGTAAATCACTCCTTCTATGTGCCCTTTTTAGACCGATGTGCGACACGACCGAGTAGGGGGCTGGCGCAGAAGTATCTTTTAAATTCTATTTTTATATCTTACTTAAAAGAAAAACTTGGAGATTTTTTTTAGAAGTTGGTCTCCCTATTACAGAGAGCCAGCTGGTGCCGTACTACTGCGGTGCACTTTTTCTGCCGTAAAGAATACACTTCTGTATTCAGGTTTGAAGGGCACGGTACCAGACGTATTTACTGTAAACGAGACGTAACGTCCTTTGTCTCACGTGAAACAGCGCGTTAATGACACCTTTGGTATTGCCAATGTCCATGGGCGTTAGAGATCACTTTCCAACTGATCGCCAGACTGCTCGTCTGTCTCCATAGACAATGAAAAAAATCTAATGATTAGTCTTTATTACCCTATCGCCTCGAAACGCCAACAATAAATTTGAAACCAACGATATTTGCTTTATGCAGTTTAATTATAACTTCTTTTCTCAACGAGTTTCTGCCTCCCTCATATCACTGATTCGTAAGTTGTTTTGCAGAGGTAAACAGTACCGCGTCGGAATTCTCGGCACTGGAGAGCAGTTCCCACGACTCGACTATAACAAGTAGCGAAGTGCTGAAGCTGCGTGCGGAGAATGAGCGTTTGCACTTTGAATTATTGCAGTAAGCTTACGTTTCGTTACGTTGTTTCAAATAATACACCTGGTATTGGAATAATGTCGAAGAAATGTAAAATATCCTAAGATCACCTACACCATGCGACAAATCACTATTCGATGTTTTACTCGTTTGAGTACCAAACATATTGATTACATTGGAGTTCAATTGAGAATTGTATCTATATATTTATTGGTAACAATTAACAGATTGCTATTTACTTCAAAACAAGTCGATACCTACACGAAATGGACGTGAGCTTAGCCGTCATTACAATATATCGGGCAACATGTCACTCAGGCGCAGGCGCACAACCGCTCGCTGAGCGCCGCCATGGAGGAGCGGCAGGCGGAGAGCGCGGCCACCATGAGGGAGTTGGTGGACGAGGCCAAGGACATGACGCGCCAGTACTACGAGGCGCTGCTCAGGGCGGCCAGGGACGAGGTACAATCGACCCAGCGGACGGACTGTCTTTAAATCCACAGTGTACTTAGTATATTGTGCTTGTAGATGGAGGAAATGAAAGAGGAGTATGAAGCGAGATTGAGCAAAGTCCCACCGCAGCCTGCCCCCAGAGAGAATACACCGTCACGCCTTTTGCAAAATAAGGTATTCAATAAGCAAAAAAAATATTTAACTGTAAAATACGGGCGAAAGTTATAAGTGGCAACGTCTTTTAATGGTAGATTGATTGTAATGTAAATATTCATTCATATAGTAGGAAGAAAGCCTTTATTTCTGTCTCTCTTTCACTTGGGCAGGCCAACTGCGCACAAGCAAGAGAGACGCATACGCATTCTCTTATGGTTGTTTATGGAGAGCGTTACTTGGGTGAACCATTTTAAGACGATTGTTACATCAATATAAGCAACTTGAATACCTAATATATGTTTATATACTTCCCAAAATGGGAAAGAATATACAATGCATTTATATTATTAAAAAACCTTAGTAATAATATTAATGCATATATATATTATGATTTTATCTATTTTAAAGGTTTAACCTAGCCATTTTAATTTGCAGGTTTCACAACTTATGAGGGAAATAGCAATATTAGAGGTAAGATTTTATTCCAACCTTCATTAAAAATTAAAAAAAAAGGATAAATATTTTTAAATTGATTGAAATGTAATTAGCATCTAGTATTAGCGGTATCATACACTGTCCACTATCTATAACTATCTTATACTTTTGAACTAAAATTTTGTAGCAAACTTAATTTTATATGACAAATTCTTCTTATGTCCTTACATTTTATATCATTTGATAGTAAACTGCTTTTATATCATAACAAATCCAACATTTTCAAATTTATTTTACATTGTAATATTCTTATTTCGCAATTTCGTGGTTCAGGAGAAACTGACTGCGGAGATGTTGGCGCGTGCCAGGGCTGAGGAAGAGCTGCAACATTTGCGCGTGTGCATTGAGGAGAGAGATGGTATGTGGGTTTAGTCTTTTACGTATAAAAATAGTAGACTTAGAAATGCATTGGACAGGCTAAATTACCTGTCATATTATATGAAACGGGAGCTCGGTTTGGACGTGTCTTTTAAATAATTAAACGTTTTCTGGAAACGCAAACTGAATATGTCCTTTATTGTATTTTCCCTCACTGAGTTATGTAAATAACTTATTCTTCCGTCACGCCTATTTAATCTGCCCCGAAAGCCAATCCTTCAAAATACAATATCTGTTCCATACTTAATTTTATTGCCTCTTTTCCATTACAGAGAAAGTGTACAAAGATTCGCAGAAGGCTGAGGTAATGTCCCTCACCGATAGCGAAGACGAGTCCGACCCTGAAGATTCCGAAGACCCTTGCAATGAGAGCTTGGAACCAACCTTCAGAAGGGAGGACATCAATCGATCACGGCTTATGAGGCAGAGTCTAGCCGAAGCACCTCAAATAAATGAGACTGATGAGAGTCTATCGGATGGCAATCAAACTGCCGAGAAAATCAACGATACGCTAAACGATAAATCTGATGACACACTGCTTGACAAATCTGATGATGATATTGTAGATAATGAAGAAGATATGATCAGTACAGATGATGTCAACAAAACTGATGACGGTTTCGAAGAACAGAGTGAGTTTGCCACTGATTTTAGCAGTGGCGAAACGGTGATCAGTTCAAGTGATGCGATCGAAGAGAAATGCGCCTCGAAAATGTTACGAGGCACGTATTTCGTGAGGAGATCGCAGGATGACAGCAATACTGACTCGAATGGTGGAAGCGATCATTCCAATTTAGATGAGACAAGAAACAATCGACAGAGTCAAGATATAAAGAAAGAGATAAAGCTAAAAGATGAATCTAATATTTCAGTAAACGTAACAGAATTAAAAGAAGATTCAGTGCCTGATATTGATAATAGTAATGTGAGGGAATTACAAGAAAATTTGGATTTAGATATCAGGCCGCTGGATGTATCGCAGACGTTCGTGAATAAAATCATAAAATCTCTGAAATCCACTTCCCAAGCTCACAATTCCGACGCCTCGTTGGCTCAATTCGAACAACTGGAGATTGCTACCAACGAAGTGGATTCTGAAACAAGAAGAAAAACTACGGACAATCTGTTGGGTGGTAAGAAATTTATGGAAACAAAAACCTATTTTGATGATAATGGTCCAAATACAAATAATACTGTTAACGAGTCCGTTAAAGGGAAGAAAGTTTATTTTGACAATCTTGACACGGTTGTCGAAAGTGTTAAAAATAACAGGATCTCCGATATCAAAGGTGTGGTCAAGAAGTGCGATGAATTTCGATCTCCGTCCATTGTGAAAGAGGATACGGAAACAAACTACGAGCCTAGTACAATGAAGCTATTCGGAGAGAGTTTCACTAAACAACCTGATCCAATATCCGTTTTGAATAGAACTGGTTTGTTAAAGAAAAAGCAGGATTCCGTAGACGTTTTTGATTACGACTCACCGCGCACGGAAATATTGACGACAGGCAAACACGAAGATAATACCCGACAGGGGTCTTTAAAAATCGACCCTAGTGACGTTCAAGTTTTGAGTGATAAGTTCGATAATGTGCTAATTTCTAATACAGAGTCAAGTGAAGTAAAAACATCCGAACACGACAAAGTTTCAGAACCAAAAGACGAAAAGATTAACATCATAACCGAAAAAACAAATGACACTATTCATTTAGAGGAAAAAACAAAAATGTTGGATATTTCAAATACTATTAAATCTGAAGAGAATGAGGGAGCAAAAATCTGCGAAACAGTATTAGACAAGTCTCGTTTGAAAGTTGGTCAAACAAACGACGATAACGTTCTGGATGATAAATCAAAAAATAATGTACATACTTTTGCAAAGCCTTTATCTAAAGAAGCTGAAAAAATAAAGGTTTCAGAAACAAAGACGGATAACGCTCGACCTAAAGCCAAAACAGCCGATATAAATGATAAATCCAAGAATTTAGCAAATTCTACCAACCATAATAAACCTGAAGTTATCGAGAAACCATCAGATACATCAAACTGCACCGGTATAGACAATACATTGGAGGAGTTTGAGAACATTTATAAAGAAATATCCGTAGCTAGGCCAACGGAATTCGATTTGTTAGTCAGTCAAACGATAGACACTTCAAACAATACCGAGACTGCACTTCAACAAACGATGGACACCTTCAACAATGCTGAAACTGCACCTCAAGAAACGGAAACTAAATATAATCTGCGAAAAAAAGCATTAAAAAAGTTCGACACAGAAGAGATTGACGAAAACTACGTCATAGAAGTTCTCAAGGAGAGCCAATCTAAATGCGAGAGTGTAGCAAAATCAAAGAGGAATCTACGCCTTCGAAGAAGGAAACAAGAGACCGAAAACGCTGAAAGCAACAAAGTAGTGAAACTGAAGGACATTGCGAATTTACAAACTGAATTTTCTGACGTGACCCTGGACGTCCCCGCACCCAGTAAAGAGGTCAAAGACATAGCGTCCCCACCTAAGCCTGCTGAAGTGGAGAATCAACCGCCTGGTCAAGAGATTCAAAGTTGCCCTTCGAAAAGGTATAATATGTCGTTTTCTTTAAACTTACATTACAAATTTGATATTTATATCTTACTTTTCTAACATAGCAATTTTAGTAAGCTCTCCAAGGTAAGCCATTATTGTCTAAAAAGATGACATTAATTGACTGTTTTATACAAAATTTACAAAGTAAACGGAACATTACATTTTTGTGATTTCTCCCTATACGGGCGAAATATAACGCTAGAACAATTTTGTTGGCCAATTAATACACTCAATATAAAGATAAATCGCCGTTGTAGTCGTAGAATGGAGGCGTAGGCAATATTAATACTCCGTTTTTACATTTATACGAGAGTTTCAGATTTACATGGTCTTATATATATAATTGCATATCATAGAAGACAATTAATACAAATAATTTTCTTTTTGTGTCGCGTAGTACTTATCGCTGAATTCATGTAAATACACATAAAGAAAAAACCGCCATTGGGTTGTTTTCGAGTCAAATTATGTATAAACTAACTTATCACATACATATCATGTACTCAATGTTAAAGCTCGTATAATTGACTAGAGTTATATTTTCACAGCGTGACCCGCAGCCGTCGTAAGCTGTTCACCCCCCGAGCGGAGCCCCTCGACGAGGAGGACGGGCCTTGCGACAGCGGCGAAGGCGGCACGAGGGTCCGGGTGCTGCGCCCTTCCTACCAGAGGCCGCGCGCCAGGCGCAAGCTCTAGACCTCCGATGGGATGGAGTGTCAATAGAATTGTATTAACTGACGACTGGTTGGTCTAATTAAATAAAGTCTCCAATTTATATTAAAAATCAAAAGATTTGAGATGACATCGAAATATGTAGTTGTTTATTAGTTTGTAATGCTTGGTATTGCCTAGTAAGTTTAGAAAACTAGGTTTTGATTTTATGGTTGCTAAATGTGTTTATAAAATAAATTGACCAAGATTTATTATGAAAAATTAATGAGAATAGCATGAAATTGGTAAAACGGACGATTACTTAATTCTTTACAATATCTAAAACTGACACAAAAATAAGAGCTTTTTCAAAGGAAAATTAACAGACGGATGAATTATTTAGTTCATATTTTTTAATTAATAAATTTCTAAATGCCTTTACTTTCATTTAATAGATAAGTTAAAATGATATAAATTACTTTAGATGGTTATTTAAATTGTGCGGTTTAATTAGGAAATTGTATTGCAGGACAACAATATGATAAAATAATTCGTCCTCTAATAATGAATGTAATATTTTGTTGTACTATCTATTGTGTGTATATTAATAGTATTACAGATTGTTAATTTGAATTTTTGTATTTATTTTATACCTCTACTTTTAAGTGCAATATAGTGACAACCTTAAATAAGAGTTTAAAACCAAATTTATTTTCAGTCTTTATCGAAACTAAATCTTAACGATGTCGTTTGAAAAGCATCTTTACCATTTTTTGAATTACAGTACATATCTTAAGTACATCGTATCAGTATTATTTAAAATGTTGACTTATATATATATGATTCAACCCTCTTGTACCTGTTTCTAAAACGAAATCGAAATATATCAAATCTTAAAAATTAGGAATTCCATGTAAACTTGTTAATCCAACACATTGTTATCTCAAGTTCAGTAATTTGTAACGTCAAGCCATTCTTTATGATTGTATTTAACGGGAACGTTCTATGATCCGAACGGTATCAATATTTGCCTATAAGCCGTATTACATTTCAAATACCTGAAACTATAATACTTTAGGAATTGGGCTATTTAATAACAATTTAATGCTAAGGAGTCAGTTTAAAAAAATATAATGCGCAAGTGGTGTAGTCGGTCCTGTACATATCATCATTCTTCTATCATGCAATTATAATTCTAAAAACGATTAAGTAAAACTCGGCATTGATTTAGTTGAATCTTTGAGAGTGATTTATTCAAAAATATTTTCAGACTTATGAACAAAATTTCGCCTACCGGCTGTGATCTAGCGGTATCGGTTCTTGCCTTACGCTAATTACACAACTAAAAACTTAATGCTACAGGGAAATAATTTTGAGTTATAACTTTTTTCTGATTGTTTAAAATTTATATAATTTGGCTGTTATGTATAGGATTATCAGTTCAACAAAATTGATTCATGCGAAAAGTGGGTCCTGCCTGTTAAAATTGTTTTTGGCAGTCGTTAAAGGATGTCAGTGTCTTCAAATTTGCCAACTAATTTGTTCATCTAATGCAGGTAATTTTTCAAGTCTGATCAGTAGTAAATCAGGATTGATATTAAGTCATCATCATCATCAGCCTGTATTAGTCCACTGCTGGACATAGGCCTCCCCTAATACACCCCTATCCATTAGGGGGTTTGGACCGTATCCCACCACCCTGGCCCGATGCGAGTTTGTGGGTGGTCCGACTTTTTACATGCCCGTCCGATGCATGAATTCAAACACTTGGGTGATCGGCCCAAATTGCCCTAACCAACAAGAACAATGAAAATTTGATGCGTCCCAGCAGGATTCGAACCCACGACCTCCGGTTTCTAAAACTCACGCCCATACCACTAGGCTACGGAACAGATATTAAGTGCAAACCCACAATGACTTGAAAAATTGTCTAGGAGAACAATGACAATGATGAATCTGAGAGAATACAATTAATGAGTATTCTAGGATCAGTGACGTCCGATAAATATAATGAAGATATAAAAGCTGGTTCCAAAAACCGACGTCAAAGCGCGTGCCTAATAATTTTTCTTAGAATCAGTTTCTATGTCACAATATTGTCGTGCTTATGTGTAGCTCTCTCTTAAACGTTATACTAAATTCATTTTCTTAGCATAGTTATTACTGTAAGTTTCCTACGTGAATAATTAGCGACATCAGTTAAGCGAAGAATTCACCATGGGGGACAATTGGTACCTAATAACAATACACATATATGTTTATGTTATTGTACAATGATTCTACAATTAAATAATTCTAATAGTAAGGTGCACAGCATTATCAGTCGCTTTCGCTGCTGTCCGTCCCTAAATATGCTTAGATTTTTAACTATGCAATAAAGTTAAATATAATATTTATAACAACATTGTAGTGACTGAGTACACAACTTGTCATAATGAGATGGTTAAACATAACTCGGTATGTACTTAATTAATATATAAATCAATTACAAATAATAAAACAGTTAAAAGTTTTATATAGTTTATTTAAACTTAAGCCACCAAAGCGGATGCGGTGCTCGACTCATATTTCCAGTTGGGAGGGAGCACACTCTTTGTTTTGTAGTAACGGGCCAGCCTGTGGATCCTCGACTCGACAAGAATCAGCCTGAATTTGCTGTCTTTGTCCTTCCTGTTCCTCTCCAAGTGCTTCCTCATGGCCACGGCCTTTTTGATCAGGTAGTATAGGTCCTCAGGTAGATCGGGGGCCAGACCCATAGCCTTCATGATACGCAGGATCTTCTTGCCGGTGACGAATCTCACCTGGGCAACACCGTGTGAATCCCTGAGCATGACGCCTGAAACGACAGATTCAGTATGTTACATTTTTCAATTAGAGGTAATAAATGGATACCTTATAGAAGTGAAGTGGTCTTTTCTTTTGTACCTATTTCTTTGACTAATTGCAAAATTATAAGATACATTGACAGATATGTATAAAAAATAATTTTATAGTACAGCTGAATTACATTTGCATTGATTGGAAAAAGTTTTTGAATGAATCAGGTGAATATTCAAAAAGGAACACAGGAGATATGATATCTCTACCGTTTCTTGCCCATTCAATATTCAGTAGGCATGTCACAGGTTTATTAAAGACAGTAAACTGTCAAAAGTGAGATAAACTTGTATTAATGTTTGATTAATACAAAATAATAAAACATTATTAATTTTTAATGTGCAATATTGTGTTGAATACTGTAAACTGATTAATTATGAACTATACCCCTGCAATGAGATATAATTTGTGTAAAAAAATCTAGAGCCACACTCAATAAGTGCGAAAACGTGACCTTGTAATGGTAAAACATTGCATAGATCCTATATTAAGGACATGTTCGCTTTTGGCACCATAACGTGACACTTGAATATTTAAATTTTATCTCCTTTTTGACTGGAGTGTGGTTTACTACTAAAAACAAGAATTTGTTTAAAAACAAGACTGATCATGCAGATCCTCTGAAGAGAACTCATTACTACTATTGTATTAGTTTTTTTTATATTATTTTTCTATAATTTAATGTTTTTTCTATATTATACTTCTAAGGATTCAACTGACCAAAACAAATATCATTCAGTTGTATTCATTAAATACAACAGCATATAAATATTTTAAAATAAGTAGCTTTTACTGCCTCCGTAGCCTAGTGGTATGGGCGTGTGCTTTAGAAACCGGAGGTCGTGAATTCGAATCCTGCGGGGACGCAACAAATTTTCATTGTTGTTTCCTAGTTGGTTAGGGTAATTTGGGCCGATCACACAATTGTCTGAAAAGTAAGATGATCCATGCGTCGGATGGGCATGTAAAAAAGTCGGTCCACCCACCAACCCGCATTGGACCAGCGTGGTGGGATACGGTCAAAAACACAAACCCCCTAATGGATAGGGGTGTATTAGGGGAGGCCTATGTCCAGCAGTGGACTATCACAGGCTGATGGTGTGTGTGTGTGTGTGTGTGTGTGTGTGTGTGTGTGTGTGTGTGTGTGTGTGTGTGTGTGTGTGTGTGTGTGTGTGTGTGTGTGTGTGTGTGTATGTGTGTGTGTGTGTGTGTGTATGTGTGTACAAAAGGACATGGGCAATATTCGGCACAGCTACTTATGCTCTTATGGACATTAATAAAATACCTACAAAAAAAACAAATAATTTTTACAAACTTATAAAATTTAGAGAAATTTTCATTGTGAGACAATTATAATCAAAAATAATAATAAATTTGCATGTCTAACTAACCTACAATGTTAATAATGAAGGAGGTTTAAACATTGCATTAAATCTTCTTAAAAAACCATTATACTGAACTTCCTAAACAAAATATTTTTAAATTTATTACATAGATTAATAATTATTTATCTTAGGCACAAAAACCTAAGCTTGTTTAATGTTCACTCATGAAATTTGTGGATAACATTGAGTGTCTTGTTATGGTATACTTGCTTATTACAATTTGTTGTGCATAATGGAAGGGCTTGAGTATAATATTTAAGCTGATGGTGATGTTAAAGCGAAAGTGTATATACAGAAAAATCATATATAACCTAAAATTTTTATTATCTATCTTTATATACTCATGAACAATATTGATTTTAATTTCTTTATAAAAAAAAAGATATATTTGTAGTAAAGTATTCAAACTTAATTTCATTGAACTTCATTTAGTGGGCCGAGCAATGTATGGAGAGTGGCCCACATTCTTTCTGAACAAAATTATGGTGTACAAGTGCACCAACAATAGAGCTAAAGCAAATACAGAATTTTTGACACAAAATAAGTTCAACTTCAGTCATGAATTTCGGACCATTGACAGATCCTAAAATTACAATTATAATAAATTCATAATTACAATTTTTTGGTAGATTTGTTTACAAAACAACTACCAAAAAATAGGCAATCTGTAAAGAAAATAAGAGCCAAAAATTTCACTTTATGACTTAAACTTGAAACATACTAAAGTTAGTTTAATTTTATTTAAAAACGTAATATTTAAATCTGTTTCCATACCAATGTCACATTAGCCTTATCCTTATAGAAATTCTCTTCTAACTTTCCTTTTAAATCTTACACCTACAATTATTTTTTACAAATTATGATAAACCAATTGAAATTATTTGCTATTTGAGCTTATAAGAATTACAACATAACAGCATCAAGCAAATTAAAACGCTTAACCATGAAATTATTAAATCTTCATCTATAGACTTCTTTTTAGTGTGAAATAAATCTGAATTTGTAAATCGGAAACAAAATTATTTTCTTATTGTAACAAGCGAAGTCATATGTGCTTAAGAAACGAACATGTTGTTTGGAGAGAAATGTTAAGCAGAATCACAAAACCATAAGAAACCCAAAATAATCAAAAATAACGTAGAAATATCGTGTTTCTGACATAATTTGAAAAGTACAAGGTTAGAACTGTTAGCAAAAGAAGGTATATTTTATTATAGATATTCTTTTAGTGTAACAAATAGGCCAGTGAAATTTTTGAACACAACGAAAATACGCATATTTTTGTTGAATAAAGACCTCTATTAATATTAAGCCTTCTTTACATAAAACGTGTATTACCGGATACTGCAAGATTGACTTCTTGACAAATACTATGCATTTAAGACTTGTTAATGCAAATGCATTAATAAATAATGGTAAAGTTTAAACAAAGACAGGGCTCGATATAAAATAATCATGATAACATACGCACCAATTTGTGAGGGTGTGAGACCCTTTTTGCCGAGTTTGAATATTTGTTCCTTGACATCGTCAGCAGTCAATTTTAACCATGTAGGCACACTGCGGCGATACGGCAGTGCCGACTGGGATATACCCTTACTGAAACACACAAAATCACACTGTTGAAGACGCCATGTGGTTCACACAAACCACTTCTAGGTTATGCTTTCATACACCGTTATCATGACTTGAAAATATTAAATTAACATATATTATATTTTACAAGGTGTTCGCAAAAACTATAATTAATTAATTACCCAGGTGCGTGCATACGACCCATGGTTACGGCTAAAAAGAAACTTCGCCGATCTGACAACGACAACAAGAGAAACCGAAAAGATGGTGGCCGGAAGCAGCGGTATCGTTGACTTCTATATAGTGTTGCGCTTAATGTTTCAGTAAATACAGATTTTTTGATATAATTAAAAATGGTAGAATTTATTTATTTTATATTTACTACAGGTACTTTATTTATGATAGTATTTCTGCACAGTGTTTTTGACAGGTATTTTAGGTACAAGTTTTGTATAGAATGCCGGTTCATAGGGTGTAAAATTTAAAAAAAACCGAGTTACGTTTTACTAATTTACAATGTTAGATGAATTAGGATCAATTTTTTAACCTTCACACCAAGTCGTATTCTTTTTGTGACTTTTTATACTAAATATAATGATAATTTATAATAATTTAAGTATTAAAAATATAAAATACTAACTTACCTTATATTTCTCTTTAGATATGTGTGATTAATTTGTATTTTAAAGTTTAAAAAAATATTTTTACATAAAATTTTGTAGATCCTGTTACATAATCTACATACAAATTATATATTTTTTTTAAAACTAGGCTCTGCCGTCAAATTAAACTAATTAATAAATATTTAAATACGTACATAGTGTTAAATATTTATTGTATATTTTTTTAAACAAAATCTCAGTTTTAATGTTTTTTAATTTTCTATATAAGGAGAGAGAGAGAGAGAGAGTGCCTGCGATAATAATCTGACTAAACCTAAAACTTTTATTTTATTTTCATGAAGAGTTATTACTTTTAAACTACATCCAATACCTTGACTTTCAAATATCATAACCACCACTTTAATTTAATTGTGGAATTTTAGATTATATTAATACGGTAATCGGCAATTCTACAAAATACAGATTATAAATGTTGTTTAAGTCAAAATTAGAATGATCGCTAAACACTTGCTAACAAAACCTTATAAACGTCAATAAGTTTAACATTTTCGCAGCCATGGCTGAAAAATACGGATTGTCTGAAGAAGAATTCAGGCTTGTTCAAAAGCAGGCTGCTAGGCGAGCAGAATTAAGACGTGAATTTCTTAAACAAAGAACGAACCCATGGAAACATGCGGCTGAAGCTGGATACGTAGTAAGTGCTACACTTACGTAATTGTTTTATTATTAAAATATATTTATTTATTAGTTAAGTCAAGATTTTTATTAACTTGTACATTTCTTCTTTTAGTTCGACTCAGGGCTTCAAAGATTCATGTCTATGAAAGTAACTCAATTTGAACATTTTCAAGCAAATAAAAGGACCGGTTTATTTGGAATTTGTGCAATTGTAATACCAATGTTTGTATATGGTTATTTTGTATGGAATGAACGCAACGATAGAGAACAGAAGATTAGAGCTGGTGAACTGCGCTACAGGGAAAGGATGTTCAAATTTGCATAAATGTTTATAGAAATAAATCAATTAGCAATATAATATTTAGTTCAAGATGCAAAATATTTTTTCTTAAATCTTTGCCCTTTAATGTTTGTTTTAATGTACTGGCTGGCATAGAAGTATTTTATTGTTTTTTAAAAATAAACTGCTGTCAATATTGTTGTTATGCTAATAATTGTTATCTAAAATAAATTAATAAACAATGGCTGATAAATTACTTTCTGAAACTGAATGTAAAATAATAAAAGCTCAAATGGAGAGAAGATTAAAATATAGGAAGGATTTTTTGAGATTGAGAACTGACCCTTGTAAACATGGTACAGGTGAAGCCTTTGTAGTAAGTGTAAACAATATTTACAAAACACATTTTTGAAATATTTATATCAAACTTCATTGTTGTTTTATAAATTTTTTGACATAATTCACAAAAAGCAAGTCACTTTTAGAGTAAATCAATTGGTTATAAAATTTGTGCTTATGTATAAGAAATATTTTTAATTCATTAACTTGTGACACATAGTTACCACATTTTAATTTCTAAAGTAATTTTGAGTTGCTTTAATTAACTTGCTCCCTGAGGGATTTGTTACATCATGTTTAACCAGTAATTTCATGGTGTCTTTTAAGTTAAGACAGAATTGGTCTCTGACTGGCTTCTGATAAAATATATTAACTTCTTTAAAAAGCATAAAAGAAAGATACTAATGTGAACATAATTTTATGTATACTTAGGAGAGGATACATAAATGTTCTTATTATATATTTTCTAGTTCGATCCAGCACTGCAAAGATTTCTGTCAATGAAAGCCTGTCAATATGATCGTTTCTATGCTAACCCTAGAACCATAAGGGCCGGTATTTTTGCTTTATTGCCATTCCTGATTTATGGATATTGTGTGTACACTCAAAGGGCAAAATTTGAAGAGGATTGCCGTAGTGGAACAATAAAGCCAAGGGACAGAATGTTTAAATTAAAATAAGTGGATAATCAATTAAATTTTTCCCCTTACCTTAGTGATGATTTGCTTATTATAAAAATAGTTTTTTTTTGGGTAGTGTAAATAAAAACGTAAGCTTCCACTTACCCAAAGTAATTTAAAAGCTTGATTTGTTAATATAAGTTTAAAATATCAATAGTAAATTATAAGATATAATATGGGGCCCATAAGACTTTTTTAGTGTCTGTGTTTTTTTGCTGTCAATTGTCACATTTTCTAGAAAAATGTTTTTTTTACATTAAAGAGGAAATGAAAATTATACACAACACAGATCTTGACTTATGCAAAAGAACTTACATAATTTGAGAAAATGATGGGGTTCATAGACATAAATCATTTAAAAGTAGCAGACAAAAATTTCATTGTGTTTCAAAACAGTTTGTGTGAGGGTGAAATAGTAATAAAACACTTAACTACAGTTAATATTACACAGTGAGATACATATTTTAATATCTTAAATATTTTTCATAACAATAATTGTAGCCTAAGCGAACTTGATCATTAACGGTCATCCAAGGACTTGTCTCTAGCTATGACGGAATCATCGAACTTGACCATGTATGTAGTGCCCTTGTGCCAGTGAGCGGTGACTTTTGCTGGCTGAAACAGAAATGTGAATAAATATATTATAAGTTTGTTTATAGCCATAATGCTCTTCTCAGACATTGTATATCATTGGAGTCCTAAGCATACATGACACTTGCTACTATTCAATATGATATAATATAAGAGCCAATAAAAATAATAAGATTACTTAAACAAATCCAAATGCTCAACAATTATGGATCGTAATAAAAATATATACTTATTATTGGAGTATTAACACATTAAACTCCCGGACGGTAGCCTAATTACATAGTGCTAATTATGTTTGACATTCATCATCATCAGCCTGTGCCAATCCACTGCTGAACATAGGCATTCTCTAATGCACACCACCATTTCCAATCTGTTGCTATTCTCATTCTCAAGCCCACACTAGCAACTATGTGAATGTGGCCACTCATTTTTAATGTTTGACATTAAGATTTGTTACTATATATTCAGTTGATTGAGAGTATTTTAGCTAGATGTTTATGCAAGTATGCAGTAGCCGTTCAGTCTGTCAATCAGACAGCTAATGTCAATTACTTAGCAACTTTCTACAAATAAGGGTGTATCACAACATAAACTCCATTAAATATTTTTAACAAAGGTTCAGATTTTATTTAGCTCAAGTAAAGGATTTCTGTGAAGGACAGATGCAATTTTAATGCCAATAGTTTCTATTTTACTACTAACATTACAGAGTTAAGCCAAAAGATCCAAGATTTTATGTTAATTCAGAAAATTATTATAAAAATGATGTCTACACAATAGAATAGCATATCTCGAAAATATGTCATTACTTACAAAACCACTTTTTGTGAGCACAGCTTCTATTATGCCTGCATTAAAAGTGGCACAGTTGAGTGAGCCTTTATCTTTGGGTACACTGATGAATTTGTTCACCTGAAGAAATAGAAAATCAACTCTTTTAAAATCATTCAACATAAGATGAATTAACTTTAAATTGTCAATAGATTACATATTTAACAATGGAAATAGTTCTCTTATAGAGCACTATGTATGATATGTTTATAGTACACCTGCATTTTATTTATAAATCTATCAAGTTGCTGTACAGCACAGTATTTTTATGACATTAGAAAACTTACCAAAGCATCTTTCTCTATTATGTAGTAGGTTCTTTCATCATCATTTGCATGTTCCAGTTTGTCAGCTTCTTTACCAAATAGCACCTTAAAATATTAAATTTGTTTGATAAATATACAATTTTACTTAATAATCATTAAAAATCAGCTTAACATTCTGATACTATATATTTATTTACATTTTAATCTGTTTTATTGATGAAAATGTGTAGTTCTTTCTAAGGCAACTTTCAATAACTTTGGCTCGCCTTTTTTTTTAATTGTACCAAACCTTACCTTCCATAAAGTAGACTTGACAAATAAAAGCATATTAAGTAGTTTAATTTCCCTTTTGCTATTCCTCTCTCTGACGAAATACAAATCTAACAGACGGGTGCCTACATCCTGGCCGATTTCAGACAGCCTGAAATTTAAGAAATGCTTGTTGTACACAGCCACAATAATAATAATTTCGGACTTACGTCTATTATGTACAAAAAGAGTGTACATGAAAATCTGACAATAATAACAATCATCAGCTTCCTATCACTTTACTACAAATATAAATAGTATAAAACTTACTTTGTTTGTAGCTCCTGAATTGAATGCGAACGGTTTTGACAATATTGTACTATTTCTGAAAATAGAAGGGCGTATAAGGCAAGAGAAATTTCGCCTTTCCCTTTACTTAGTGGTTTATCTAGAATTGACGTCTTAGATCTACTTGAAGACATCGTTACAAGCCTTAAATCAAGTCAAATTACGAAAGTTAGTTTTCTTTTACATATTTCCTTGATAAATAATACTTGACACTATGTCCCTTTGACAGAAGATATGGCAATGGCAGAAAAAGATAGGCGACAGATAAAAAAATCCTCAAAATGCCGTATTATAACTAAACTTATGCAAATACAACTTTGTTCACAATAAATAAAAACCAAACATTACAAGAATTAAAATTATGATTGAACAGAGAAATTAACTAAAATAACGTTTACTTCACAATATTTTAAAAAATTACTTGTTCTGCATTTTTACAAACGCTGCCTTATCTTAATACTAAATTTCCAAAACACAAAGATATTAGAAATGAAATATACATTACTTGCATTATTGCGACATTACGAGTTTACTAGACTTTTCTAATAAAAAAAACTCCTTTATTATCCTTTACTCTTTATTTCTTGAAGAATCGTAATTTATTTCTTAAAGTGTTAAGTAAAAATTTAGATAAGTAAGTTTTGGCGTACCACAACTTACTTATCTAAATTTTAAGCTATGCTTCTTTAATTCGAGGAGCTGTACAAACAGTAGAAATATTTTACCTCTTTTGTTCGAATTATAGATGCCATTTTTATTAGTCGAATAACTAGTACTAAACCAAAGGCAAATGAGCCCTCTAGCCTAACCATGAGTTTTCGTCTATATCCTTGCCGAGCAATTTTGATTCAGACCGAAGCACTCGTGTCCCTATCAAGTTTATCACTTGACGGTATTTATTCGAACGGCTTACATGAAAGAAAACTGCATCGGCAAAGGCATTCAACAAAGTCTGGCACAACGGCTTGGTACACAATCGGTACACATTAAAATTACCAGATAGGCTGGTTCACATCATCCACTCCTATTTGTCAAATCGCTTTTTTTGATACCAAGTCGATGGCATCCTATCGACGAGCCGACCGCTCCAAGCGGGCGTTCCTTAAGGATTTGTACTATCTCCCTTTAATTTACGCTCTACACGAGCAACATACCTAAGCCTGACGCCCTGTATTATTCGTTAATAAGACCAAACTTAATTTATAACAGGCTCCAACTAACAATGCGATTAATCGTTTAGGTGATTGGATTCGTGAATGGGGAAACGATGTAAACCTAGTATACTTCCATCGGTCTAGAATACGTTATAATTACACCATCACCCCGGCCTTCACCCCAGACGCCAGGACAAGGCTATGCGCTGATGTCTGATGCCAGACACTAAAACTTTGCGGCCCATTGATCCCATGGGAGGATAAGGCCAAATAACTAGGCGTGACATGTATTTCAAAAGAATTGAGATTTTTTTTTTTTGACTTTATTATATATTTATTTATTAGGAAAACATACAGCAAAGAGATAATACAAATATGTGATGGTACAGATATAAAATGCTTATGATGAGTCAAACCAAAGTTTACTTAAGTTCTTTTACAATAGCAACTTTTGTGTTAAATACATCAAAATCATGCTGTTCTAGTACATTATTTAAAAGTTTAGGAGCACGACAGAAATATGAGTTTTGTCTATAATTTGTATGATAACGAGGCAAAGATAGACATGGTTGTCTTCGTCTTGAGACTGTTTTATGTGGCACTGCTAAAAGTATTTTCTCTAAAAGTGGTGAACATTCAATTTCATTTGTAATATTTTTATTAATAGTCTACATCAGCTATTTTGCGCCTTTCTGCTAACGGCAATATATGGTGCCTTTTACATCTATAATAGTAGTTTTGGTCAAATAGCTTACGTTTATATTGTAAAAATATATAAATCTTTTGAATGGCTTCTAATCTATTAATATAAATATCATAGCGTGGATACCAAAGCTGTGATGAATACTCAAGGATGCTGCACAAGGAGCAATACAGAACCTTTATCGATTTTATTTTTGAGAAATTGTAGCTAGACCGTATTGTAAATCCTAAAGCCCTATTTGCCTTATTAATGATGTAGTTAACGTGTTTATCGTATAGTACCTTAAAGTCTTGAACAATTCCTAAATCTTTAATTTCCTGCTTCGAATTGAGGTTTTTGTTTTTTTTAATTGGTAAGTATTATTTACTGATGCTAATTTTCGTGTATATGTCATTGCGAAACACTTAGAGACATTGAGGTCTAGTTTGTTGGCTAGACAGTACTGTTCCAGTCTGAGCAAGTCCTCCTGCAATAGCTTGCAGTCACCATGGCTTTTTATTTCTTAAAAAATTTTTACATCATCTGCATATAGAACGAACTGTGAGTGTAAAAAGCAGGTGTCAATATCATTTATAAAGATAATGAATAGCAATGGACCTAATAAAGAACCCTGGTACAATTCAGAAGGAATTGTAGTCCAGTACGATGTATATCCATTTACGACAACAGCTTGAGAACAGTTATGAATATAGGAGGTAAACCATCTAAATAAATCTCCGTGTATGCCAGCAAAATTTAACTTCTGAAGTAGTATTTTATGGTCAATACGATCGAACGCCTTAGTGAAATCTGTAAATATGACATCTACCTGCGAGCCCGAATCCATAGCAAGGGTAACATAATCGTTGAAGAGTAATAGATTGGACAAGGTGGATCTTTTTTTCATAAATCCATGTTGTTGCTGAATTATGGATGTAGATACGGTAGCATACAATTTCTCAAAAATGATTTTTTCAAAGACTTTAGCCAGGACGCATAATTTAGAGATAGGCCGATAATTTTCAACATTGTTTTTATTTCCAGTTTTATGGATGGGTGTTATAAATGCCGACTTCCAGATATTTGGTACATATCCTTCAGCCAATGACCGTTTAAATAGGATACATACTGGTTCCACGATGCTTTCAGCACGTAATAAGGTAACGAGGTGGTATGTTGTCCGGCCCTGCGCCTTTCGACGGATCAAGTGTTTTAAGCAGCCTTAGTACTTCATTTGAATTGATGTCTATCTGAGCAATGTGATGCGACGTCGTTACGTCAACGTTATTTAATGTTCCTTGTAAAGATGACGGAAGAAAGGTTGACTGAAAGTATCTCGAAAATAAGTTGCATATATCTTCACCTGTCTCAGCAAAAGCATTCTTATATATCATTTGGCAGGGTAGGCATAAGAAGATTTTGAATTACACTTTACGTAGGGACCAAAATCTTTTAGGTGCTTTGATAACAGATTCTTCAGTCTTCGTTATGTAGGCATTAAAGCATTGTTCTTCTAATATTTTACATATATCTCTGAAGAGCATAAATGTTATTTTATCTTGTAAGTTCCTATAAACTTTGAATTTGCGATGATATTTGATTTTTCTCTTAATGCTTTCTTAAGAGCTAAAGTGTACCATTACAGGGTAGTCTTTAGGAGAAACTAACTTACGAGGAACAAAACTTATCTCGTGCTGCATACATTTTGTTGTAGAAATAAATTACAGAGTCTTCAATAGATTTGTCCTTTAATTTTTCACCCCATGGTATGCTTTTAAGAAAAGTTGAAATTTGATTGTAGTTTCCTGACGAATAAATATACTTAAACCTTGCTTTTGAGTTTAGCAATCTAATTTGACGACAGATCCATTTCGATCACCAGAGATTTATGGTGACTGTCTTCATATATCAGAAGGTCGAGGCAAGTATTAACAGTTAGTTTTCTCTGGTCAACACTAAATCTAAAATACGATTATTTATATTACGAGAGTTATTAATTTGAGTCAAATTGAAGTCAAAAGTTGAGAGCAAACTATTAACTTATGTACTTTACCTTGTTATATAAATCATGCGATCGACCAATCACTGCGTACGGGTGCCAAATTTGCGCAGTCTTATTCTCCTCAAAACTAAAAAACTACAGATAGTGCAAAGTAAATTTATGCTCAGTTGCTATCAACGCAACGTCGACTTGCAAGTTACCGAGGATTCGCGAAGGCTTTAAAAGTTAACTTGTAAACATATCGACAGGATCATTGATCACCGTAACCCTCTGCAAATCGAAAGTCTTCGATCAGTGCGTCCTACCCGTTTTGACCTACGGTGCCGAGACTTGGACACTTACGGTTCGACTGGTCCACAAATTTAAAGTCGCTCAGCGAGCCATGGAGAGGGCTATGCTCGGAGTATCTCTGAAGGACCGCATCAGAAATAACGTGATCCGTCAGAGAATCAAAATCACCGACATAGCCCACCGGATTAGTAAGCTGAAGTGGCAGTGGGCCGGTCATATAAGCCGCAGAACTGACGACCGCTATAGTTGAGAAGTTCTGGAGACCGAGGCTCGGCAAACGTAGTGTGGGACGCCCTGCGGCAAGATGGAGTGACGACATTCGCAAAGTGGCCGGTGTGGGCTGGATGAGAATAGCCGAAGATCGGAAGCGGTGGCGTGCATGAGGGGAGGCCTATGTCCAGCAGTAGACTAACACAGGCTGATGATGAACCCTCTGCTGGTAGAAGCGGCTATCTGTGTCGATCACGATTTATTGAAACTGCCTCCGTAGCCTAGTGGTATAGGCGTGTGCTTTAGAAACTGGAGGTCGTAGGTTCGAATCCTGCGGGGATTCAACAAATTTTTATTGTTGTTTTCTAGTTGGTTAGGGCAATTTGGGACGATTACCTAATTGTCTGAAAAGTAAGATGATCCATGCATTGGATGGGTGTGTAAAAAGTTGGTCCACCCACCAACCCGTATTCGACCAGCGTGGTGGGATGCGGTCCAAAACCCCTCTAATGGATAGGGGTGTATTAGGGGAGGCCTATGACCAGCAGTGGACTATCACAGGCATCATATCATGATGATGATGAATATTTCTGCAAGAATAACACATCATAATCTAGCTCGAACTCTGAAAACTAGATAAGTGATAAATACAAAGACTCACTTTTCTTTTTTGAAAAAATACATATGATATAAATACAAACACCCAGACACGAGATGTTCATGTTCATCACATAATATTTTCCCGTGGTGGGAATCAAACCCCCACTCTTTGGGCAACAGCCAAAGGCATTAAACACTGCGCCAAACCGGTCATCAGGTATCTATGTATACTAAAATTATTCATGTAGTTATTTAATTTTCCGCGTTTCTTTAACATTCTTGATTCTCATTAAAAATTTAAAAATATAAAATGAACAATAAACGCGATAAAATCCGTAAAAAGTTCTCTCAACTAATAACATTAAGTAACATTTTATTAGTATCAATGATATTTTCAAAAAGTTCTAAATATATTAAATATATGACTTAGGCTTTTATAGGTTTTATCGATTTAATATACAAAAATATAGACATGCAAAGTTTATGATCTTTTTATATTACCTTACAGTTACAGTAGATTAGATTAAGAAAAATATATTGTTTGATAAAGAAAATCAAACTTGAGAACCCCAATTAATCGCGGGCAAGTGAGAAGTTAAGAAAATCACCTGCCTGTAAGAAATATACGTCGTAATCGAACGAATTTTGCTTGCCTCACTGAGATTGGGATGTTACGTCGTTGTTTATCAATAACACTGTCTACGGTGTCCTTAAAACCAGAACGCTGTTGCGTTTTTAATTTGTGACACAAGTAAGCCCAGCGATGGTTCTTGCCTAGTATTTTTAACAGTGGTTGAATATTTTTTAAGACCGTTTCTTTCCGAGATTTGTAAACTGTTGTTGAACCGTTTTGGAAACAAAGAGTCAAGTATGATAGAAGTGGATTTTATTGCGGCTGCTCTTAAAATATTTTTTTCTAGTAGGTAACATTACGTAACTTTTACTAACAAAATATATTTAGTTTTAAATATGTACTTAGAGTTCGGTGTAGTTGATAGAACTTTGGTAAAGTAGGCTGACTGACAAAGAATACTTAATAGGAAAAAAAACAATATTTCAGAAGTATGTTAGCTATTCTAAATGTAATACGACAAAACCACACTTGCTCCCAAGTACAACGGCTCACCTCGAAATATCAAGGCGAAGTGCTTTTGGAGTGTGTTATACTTATTGTGATATTATTTACCATTTATAAAACAACTTATTATACTTTTACGTACGTAAATATATGGTGACGTCATTTATAAACAATTTAATTCTTGTTTTCCAATGTGTTTGCAATTGTAAGTATTTCAGCATGCAGAAATGCCTTGTTTTTACGTATTACTTACATTTATATTACAATTTTAACGATTTATTGAATACAATGCAAAAGCGATATATTTATACTTTTGCTTTACACCTTACTACCAAGGATCTTAAGCAGATTAATCTGTGATAGGTTTAAAATATCTACATATTTAACCTTTTATGTTTGAGCAAACATTTTTCTAGTTTAAAAGTAGTAGCAGTGACTTGTCCCAATTTTAATGGCTTCCTTACAGCTGATAATCTACTAGATATTACTAATTCAGTGTTCACTAGTAACCTCATTATTTAATTAGGTGACTTAATTCTGGGTCTAGGTACATTGTACACGTATGTGTATGTATTTCGATAAGAATGGCCTTAAATTAATTCCTACTAAGGTGAACACTTAATTGCCTTATTCTACTAAGCAAACTATGTGCGCTACTTTACCTTAATTAAAAAACCTATTTATTTAAACCACTTTATCCTTTATATACAATAGTAAGTTTCCTGTAAGTGCGAATTTCATTAGTATGTACTACTAACTAAAAGTACCGTTAAGTAAAATAACGGGTAATTTATGCAGAAGTTCTTATGATTAGTCACTTCGCCTCATCAAGTGCACACCTCACATCTTGCTTTTTGCTACTCCCAGCAAGATAAATTAAGAAGTTTGTAAAAAGTACTAGTACGAATTTGTTAAAATAGTGCATAATGAAATTTCTCAATTAAATGCAACGAAAACTTTCTTTGGTGTAGCTCACTAACTAGATTAAAGTAAAAACATCTGTATAACTGTTTTTAGCCGTATAATGTTCTTAGTTCTTGTTTGCAATACCTACCTAAGCGAATAATAGCAAGATTGCCGGATATCATTTCTAGAGAAAGTAAACGTAAAATAATCACCAATTATACAAAGTGATCTATGCATAATTGCCCATAAAAAAGCGTTTTCCGCTATAAAATCTGTCTCATAACTGCGTTGTTTCTGTTATTATTTTTTCGTCATTTTGCTGTATTATGGATAATTTTATGTTTATGTATAATGTCTAGAATGTTTCTTTGGATTGTAAGATAAAATTGAAAGTATGGAGATAATAAGCTTATTTTTAAGTTTTAAATTTATGGCTTTTAAGTTTAATTTAAAACAGCAACAACAATTTATAGCATCCACACTGAGTGTTTTGATTATAAGAATTAAATTATCTGGAAGTTGTAGGTGATACATTCATATTTAGTTTTTCCGATTTACTAGATAGATCTTACACACATTGGAGAAACGCACAAAAGAAACCCTTATGACCTTTAATTGAGTTCTGTATAAATTATATTTGTTTCTCTAAATAGTCTAAGAATATCAAGCAATAACATCAGAAATTTATATGATGCAAGATAAGTTAAATACATAAACTTATTTTCAAATTAAATTTTCATAAAAATAATTAGATGTATACGATTATGGGTAAATAAAACTGCACTATTTGGGATACGGTTCGATATTTCTAAAATGATAGATGAATATAATCCATTGGTCTACAACTACGTTTAAAAAGTTAAGCAATTATTGTTGTTAAATAAATTCGATGACTTATACTGACTTAAGTTGGAGTGGTACTTACGACGGTGACAAGATACGTTAAACAGGTGCTATACTTTGGTCTGCTTAAGACCTTAATAAATAACAATATACGCATGTTATTAATATAATAGGTCTTAAGTAGACCAAAGTTAGGCCGATTTAACAAAAAATACATATATATATATATATATTTTAACGACCGACCGGACGTGATGCCTATTAGTCTCCTCTTTACTGAACAGCCGTGCTTAAAGCCAACTTTGTCGTTTTCTTATACAACGGGTTTATTGCCCTCGCATCCACTTTGTTTTGCAACGATATCTTGTTGCAACGCGAAGATCTGACTCTTAGTCTTTAGTAGAGAGGAATATGTAGATTATACAGCTTGGAGGATATTTAGCTGTTTCAGCTACGTTAAGCTGGTATTAAGCCAGCCTTGATCGATCACATCAAAGAAACCTTTCCGTAACAATCAACGCCAAGCCATTAATGATTTTATATTTCACCAGGAGCAGCGCAAAAATTGCTTCCTGGGCGCACTGGGGTTGAAGGTTCTTGGTCTCCGGCAGCGGTTTTAACACATACCAGAAAATAATCATGGGTTTTTAAACACACGCTAATTAAAAGCAATTCATCGTTTCATCCTCGCACCTATTTATGGGGATGCACCTTCGTGTATTTGGACAAACCAGGGCTGGCCGCCAAACCAGTTCCCTTTAAAAGATATCCTCTATTACAACAGCTATGCGAAGCGAAGAATTGGTTGTCACCAAACAAAGTATCCGCTCTACACAGCGTCTTCAATATGAGCTACCTCCTAGTCGTATAAGATGGCACGATTGCACAATCAGTTGCTGTAGGTCCAAGTATATTGAATGTAAGACTTCCATATTTAGTACGAGAAAATTGGCCTGGTACATGTCAATACCTACTGAAAGGAGTGTGTGATTGCCCACGGCGGCGAGGGCTACTTAGTGATTCAATACGTGCTTGCACGAATGTTGTTTCATCATCTGAATCTCCTAGTGTTCCGTGCACTACATGGGATGGCGCTGTTGCCTGTAATGAATGCGCTTACGGTGTAATTCGTGTGGTACGTAAGCGGCGGAGGTTCGTACCAGTTCGTTGGAGTATTGAAAAGCCCAGTTAATGTATAGTGATCATAGCCTGTTAATCCACTAATTTGAGAGTATTACTCCTTCTCATTTAGGCGTTGTTGGTGTAATAATTAATATTGTTTAATAGTTGACATGTTCAGGTTCTGAACTGACTGAACCATGTCGCACTGGCCCTGCGCATGAACCTGTAACCTATTCTATAACATTATAAACTTTATTCTTTAAAACAAAAAAACATACTTGGTATGCCGCGATAAAAACATCAGCTTTAAAATAACGGTCTTACGAAACTTCGATCATTAAATAACATTAATTGTAATTAACGTCGTGGTTACTCATGCAATGGACATTAAAGAATTAACAAGAATAATCACTCATACAATTATCATTATAATTTGTAACTGAAAACAGATAAACTACCCATATTAAAAATATTTCTACAAATCAAGGATTACAATATAGGAAAGCTATTTCTAAAAATAGATTCCTTGGAGCAGTTGAATTCATATTTATTAGCATACCAAAATACGCTTTCGCAACACGTGAATGAAAAACGAGAGAATAACCATAAAAAACATATATACTATTTACTGCTCATAGGAAAAATATACAATGTTATTTATGGCTTTCACTTGCATCTTAATTTATTTAAAAAAGGAGTAATAAGAAAAATTATTAATAAATTCTTTCCCTAAGTCACAAGTACAGCAATTATGTTATTTGCCTGTAAACTATAATAAAATATCTTAATGTTCCTAATAACATAACACTACACTTTTTAAAAATATGATGCAATATAAGGAAATTAGGTCATGGGTACTTGGGGTCAAGGATTAAATTAAAACATGATAACGATTAACAAAAATTTTACTGCGCATAAGCATTATAATAACAGCATATTGTGGATCAAATAAAATTATAAATAAAACAACATATATTATATCAATATACAATGTTCCTTTTTGAGCCAATTCAATTCTATGTAAAAGATTACACATATACAATTTTATCATTATGTTTTAGTGTGATAACCAAATATTAGCAATGTCCCATTTTTGTTAAGGTAATTTAACAATTCTGGTTTATTAGAATGTAAGTCCACTTAGTGAGATTTTTTAGTAATTAATAAAACCTCAATAAAGTCAGTGTTCAATGCCCGCATGTTATGTATGGACGGACAAAGGTTAATTCACTAAGTATCACATATACACTTGTAACCAAATTTGCACTAAGTAAATGAAAATATTTATTGCCTCTCTTAATATTTAATGGTTGACATTACATATTCTGTTAAAATTGTTCACATTTTTTTTGTTTTGATTAGTCATATCCAGGTACTTAAATCTTTATATGTACTTGTTAAATAAGACTAAAAGCTAAAACTATAGCAACATGTATCGGCAAATAAACAATAGTTCTTTGGTTGTGATTTCAGAAAGTAATCAATAAAACATTTTAATGAACAAGTTGTGCTATTTTAGTAAGATTCAGTTTGAAAAAGTGTGCTAACTGTTCAGGAATATCTTAAAAACGTTTTTGTTGTGCATTTTCTTAAAAAACCATGTTAAAACAAAACCCAAAACAACATATTAATATCGAAAAAAAAATCACTAGTGATTTACTTACTTTATATATGATAAAATAATGTGATGTACTTACTTTAACATCTATAGTCTGTGCTGTTTCAAATGCATCAAATCATTTTGTTATAAAATGTACAAACACATTACATATAAGTTATCCAACAAAGACTGTTTAATTTTTTGATTTATGGTTAAATCTATAATGAACGCTAACTCCAAGATATTGATGAATAATAAACTCGTATGATGCAAACTGCATTAGCAAAACAGTATGTGGAATATTCTATCTTAACCAAAACTAAATAAGATGTGAATTGTTCATAAACAAATAATAAAACTTGTATAGAAGCTTTTCAATACCATGTTAACATATTGCGTATAAAAAGTTTGTAAAGTATGTAACATCATGTACTTTAGTTATAAATAAAACAAAAAAAACCAAATGGTATGATTGTAACAGTCCACACCTTATTCCGATCTGGCATATGTTATAACATTATACTTATAAAATATTACACAATAACCCTATACTAATTACATGAGTCAATATTTACAAACAATAATATATTTCTCTAGCAGCAGGTGGATTGTACGGTTTCGGCTTCAAGAAGGTTAAAGTCCATCCCGTTGGGTCTGTTGAAGCCAGTTTTTATTCCATCCCAGCCATCCTCCACCTTGTATTCTCCAGTTTGGATGCGGTTGTAAACTTCCTGAGCAACGAGGACAAATGCCTCTTCTACATTTAAACCGGTCTTAGCAGATGTTTCCACATGGTGAAGACCTGAAAATAAACAACTTGTAAGATCCTTGATTTTTATAATGTATACCATTTTGTTGTTTTAACCTTTGATGATACAAATTAAATTTTATCTGTGCATATTTTTGTATGTAAGAGCAAGGATAATATGGTAAATGGATTAAGGTTAAACAAACAAAGACTTACTATTTACAAAGATGTCAATATGTCAAGACTTGAAATTTATGTAAACTAAATCAACCTTGGACTGTATGACCTTCATCAATATGGTGGATAAAATTTGTATGTAAAACATTGTGTACTGCAATATTTTAAATCTGTTTTTATTATACATGAATCTATATTATAAATAATCTACAACTAACTTAAAATTACATTCATATATAGCATATAGGTATATAAGAGTAAAAAAAAAAAATAAGTACCATTTTCTTCAGCAAACATCCTTGCCTCTTCACACGAGACTTCTCTTCTCGCACCGCTCTTATTGTCTGAGCCAACTAAATCTATTTTACAGCCTACCAATGCAAAAACAGGCCTATGTGGTTCAATATGTCTCTTAGCTTCCATCATCCACAAAGGAATATGCTCAAAACTTGATCTGTTACACACATCATATACCAGCAATGCACCAACTGAATTTCTATAATACGACTTTGTTATGGATCGAAATCGTTCTTGTCCCGCAGTGTCCCAGAGTTGCAATTTAATTCTTGTGCCATCCTGAACTTCAATTATTCGAGCAAAGAAGTCAACGCCTACAGTTGGATCGGAGAGCTAAAATTAAATGCGTAATTAACTCATCGTTCAAAATCAACTGATCATAAAGACAAAAACATCATGTATCAGTACTCACCTCAGCGAATTTTCCATCCGTAAAATATTTTAGAAGCGAACTTTTTCCCACCGTACTATCGCCAATTAAGATGAGCCTAAATTGGTAATCGAATATTGGGTCAACCATTTTCTGAGCATATAATCGGTAACAACAAAGATCTTGTCGAAAATATGCGTACAAATGAATTAAAATCAGTCTGACATTTCATCACAGAAAATAGAAAACAGTCACACAGATTATAAAACGGTTACATCATATCGCGTAGATACCATATAACTTTTCGTGACATTATGATCGTGAGCTATAGACAACCAGTCTATGATGCATATATTTTCTGTTCTATTTTACTATTTATCTTGTTTATACTATATTTTATCTGTATTAATTGAAAACTAATGTCAAGCTATTTAAAATATATATTACTGATAAAGTGTTGAATTAATTATCTCGTTTTTGAGTTTGTAAATTGTTTCTTTAATTGGATTCACTATGTTTAACCATTGAATGATTAGTGTAATAGAATGAATCAATTCAATAAGCAAATATTTGTGTGCTACTAAATGGCAAATAGGTTTTCAGCCTTAACCTGTTTTCGTGGTGGCTGTTGTAGGCGGCCCTGGCGATAGATTTCGACCATAAAATTGAAACATAAAATAAGGTTAGTTTAATTTTTTTATGTCGTATTCATAATTTGTATGAATATCAAAATAGTTTGCATAACCTATATTTTCTTCAGAAATCCCGCCAATTGTTTGTTTGGAGTTTTCAAAGATGAACTTCAACCAAGGCCTTATTAAAATGAAAGAAGTAGAAGATAATAAATGTAAATCAACCCCAGTTGGTATGTATTTAATACGATTTAGTTGTTTTCATCTTGTTTATTGCTTATCATATTTGATATACTTTTTTTACTGGTTGCAGCAATGGTCGCGCCAGAATTGAAGCAAAACGCTGAAGCAGATACTGAAATTACAAAAACGTGTGCTGTATTAGGTTGCGAAGAATCAAAAAGCCTAAATTCTGATTCATTTTTTAGGTAAAGGAAAGATTTAAAAGATTTATATTAACAATTTATTTTTCTCTTATTTTTTAATACTTGTAACTATTTATTTGAATATTGTTATTAAGAAGTAATTCATTACTACAGATTCCCAGAAGATCCTAACTTGAGGCAAATATGGACAGATTTGACCGGCAGAAATAATTGGACACCCACCGACTTCTCATATATTTGCGTACAGCACTTTTCCGTAGATTGTTTTGAATGTGACTCAGAAAATAGAGTTGTGTTAATAAGCAAAGCGGTACCATCACTAAAGCTGCCTAATCATGTCTTAGAGGTAATACTAATTATAATTGTGCCATAAACTAGTGTAATTATTTACTAAATAGTTTATTATAGTTTTATCAAATCAGAATCGGAATTTATTCTTGTAAATAAAAGTATCCTATAGCATTGCAGCATCAATCTGTGTTGTTATTAGACACTGACTAAACACAGTAATTGACATCCCAACTGCAATTCATCAATAGGAATAGTAGATGTACACCACTTATTCACCATGGGTTACCCTTTTTTTTACTCTACATTTAAGTTTGTTTGACTAAAGAGTATTTCTTATTTATCAAAATCTATACAGCAAGTAAAAAAATATTTTTCTATGTATAAATTATTTATATTTAATTTTTAAGGTAGAGTATATAGACGAAGAAACCTTAGATCATGAAGATGATGAGGAATATGATGAAAATGATATGGAATCTGAGGAAGAACACTTCAGCAGGTCAAATAGGCAGATGAGGGGTTACATAGCCAATGAACAAGACAATGTAGAGATATTAAAGCTATTTACCGAAGTTCAAAGGATGCAAAGACAGGCCATTACTCTAAGGGATAAATTAAAACACAATATGAAAGTGTATAGCAGACAAAACAGGTTCCTTGCAAGAATGAAAAAGGCTATAGAAATAAAGAAAACAATCTTAAATCAGAGGCGAAAGAAGAAATCTAGAATACTGCTTTCATTGCAGGATAAGATAAAAGAAGATACAAATGGCTTGGTTTTAGCAATGCCCGCTAGACACACGGATGACTTAAAGAATTTTGCACTAAGTATATATAAATACTCACCTCAGGCATATATTTATGTAAGGAATACATTAAGGACAATGCTTCCAAGTACAGATGTGTTGGAGTCATGGCTGAATTCAGGCTATGAACCGAGAAACACCATGTCCAGTGGCAGTGTATTAAAGGTGGTTTCCGAACAGACAGACTCGGAGTTACTGTGTCGAGTGTCATTGCGTTAAGATCAAATAGAAGATAAATAATAGATTTTTCATGTAAAAAATTAAAATTCCAAATATTTTTTAATTACGATGGTGTTCATTACTTTTTATTAAACCTTAAAGCAAATGTCAGCCATGAGGCTTAAGTCAGGAATGAGAGCTTAACCCTAATTGAAATCATTCTTGTCTTATTACAGTGTGTGGTAAATTATATTTTTAACTCTAGGCCACCAGTTTGTCTCCTTCCTTTAAAAAAAAGAATTTTTAGTTTATGTTTGTGTAATGTTTGCCCCAAAATTAGATCAAATGTTCTAATAAAGGCAAACCTTGGACCTTATAAAAATTCTGCATATTCTGGTTAAAACATACAACTTGGACAAAATAAGTGCCTTAATTTTTGTTATTAAGTCTTATGTAAAACTGGATTTGAGTGAAATATCCAAGTGAGAGTGCTAAAAAGGTTTCGTCTATGCAATAATTTATTAAAACCTTTTGAGAGCATTCTAAAGTAAAATAAATAATAGTAGTAATAAAATTGAATATGCAGAAGATTTCACGCAAATAATCGGTTTTATATATCTAAGTTTTATTGGTATCTACAGCACTTCGATCAGAGATTCCCGAAGTGGTGGGTTCTCTTCATTTATCTACTTTTTAACAAATAGCGATTAAAATTAGAGAGAAATAATATTTTCATAACCTAATGAACGGATGGACAATGGGCCAATAAAGTTCTGGAGTGGAGGCCGCAGCATCCTTCGACTAGTTGTGATGCCGATCTATTTGCAGTAGCCGGTTCAAGTTAAAGTAAGTCAGGGGTTCAGCTGTTAAGGTGTACATTAAAAATCACTCGTTATTTTAACTTTAGAATACCGTAAGATTTCGTGCATTAGAAAATATAACAATTAGTTCAGCTGTTTTAATATACAAACAAGAAAAAGATATGGGAACATGTAGATTGTGTAAATTGATTGAATTAAACAACATATTTCGTTACACCTAAAACCTACAGAGGATGCCCTAGAATCTTATCCTCAGATTTCGAGTACAAAAACAATTGACTTGGTAATTAGGAGATTATAATGGATTTTCTTTTAGAAGAGTACTTATTACTCAAATTGAGAAGAAGAAATGTTGGGTCCAAAAGTATTTACCTCGTAATTGCAAACGCTGCCGAAACCGTAAAAGATAGACTTAAACCATGTTTAACATAATTGTATCTCTTGATAATTACTCTTAATGATCTATCATAAAGTTCGTGAGTGCAAATATATAAGTTTTAAGAATAACCAAACGCCTTAATGAAACCTTAAAAATTGACTTGAAGCGTTTAACATACAATACTCTTATAAGTATATAGTGATATATCTGCAAAGTTGGTTATATACTAGTTTAATGATATTTTTAATCCACTTTCATTTAGTTTCAATGATTTAGGAATCTAATCAGCCTTACCAGATTATAAGGGTTCAAGTTCTTTCAAATTTTATTTTTTATATAATGGTCTATTCTTCCATGACCTAACAACTTTCTATAAGATATAGAAACCATGGTTTCTTAGCCAGGACGCTATCATTCAAATGTAGTTGACTACATGATTTTCTATTTTCATTAGTTCGGGCCACAAAGTAGATAACATACAGAGACACAATTTAGTACAAGAAAATGGTATCTATTTTGTATTTCGTGTAGAAGGCATAAAACAAAGAGATTTTACGTTAGCGCCATCTTTTAATAAACTCCAACAAAGCTGTCAACTCAATATAAAAGCTATAGAGTTTTCATTTCGACTAGTTTCGCTTTTCGCCAACCGAGGGCGCTGACAAAACTTCCTGTTAGAAAGGGAAGGCGCGAACGGTCCAACCAAAACATGTAACGGTTCCGGCCGTGCTCGGTGTAGTCGACGTCGACTCCAGTTCAGAGCCGCATTTCGTTGTGAGTAGACGGCCGTCAAACGCGCCGTAGTATTGAAACTTCGCGCGGGCTACGTGTGATCTGTGTTCAGCGATACAAGTTCGGCCCCGTGGCCCTGTTTATCGAGAATGTGCCTTACGCGGTCTTGCGCAACGGCGTGAAGCACCGTCTGTGTGTTTGTGTTGGTTTTTGGATGGATGCGAGTGCCCAGTGGTCGCGTGAACGGTGAGTTTTACGTTAACGGAGCGAGAAACGTTACCATGTCGGTAACAGGACTTTCGCAATGTATTCCCCGCGCGTTTGTCGTCCATAAAGGACGGCATACCGTGCTGTCGATCGCTGTTGTCCTAAAAACAATAGCGTCCGATAAGCGTTTATCATTCACAGCACGGTGCGTTTCACCGCGTTTAAGGCGTTGGAGTTTCTAATGATGACCAGCGGTCGAAAGCACGCTTCCTACGCGATTTCCCTCGCTCTTAATTGCCGCAGCCTTGTCATAAGGTTAAATTGATTTCAAAAAGGACGAAGCCTTTGACATCGGGAGCGCTTTCGTGTCCTCTATCATCTTCTTCCACCAAAAATAACTTGACCATCTGTCAAACATAAGATTGTATAGAGCTACATTGATATTCAAAATACCTAAATATTGTAAAATGTTCATTACTCATGAATTACTATTGATTATCAGTATATTGTCTAGTCGAGTGTTTTGCGCCCTTTTGGATACAGATGATGTGTAAGCCGGAATGAGAGCATAACACTCACTCCGGCTTATTCCGGCTACTTACGGTGCCAACAAGTGGCTTATGGGCACTTAATATCTTACCGCAGAACGGTAGTGGAAACAATGTTTTTAAACTTGTTCGTAATAAGACAACAGTTTGTTGTGTTTACACCTGTTTAAACGATATGGTTGAATACAAGTCATTTAATCGATACATGTGTCGATTAAAGTAATTGTAATGTTACATGTAGCTTTTTTTACTTCAGCATCCACCTCGTTTGAGGAAACAGTAGCTTCCTTCGAACTGTAGACAAGAGACTAGAAGTATAACATCAGTAAATACAAAGTCAAATATCTCCATTTGTAAGGCGTGAGGAACTCAGTGGGACTATTTTTTTCCTTTATCAATTAATTCTTACGAAATAAATTTATATACACACAGTACAACATATACTTTCTTATATTAAAATAGCCTAGAGCGATCAATTTTTTACTAGAATATATTATCATTTAAGTAGTCATTACAGATATATGCTTTTACACACAAATGTTCTTTAACAACTTTCTTAATTTTTTAACAGACAAAAGCTGAATAGATACAATAGACGAGTGCAACATGCACAAAGTTTAGAGCAAAGATTTTCTTGTTTGTCTATTGCAGAGGCAGTTGTTTAATTGACAAACCATTTTCGCCAAGTATAACATACTTTATTTTTTAAATTCTACTGTCCTTTTAAAGACCAAAACGTGTTTTTTTTTTGTAAAAAAGGATATTAGAGTCCCGTCCGTCACTTGGATTTAGCCGGAGCGTATTACATTTGCACGAACCTGACACGCTTTCTTTGACATCCTTTTGCGTTATCAAATTGGCAGTTAGTCCTACGGATTTGTTTGTGCACTATAGTTAGTCTCGTCATATAATATAGTTGTATTCTATTCGGGTCTAAACTTCAGAACCTTTTTTATTATTTCTATTATTTTACATGCCTAGACGTGGGTAATTTATAAAATTGTTAGTTCTATTCGATGGCTTCATTTTCTTTAAGTCTGATAATAGCAGTCTAACCATCTAGTACATATACGGATAAATAGTTTTGGCCTATACTTTGTATTCATGATGGCCACTTATTAAAAAAAGTATATTGGCTACACATACTAACGAAATATGACTGCACTTTTTTCCTCAGCGAATGATATGGTAGTCGATTACATGATAACCTTATATGAATACATTTGAGAATGGCAGCTAAAACGACTATTTGTTTTTTTATTGCTTCTAATTACTTTTAAAAATTCCCGATATATCAAACCTTCCCTCTCTCGTCTCAACAAATTTTGTCGTAAAACAATGTGATTAATCAGTCTCGCTATGACCTTTTCTTTATTATAAAACGATTTTAGACAATATACATATATATTACCGGTGGTAGGTCCCCTTTTTACAAGGGACCGTCTGGGTGGGTACCACTACGGTGCCTGTTTCTACTGCAAAGCAGTAGTGTGAAAACACTACTGTGTTCCGGTTTGAAAGGCATCGTAGCCAGCGTAATTACTGGGTAAACGAGACTAACATCCTGTCTCACGGTAGGCAGCGCGTTTGTGATACCTGTATGGCCAATGTCTATGGGCGTCGGTGACCACTTTCCATCAAGTGGCCCCAAATGCTCGTCTGCCTGCGTATGCCGAAAAATAATAAAGCATGTATTGTTATGACTTCTTATAATAATTTATGATGTTTATTTATTTGCAGCAAGTTATTAAATCCAATGTTAATACAACAAATCTAAACTTGACCACAAAGACAAATCAAAACGCCTTAAAACCTTTTTAATATGTTTTAACACAAAAGGTCTTATTTGTACCATTCATGTAAACTTGCGCATTTTAATAAATGCTAATTTCATTTACTTTAAGTAGTCGGAATCCTCTGACCCATGACCATGAACGCTTTACAGTGTTTCGAACTCTGTGGGGAAATTGTAATGAAACGTAACATTTTTTTGCAATACACAAAGGTCTTGTCTAATTTTTACTTCATTACAATATAATCTAACGGAATATCATGACTACAGAGATGTCTGTGTGATTTGTTCAGGTCTAATTCAGAAAAGTCTAATTCTTCGTTAGTATTACTGATATAATAAAAACGAGGTGGTATTGCAGAAATTATTCAAGAGATAAACAGATGATAACAATATAAATGAAGATGAAAACTAACTACAAATTTAACCAAAGATTTATTCTAGGCAGGTTTGAGTTCTCGAATCGTTATTATTAGTAATACGTGTATGATATGTAATAGTTCAATGGGAACCATCGTTAAATAGATAGTCATTAATTGTGCTTCATTATTCTAACATATGTTTTTACAAACAAAACTAAAGGTTTGTTACAGTTAGTTTAGTAATATATTTCATAATTCTGGCTTAACTATGGCGAGTATCTTTATGTGTTACGAACGACAACAAAGCAGTCCCACAACCGACATGATGACTCTTACAACTCCTAAGGCGCCTTCTTAATTAGATGTCCCACGCGAAGCAAAACGTTAAAAGCAACTTGCACAATATTCAATGAAGCCTGCCATAACTTTTGACTTTGCATAGCCTTTTCAAACACGCAATGGTTCACTAACATTACGATAACACTGCATTGGATTATAACAAACTTTAGTGAGCCGCTTTCTTAATTAAACAAAGGGTCACTGGTCGAATTAAGTCGAAAATAAATTAATGAGTTTTGTTTTAATACCACTCGAGAAGCTGGGTATAAATTTCAGTTCATGTTCTTTGGATTCGTGCTTAGGTTCTGGTAATAATATTCTTGGTGTTCGAATTACATGTTTTTAGAATTGAAGGCACTAACGTTCTGTTACGATGTCATATCAAAGCAAGGACTTTTTGGCCTGGTCCAGCTGCGGGGAAACTAAGAGAAACCTGACTAGTCTGAGAGTTTAGATCGGCTTTGTGGACTGTTCCAAGCTGGCTAAAGTAGCCAGACTGGGATGCTCTCTAAAGGGTGCGGGGGACGGGTTGAAGGTAGGTGGAGGTGGTGATCCAAGGTGCCTGCATGGGTTGAGATCCTGATCCTGGCTCTTATAGCCCGTGAGTAATAGATTCGTGGGAGTCTATTGCCCAGGTGTAGGCAATAATAGCGTCGCCCTCTCTGAGGTAGAGTGGACCAGAGATGAGACTGTCTTGGAGGCTAATGGTGTGAGGTAGCATAAGAGTGCAAAATCGATCCTGTAACTCAACACAACAAGGACCGGGAAGGAAAAATGTTGGAAGTTGTGGTCGGTCCGAGTCCCGCTTACCCGTCTTTGTCCCCGTAAGGACGAGCAGGAGTAGGTATGTCTCTAAGTAAAAAAGAACATGTCTTAGGGTTATAATTCTCTTTATGATACTTGCAGAGGCAATTCTGAATACCAAAAATGGTAGACATAGCCTTTTCATTATTTTGTTTATGTAAGGCATAAAAATTATGCTGTATTAAACTTGTTTTATTTTATAAAGTGTACGTATATGTTACCTAAGTCTGTTAACTCATCATCATCATAATCAGTCTGTGTTACTCCACTGCATCACATTTAGGGAGTTTTGGGACCGAATCCTTCCACGCTGGTCCAATGCACACTATAAATCAATTTGGAAAATGAAATTTTCTTTCTGTACTTTTTCACTGATGTCATATTTACGGAAATAAATGCATTATTTCTATATTACAGTGACACAGTATTAAGTGGTTAACCGGAAACAAAAAAAATATGGCCGATTTCAAAATAAACTAATTAACAATAAAAGAGAATATCAAGCTGCACTTTGCACGATACTTTTTTTGCCTTGCGATTTCTGCCACCGCATATTAATTGCGTATATGTTTTAAAGCATTATTTCATTAAAATTCCGAGTGTGACACGTTTTGTAAACATAGAATGAAGATATTATTTAAATGCATTTGCCTACTTTGGCATTGCTTTACACCCAACCTTAAATGAGGTTTGCAAATACCTCATTCGAATTTTTAACAATGTCTACATTACAATAGTTACTTTAGGTTATGTATGTATTACTTACTATTATTATTATGTACGGACTTTATTGTACATTATAATATATGCTCCGAATGGAGGATATCCTTATTTGAGGAAGGCGGTGAAAAAGAAGCTTTGAATGGATATAATTTCTAACAAATTGCCATTTTATCTAATAAATTCACCTACCCTCATGTTTAGCACTTTTCTTGTCTGCGAACACGCGGACAATTCCTACTATTATTATATTATGATAAACTTTTCTAGTCTAGAACTTAAATTTATTAGTACAACCTTAACGATTTAAGCCCTTGAAAATTATATAGACATGCCTTACGCATACAAATGTTCGCTAATGGATGTTTTTCCGCTGTAAATAACGTCTTAAGGCCTATTTGGGTCAAGCGTTCCCGGGCAACGATTAACGACCCACCCCGTCCCGTGAACGCACCGTTTTCGAGTAAATTTTGCATTATCGTAAAAATATGTTTCCCGTATATGCATAAGCGTAAAGATAAATTGCCTCAATTCGAGATGTTGGGGCATATTTTCTTTTTATTGGCTACGCAGGCTGACGAGCCGGGCCACCTGATGGAAAGTGGCCACCGACGCCCATAGACTTTGGCAATACTAGTGGGATCACCAACACGGTTCCTACCGTGAGACATAGGATAATAAGCCTCGTTTGCCTAATAAATGCGCTGGCTACGGTGCACTTAAAACCGTACTAACACGTTAGTATTTTCACACTACTGCTTTGCGACAGAAATACGCACAGCGGCGTTACCGCTCAGTAAAAACGGGACTTCCCACCTACCTAAGACGTCTTTCAGTGGTAAGAATATAAATTTATTTGTATTAACATTGTTATTTAATTGAAAACAAAGAATGCCATCGCATTACCTGTATAAATCATTAATTATCTCGTAATATACGTACACATCGCCGCATCGATCGTTACGTAATAAAAGTTTTCCGCTTGCTCTATAAACTGTGATAACTGAATTAATAGCTATAAGATTTTTATTCCTTGATAATGTTCATGTTATTAATATTGTATTGCCAAATGGAATTAATTAATATTTTACATAAAATAACCCTTAACGTCTAGAAAAGAGATTGTTCCCCATTAACCAAACTTAACTTCACCAAAATCACATGTCCATAATCTGTGACGTGCAAACTTGTTTATACCACATCACTACACTGTGCTAAATATTGGCAACACTGCATGTATCCAAGATGGTCGCCCAATAAATTACTTTCCCCGCCAAATAGAATTAATAGTGACCCACGGTGCCAAAGGCCGCCTCACGAATACATTTCTCATCTCCCTTTCGGGGAATATCAATTTGGCGGGAAAGGCATCCATCTTTGCTACGGATTCGATGATGATGTTCATTTATCAAGGCGCGATAAATAAATCTATGACGGGAATAATTTTTTCTTAGGAAACGTACAAACTTCATTTACTTTTTATTACGTTACATTGAAGGTATTATCATTATTAAAATATTCTTATATTATATAGTTGTCAATTGGAAATTACATTACATTAATAAGTTTTAATTTAAAAATGTAAGTTTCATTGTAAAATGTATACCTATCTTTTTCTCTTGATTTGTGAACTTATTATATAAACAGTGTTGGATAACGCATTGAGAAACATAAGAGAGTTTACTTAATATCACTTTTTGCGACAAATACAAATGGAATATCAAATAAGAGTGCTTAAAAAGTAGGAAAAAATTGCTAACTGGAAAATAACTAGTGTTTTGTTACGCTAACAAAGTATAACAGTAAACCAGCTCTATTATGTTATAAATGTGAAAACTTTTGAATATGCACGCTAGCTTACCTAATATGTTTATAAGGTAAAAATTTCTTAGCGGATTATGATGAACCTTTTAACAATATAGCTTATACTTCTTACTTTCTTACTTTTCAGACAATTATGTGATCGGCCTAAATTACCCTAACCAACTAGGAAACAACAATGAAAATTTGTTGAGTCCCGGCAGGATTCGAACCCACGACCTCCGATTGGTAAAGCCCACGCCCATACTACTAGGCTACGGAGGCAGTTATAGCTTATACGCCAAAATATTATATACGTATACTACAATTATAAAAGATATTAATAAATAAACCCATGCAAAGCCGGTGGTAAAAAATAATGTTAGCTAGGTAATGTTAGGGCTAATTCATCCCGGCTCGCTGAGCCGAGAGCTGGGCAGCGAACAGTAGAAGCAGTTCGTCCGCTCCTCAACGAGTGTGTGGACCGGTGCCAAGGAAAGCTTACCTTCGGCAGGTGCGGATCCTTTCAGGACACGGTAGCTTTACGAGGTATCAAACTGTTGGAAATGAGGTGACAGTGGAATGTGATCGTTGCGATTGCGATGATGAAACAGCTTAGCATACGCCGGCGAGCCAATCTCTGTGAGAATATTGGCAACGGCCACTCATTACCTGGGGGCTCCGTGCCATGGTGGCCAGAGAGAAGTCGTGGGAGGCGGTCATCTCCTTTTGCGAGGCTGTCATAGCTCAAAAAGGGAAGTAGATCCCGCCTCGCCGACAACGCACAGGGCGAAGCTTACGCTTGCCTGATGCCACCCCTATGAATATAGCCGCATGTGTTAATGATGGGGAGTTCTACATTCGGTAACGGTTCAGAGTGCGAACAGAAAACTAGGTGTTTTTAGGACGCTGCTCTAGAGCAGTGGAAATGGCCCGCATCCTGTCATTGAAGATGAAGTCCAAAGAGAAGGTGCTGGTGGCATAACGATTGCATGACTATTTCGATCTCGCTTTGCCGCCAGAAACGTGCGGAAAAGGAACGCCGAGGGGTTTTAGTGAGTGGAAATCTCACATAACCCGGTGTCGGTTTTCTTGCAAAATTTTGCCTCCTTAAAAAAAAGGGTTAATCACCTTTTAATTTTTATTAAAAATATTCATTGCTCTCTTACACGTGTTACTATAAACAATAATAATTTGTTTCTTTTTTGTGTAATTAAAATGCTGCGCTTTCCTCTATAGGTATATACTCTGAGGCGCGGACAAGGGACGGAATGTTAATATTTCTCTCTTTTATCTCGCCCTTTTTCTGTTGTTCCCTAGAGCGTTTTATCTGCTCTCATTTTTTTCTTTATTAAATTCCGGCCACGTTTCCCGTCGATTCTATTGATAGTGTGAGAATTCGGGGAAATGTTTCACTCGCGCAAAATCGAATGGAAACAGTACTATGGTGAGTTTTTAGGTAAATTACTTATTTAATACATTTTTGCATTCTACATTTGACAAAGAGGAGAGACTTGATTGAATATAAAATATTTTACATATTAATAAATGATTTACACCTATTTACATAGCTTAGTGACAACATTAAAAAAAGAGTTTTCGGACTTCCAGGTATCTCGTATTCTTTTACGTAGTCATAATTAGCATAAGCAGCTTAAGCAGTCCACTGCTGGACGTTGGCCTTTTTAAATGAACGCCAAGACGGCTTCCATTAAAAAGAGCTGTTCATAATTGCCACGCTGAGCAGGCGGATTGGCAATTGACTAATTGCACTTGTACTGCGGATTTCCGCCGTCAAGTGGGCGGTGCAGTCGTCACATCCCTACGCCTTTTACGAAATAGAGGTAGGAAAAAGTTGAAGTAAAATAATCATTACTTATCGCAATATACGCGACAAAAAATCATAATGTTTAATAGTAAAATGTAAGCCGACAACAAATTATTTAGACAAGACTACTAGCAAGCAAGCGTAATGGCGCCAAAGTGTGCCAGATTATACACGTGCGCGTGTTTTTTTTAAAATGACAAAACGAGCGAACGAGCAGTTACCGTGAGTGATGCGTTCTTTTTTAATTATTCGGACAATGCGTTCCCTCGTTCCAGTTACGTCGGTTATTTAATTAAACGCTGAACGGTGACGAAGCTTTTGAGTTAATAAACGTGTTATTTTTAATTGGTTTATAACAAACTAAGATTCGTTACAACACTTAAAGCAACGTCGGAGTATTAAATGTAATATTATATAACGCATAGATGTTTGGAATGTTAACATTAATGTATTCATATGCGTATATTATTATGTTTTCTATCGACATATGTATAAATTACCGACAGGAAGTTACTTACCAGATAAAAAACAAATAGATGAAAGATTAGTTGTTTACACTTATCTATACAAATTTTGTAGAGAGGAAAGATTTGTTTTTTTTTGTATTTAACTCATAAAGTAAAAAACTACTTAATCGATTTCTAAAATTCTTACACTTACTATTAGAAAGCTAAATCATTACCAACTATATTTATCACTAGATAAAATGAGAAACCGCTAGAAATTCTCACAGAAACCAATTACAAAGTGTAAAAAAATTAGAAATTTTTATAATCATATGATTGCCTTATTTTTCCCGAAATTTTACAAGAAAATGTCAAGTAATGCTTTATGTATTGATTACTAGTTAATATTAGAAACCGTTGAGGTATAAAAAATTTGTCACAAAATGTCTGTAATCAACAGCCTACGTAGACAGACGAGCAATTGAGCCTCCTTATGGGAAGCGGTCACCGACGCCCATAGACATCGGCAATACTGGTATCACCAACAGAGTCCCCGCAGGATTCGAACCCACGACCTCCGTTTCTAAAGCACACGGCTATACCACTAGGCTACGGAGGCAATAAAAATATATAAGGAGGATAAATTCTTAATATTGTAATAGAATTAAAACTCAAGTTAATACAAAGTTGATGTAATCTATATTCGTTTGTTCGTTCGTTCTTTAGCCTGATTTCAGTATGTTATTACATGTCATCCTAAACTAAGCAAAGATCTTATAGTGTTATATAAAGACAAGTAAAACCTTTAGCTCATCTTACCATATTTTACAATTCCCGGCAGGATAGTATATGTTCAATTCCGGCTACTATAAAGTATTGTAAGATACAATTCACACCTTTAGGCCTAATGTCAAGAATATTAACCAGTACGTTAAGAATTGACAACCTATGTCATTAATAACTTTAAACTTAAAATAAATTGGAGCGTCAACTAATGCGTTTTTTTTAACATTACTCCACGAGCACTAGGGCGTTTTAAACAGCATGATAAAGCTTATAATGTGATTCGAGTCCTATATTTCCCCGTTATGCATAATACCGGCATCGTAAAAATGCTATCATTGTTGTATTGTGTTATCGGTCTTTTGTCGTCGGTTTTCATAAAGCGCGGGAACGAAGTATAAGTCGGCGTACCCCACCACAGATTGTTAACGGCCTTTTTTTTTTTCTCTTTCTTTGTACGTATTTAATGGCGGCCGAGTTATTAGTGGATGGAACGGATTGTATTCTGCCGGTCGGTCGGTCGGTTGGTTGTTTTTTTTTAATGTCCTGCGGAAATGAGTTCCTGAAGATATTGCAACTCACCGCCAATGCTGAGCGTAATACTTTAATTATAGACTAAATTTGATCTGTTATTATTGTTATGAAATTGATGCGCGGGAAAAATTGTAATTACAATTAAGATGTCAAAGAAGTTTCCATTGCAACTTCAAGTGAAGTCTATTAAAATTGGAAAAGCTTTAATTTTTTTCATTTAATCTCTGGACTAAGTAGGTAAGTATTTGTTATTGTAAAACTTATGACATATAAAACTCACTTTCCTTCTTTTTAAAATTAATAGAGGCTAAGAGAAATACTTTTTTGATCCGGGCCGATCACCCAATTGTCTAAGTCTCAAAGTCGGTTCACCCACCAACCCGCATTAGACCAACGTGGCGGGATACGGTCCAAAACACCCTAATAGGTGTGTCTAAGGGGGAGGCCTATGACCAGCATTAGACTACCACAGGCTGATGATGATGTATAGCCTACGATGAATCCTTTACGTAATTATGTTACTATACAGGTTGTTATATCACCGCGTAGTGTTTTTAGAAATCTTGCATAGTTTTTTGTCTTAAAGCAACAAATTTACAACCTTTCCTTTAAATTACTATTCTTACTTGTTGAATTCTTTACAATCATATGTGTTTTATCAAGTTTAGTGTTTGAAGTTACCTGGCGAGCTGTATATAAGCTGTTTGGCTGTGTTTTGTTACTTTGTTTAACAATTGGTTCATTTATAGCGTTGAGTCATGTTGCACCGTGCAACACAACATAATCGAATCTCGGCAACTTCCATATATCTTTGAAATTTATCGGCAAAACCACCTGACACTCGCTACGTTGTATGCGTCACAAAAAATAAAGTTTGCCGGATTTTTTTTGAAATATTTTCTCAATGGCCCTATATGTATATATTTTCCCAATTATTACTTTAAAAGTGATATAGTTTTCGATAATCTTTTTAATATTAATTATTAAACAGATTAGGATTATTAATAGCAGAAAAGTCTCGTTTTACAAGTTACTATATATTTAAAAGATATTTTATTTTAACAAGGGACAGCATGCAGTGATTTTTTACCGATAACAACGTGTTATCATTTATTTCCACTAATATCGTAGTTTTATGATTAATTATAGTGTACATACATACATCATCAGCCTACGATAGTCCACTGCTGGACATAGGCCTCCCCTAATACACCACTATCCATTAGGGGGTTTCAGACCGTTACCCCACCACGCTGGTCCAATACGGGTTAGTGGGTGGACCGACTTATTACATGCGACTAGCCGACGCATGGATGGTCTTACTTTTCAGACAACTGGGTGATCGGCCCATATTTTTCTAACCAACTAGGAAACAACTTAGAAATGTAGTTGAGTCCCTGCAGGATTCGAACCCACGACCTCCGGTTTTTAAGCACAAGCCCGTACCACTAGGATACGGAGGCAGTTAATAAGAGCAATAATAATAATACATATTATAATGTATTTCACATTAAAACATACCGATGAAACAAAGATAAAGACTGTGCGTGGAAAGAGTCGCATCCATAACCAGTCGCGCCGTATTTATTTACGAATAAACAGCTCAAATTATTACGTAAACATTACATTATACTTATTAAGTAACGGATACAATAGTGGGAACGTTGTTCGCCGTCGGAAAGGTATTTTTAAAGTGTAATTTAAAAACGAAATCATAAGTTACGCTACAGTGGTTTAGCTTCCTCGAGCGAGCGGGTGATGTAAGCGGTTGCGCGGGAAAAGTGGAGATTGTGCGAAACGTGTATGGAATATTTGCACGTTTGTTTGTGTGGATTTAAATAGGTAAATTAGGAGTGTTTTTATATAGGAGAAAACTATTGTAATAAGTGGTTTGTATCTTAAATAGTTACTAAAGTCTGATTGAATAATATACCATTTATTTCATTAATCTTAAAGATATGTGCAAATTACAGCAATGTTATGAAGGTGATGTTTATTTAGGCTTAAAGTAATTTTCTTGGTAAATAAAATAGCATATGTACTGTTATCACGGAGACAATTCCTATTCCTAAAGCAATTTATTTAAGATAATTTTGAGCCGTAGCTAGTGAATACTGCTTACGTACCTATATCAAAACAGAATTTAATTCTTTTCATGTCGCATTGTAAAGGCCTTATGTATATTCATTATTAGTAAATATGTTATTTAAGCTAAATATAATAAACGCGAGCGGCCAGTTTTACACGATTTCTAATCGACAGATCAGCTCTTTCCAAAATAACAATAAATATATCGATTTCTTTCTCACAACACATCCTTTAACGATACAATCGTAAAAGCTCACAAAGCGTAACAATCATTTAGCGATCCATCCCAGAAAACCCTACAATGCGTACACAATACTCGCAAAACTTGTGCAAAATAATCGCCATTTTATTTCGCAACATGAATAGCTGATTTTTCAACCCTCTCACCTTTTTTCTCGTATCACTCGATTTACGATCATTGGGTTTGTATAAAGCCATTTTAAAGAAGGAAGAATACTTTTCTAACATTTCTTGTTTCTGTTTTGGGAGATATTATAACTTTTAATCTCGTTTTATAACAGTTTGTAACTCACTTTATTCTATAAGGTTTATTAAAACTTTTTATGGTTGAAAATCGAGGGAAAATGTTTTGTCTTTAATACTCTAAAAAATTGGCCATTATATATTTTTAGGTACTTTGCTTGTTAGAACACTATAACAATAAGTAAAACAAATTATCGACACCAAATTTCTTAACATCCTTAGATATAATATCAACAATTGATCTTAAATTTCACGACACAGTATAAAAAAGTCGCTTTCTCTGTCCCTATATCCTATGTATGCTTAAATCTTTAAAACTTCCTAACGGATTCTTATGCGTTTTTTTAATAGATAGAGTTATTGTAGAGGAAGGTTTATATGTATAATTCGTGCATAATATTGTTTAAAAACAAAAAAAATTACAGATATCAGTATTGCATTCGTGCGAAGCCAAAGCTGGATGCTAGTCGGATATATAAGTAAAAAAACGCATTAAAACAATAAAAGTATTTTAATTAATAAAGTACAGCTCTCGTGAAAACAATAAACATTACAAAAATATTCATCACTTCCAAATTTAATAACGGATTACTACAATGGCCGTATTCCAGTATAAAACGTGTTCCATTATACGGAGTACAATGCGAGCGTTTAAATTTGGAACGTCCCCCCCTCTCCCCCTCGGTTCTTGCATTTCTGAATGGTCCATTCTCGGAATCGAAGTGTTCCCCCGATGACGTATGTCTCGAATGTACACTCGATTGTAAACCAAAGACCATAGATAAAAAAAAAAACGATTTGGTTATAACCATAGACAAAATGGTAAATGTATTTTAAGTACAGTTTTGTTTATGATTACATAAGCAATAATGGTATATTTTTGTTTATGTGTTAAATTATAAGTAAATTTGATACTAAAATTAAGTGTTGAATAATCTTATCGCTATAAAAAGCCGTGAAATCGAGATTTGATTCGTTTTTACTATTATTATTATTACGTGACATTTGAAATTTTAAACATCAAAATGCGGAAGAAGCATTTATTGAATATGCATTAAGGATTTTATTAACATACTAAAAGCGAATAAATGTGACCGTATTGTTATTCTTTTAATTGCTAAAATATTCTTCCAATGTATCTGCAATAACGACATATTTAGCGGGGTTTGTTACAATTATACACGTCGAATGTTTATTCTATGTATATAGATGACATATAAATAAATTTTCTTGGTCTTGAATTCAAATAAACTTTTCAAGCTTTATTGGTCACGTAATATTTTATATCGATATCGAGTATTAATATTTTTTATATTTTTTTGTCACATCGTTGTCTTTTATGTGTTTATTTCTTCATAAAACCTTATTAAATGTTTAGAAATAGGCGGGAAAAGGTCAGTCTTGGCGGCAAGGGCCCGGTTGTTGACTCTCAGCATAATTCGATTGTTCTCGACAGAAATAGTCGGAATCGATCGCGGTCCCGCCGGCGTCCCATCAATTTTTCACAATGGCCCCGATTTGGCGGCAAAACGGCCGCCATGTTGGACGCCGCTCAAGATTGTTATTTATTATTAAGAAGCGGTTACGGTGAACGGAAATAACTATCGATTGAGTGGTTTTATTAAGTATGTGTCAAAATAATACGTTTGTATGTAGTATAAAACATTGCCGGTTATAAATATTTTGAAGCTGACTATTTATTAACCGACTTTTAAAGAAAGTAAAAAGGTTACAGGATTGTTTGTATGTTGATTTTTATGTTATAGAGTATTTGTAGAAATATAATGCTGTAGAAAGGTAAGAAATAATAAATATAAGCTATATGTACGTTAGATTAATTTATTAAAGTTACAAAACGCCACAAGTGGTAGTGTCGGAACACCGAAGCTTTTACGTCCGTCGCTGTAAACCTCGTATTGCGGCGACCGAAAAAAGCATTAAGCGCAAAAACCATAAAAACGCGTGTCCTGTTGGAAACATAACTTTTTTATGTACGGAAGTTTTATTTACAATTTTTACAAACGTGTGTGCACTTAAAGGGCTAAGCTAGGTCATTACCTAGCTTACCTATTATATATATTTATAATAACAGATAAATTTTATAAACTTATATAACTTTAAATGTTCTTGACATCTTTCTAAATGGTTGATTAGTAGTTTACTTGCCTTGACCATGTCCTCGACGGGCAGCATTAACAGCATTGACAGTCATGATGCCTTTGTATGATAATGATTGCCAATTAACCCATCATACATAACCTTGTGCCTTTTAACTACTGCATTCACATAGAAAACATCCTTTCGATCGAGAATGTATTCTCAGCTGAATAAAATAACGATACTATAACTATCTGCATCTACAACCAAGCATATAATAATAAAAGTAGCAAGAAATAATTACATTCTTTATTATATAAATATATATATTATATATCGTATTATATTCCATGGGCGCTAAGAAGAGTCCGAAACGTCAAAAGCAATATATATGCGTAAAAACTAGTACAACATATGAAAAAGAAATATTGAATAATATTGTCTCAATACTTAGACTTAGAGTGAAACATAAAAAGTAATATTTATCTCATTTTACGTTAATTCTGCAGTAGTCTTACATTTATAAGGCTTTTAAAACTTAATTTTTGCCTATTGTTTCCCGCCGAAGTTTCTAAACATGGACGCTTTGAACACAGCTTCGATGTACAATGACAAAACTGTTATTAAAATCTCGTTAGGATGAACTGACATTTGCGTTCTAATCTATCTTTTATTATTGTTTTATTCCCTATAAAGATTGTAGAACTCTGTAATATAAAATTGTCTGTAATATCTTTATTTCTTGATATAAGTTAAAGCAATTATTGCATTTTTATAAGTTCATTATTTGTTTTATGATTAAGAGAAAGTAAAACACAACAGATTGAACGTTAAGCAATATTTGTGTATAAATAAAACCTATTTTCCTAACATTTACTTAATTTAATTTAATAAAATCGGGATATAATTGCGTTTATCGAATAAAGATACATTTTACTTAGATTTAAATAACGCTTTGAAATACACTATTATTATTTTACAACAATTTACCTTAAAAGTTGTAGCAACATTTATTGCTTTCTAAATATTATCACATTTCTTTCATACGTTCACGCTGTCAATTTTTCTATTTAATATAAAATGAATAAACCGATATTTCTGAGCCTTTATAAACAGCTTGATATTGAACCCTTATTAGGCTAAAACTTAAATTTTCTTTATTAATAAAAGTCACCATGCTCAATTATGACGTCATTTTAAAACCATTTATTACAACGTTTTGGGACCTTTTGCTTTAAGTATCACACTTTTGTTGTATAGATTACAAACACATATACACTTTAGTTTTTGCCAGTGTTGACAATCGAAAAATAGGTAAATAATTTTAATCTTCTTAATCCATTACATAGTTATAGTAATTGTATCGCTTATGTCTTATTAGCAATGTTTCAAATTTTAATCTACTAGCGACCCGCCCCTGTTTCGCATGGGGGCTATGCTGATAGAAAATATACCAACAATATTAAGTTTGTGTTATACATTTAACTGCCTCCGTAGCCTAGTGGTATAGGCGTGTGCCTTAGAAACTGGAGGTCGTGGGTTCGAATCCTGCGGGGACTCAACAAATTTTTTGTTGTTTCCTAGTTGGTTAGGGCATTTGGGCCGATCACCCAATTGTCTGAAAAGAAAATGATCCATGCGTCGGATGGGCATGTAAAGTCGGTCCACCCACCAACCCGCATTGGACCAGCGTGGTGGATACGGTCCAGAATCCTTATGGATGGAGGTATTAGGGAGGCCTATGTCCAGCAGTGGACTATCACAGGCTGATGATGATGATGATGATGTTATAATATAAACCTTAATTATTTCTATTGCTTGCGCGAATATTATACATTATTAAATAAAATTACTTTACGGATTTTATCGCGTTTATTTTACATTTTAAATTCCGAGTTTCGAACACTTTCCAGCGTGGTCACGGGGTATAACTACCCCGTGACCGCTGGAAAAGTGTCTTATTTAACAACATATAAACCTTCCTCTTCAATCACTCTATCTATCTAATAAAAAACAGCATCGAAATCCGTTGCGTAGTTTGAAATAATTAAGCATACATAGGGATATAGGGACAGAGAAAGCGACTTTGTTAAATAGTATTGCTAGTGACTAGTGATGATACAAATGAATAAAATTGGTGAGCCTGTTTGTAACATCAAGGAAAAACTTTTAAAATGATAAAATATTAAAGAAAATATCTGTCTCTCTGTTTGTCTGTTTTTTCTAGCCAAAACAAACAGACATCTCTGAAAAGGCTGGTCAAATTTTGACGGGACTAGAACATGATGCAACTGGGACTAACTTGACTTACTTATCGTTTTAATATATTTTACTATGCATTACTAAGCGGACGAAGTCGTGGGCGAAAGCTAGTATGAATTAAATATACATATACAAAATTATGTGTAAACTTTATCTTTTAACCATGTGTTACGTATTACATGGTTACATCCATGGTTAGGCTTCTAATTAGCCATGGCATATGGCCAATTAGTATGGTCGAACTGTCAGAATTCGTTTAATATTACCGCCATATGACCGGAAGTGTCATCCGTACCAACTTCCTAATTTCTATGACCTCTTACTTCTAAAGTGAAATGGTATTTGTCTTCGTCAATTTTCAAAGCAAAATCTACAAAAATATGCAGAAGCAGTGTTAAAATATTACCGATTTTCTTGTTTAAATGACGTCTATCACAATTACTAAGGCTGCATGGGGACTTTGGTGTGATTCGCTGTAATACTTATCGATTGGTCACCACTCACCGTCAGGAAACAATATGGTTCGAAATACTATGTTGTTATTGCTGGTAAAAACCCAGCAAAAAAGTTCAAAGAAACTTTTTCCGTGTTTCAATGTTAATTTATTTCTTAGCCTATGAACACTTATCCTCCATAATATTGAATGTTCTCAAACTTTTTTATTTACCTTACCATCAAGTCTCTCCCAAAATCGAGATAATCCTTCTTGCTCAACTTGTTAAGGGAAGCGAGCAAATAAAGTGAAAATTGGGGAGACGGAAAATAAAAAGCTTTTACAAGTAAACTTGGAGTTACAAATCTTTTAATACAGCGGATAATGCGGTGTTCATGAAGAGATGAAATAAAATGTACACGAACTCAGTCTTCATAAAAAAAAACCTTTACGAAATTATTTTGGTCAAATTGTTGTTTATAAATAACATTAAGGTAATGATTCCAACTATCTTGAGGCATTGCACTTAAGGGTCTTCTGGTCTAGAAATTAAAAAAATCGATTTTTTTTTTTATTTTCATAGTTTAACTATTTAAGAATATGTCTACGAGAGGATTTTCCCAAATTCAAATTATTTCGGAGAAATAAGTATTTTTTGAGCAGGCATCCAAACCGGTTGGGCTGTAACTAATCGAACAAAAGACATAATGGGTTCTCCGACTACCTGAATCTATATTTCTTAGATCATTGAAATTGCAACATTTATTGCTGTATGTATTTTTAATGAAGGCTTTATACCGATATTGAAGATAATGACGATTATGGGAGTGAAAATTGGTCCAGAAGCGCATGCATTTGCTATCAGACGAGACAACGCCCGGATTGACCGCTCCGAGATACGAGCATCCAGCGCATCAAAGGAGGCCAGAACTGCTCGAATAGAAAACAGAAACGCAGAAAATAGTTTTTTTGAAGTCGAGGAAGGTCCGATGTATGAAGCAGGAATGGAAGATTAAATAAAAGTAAGTTAAAAATATAATTTTATGACTTAGACTGCAACAATTTTACTTTAAACTTTAAACGCGTTTTCTCAGAACTGTCTTTTGAATCTGATACCCACGATTTCTCAGGTTCTGCCGAACCGATTTACTTGAAATTTTAAGAGAGTCTTCTTTAGGGACTTGTCTACGTCCGGAACTACGGCCATCCTCAAATTTTCATTTTTACTAATTTTAACAAATCGAAGAATGTTCAAAAAAGTGGTACAAAATTTTTTTTTTTCATTAGGCAGTCGCCATTTTGTAAAAATTTTTTGTAACTTTTCCGTAGTTCAGACATTGCGACATTATTGTAGATTGATAATCTTTTTATTTTTGATTTCAGATTGCTAGGAGAGTTAAAATCGTGGGTATGGTCACATCAAATTTTGAGACGCCCCACTCCATCAGTTAATAACTAACGGAATTTTGAATTTTTTTTACTTTTTTATTTTTTTTTGTATGTTTCTAATGTGAATAAATAATGTATAAAAAAATTGATGAAAAAAATATTGCTTGTTTTTTTTTACAGCACTTCAAAAATTACCTAAAATTCATGTCTCTAGACCAGAAGACCCCTTAAAATATATTCTGCAAACGTCTGAACTCCTGTGATATAGGTATTAGTGCCGACTAGTTTCGGACCTATCGCAGGTCCTGCATCAGGAAAAGTGGGATAACTCCACGTTTGGTGCCCCTGGAGTCTTGGAGAGATTTCACTGGAGTCAGTGCGAGAAGTAATAACTATAATTAAAAAAAATCTTGATAATCTAAGCATTGACAATAACGTAACCTTTCGTATAGACATAACAAACAAAACAAGCATGAATCTACTATGAAACTTATGTCCAATAACTGTAGAGTTACACAAACTGTTTAAGTTTAAAATAATAGAAATTAAAACTACATTTCACTCGAGCAACGGTAACTTTACGCGCGGACTTATTAAAACTTCTCCAGAGCATTCTATCCCGAATGAACCAAGTTTCCCATCGCCCGAGGGACTTTGGACATAATCCACTTAAGGCGGAATAATCTGATCCAAACAATTTTCTTTATTAAATATTTTAACGTTAATAAACACGTAGAATATGTAAAATGCGTAGTAAGTACGGTGTTAATAGTCGACCGCCACTGAGTGAATCAATCGCTCGGTGACAATTCATTTATCACATTTTGAGTTCGGTTACTTAAATATTTCTCAAACCTAAATTGTCCGATCACAGAAACCTTTGATTATATCGTAGCATAAAAAAATTTCCAGCAGTGGACTATCACAGGCTGTTGATGATGATGAAAAAAATGCGTTCCCATCAATATTGTTTTCCTGTCCGCGAATCCCTTAATAGGTATGAAAGAGGGATGGACGCCATGATAGATTAATGGTTTCAGAATGTTTTAAGCACATTAAGAAACTTGTTTTTATGGCATATTTAGTAAACATAGTTAACATAAAGTAGTTTACTAGATTACATGAAAATTACTACTTGTACACCATTTTATGTTGATGCCCAATCTCTTATGATGGCGGGCCGCCACTTAGAGCCACTTAAAGCCCTCACGTTAGGATTTTTGTGTGTAACACTGATGTACATTAAACGTTTAGTTTAGCAAACTTTAACATAAAAAAGTGCTTAATTAAATAAGGAAATTATATAAGCAAATGCAAACTTATGACGCCGACGGTAAAGCTCTCTGCTTGGTATCTGAGGCCGAACATTAATAATTACCTGCCGTTTGACCAATATGCATGCGATACGTTTTTAGGGTAAGTCCTGTTTGGACATATAACTTTGTCTGACTTAAACTGGATTTACCCGAAGTAAAAAGTTATCTTGATTAGTGAAAAATAACATAGCTTCTTAGTTAATGTATATTTCAAATATTTTTTTGAACCAATTCAAGACAAACAAACGAACAAATGGTTCCGTTTTATAATATTTGTACATATTATGACTATCATCTGGCCTTTGAATAATCAACTATAAAAAAATCTATTTTACTAAAATTTTAGGGATTTTATCTTCTAAAAACTAAGAAACAGCTGTTTTAATGCGAATACATAACATAAAGCTGCCAAATACTCTAATGTAATGTCACGTACATTACATTATATTGTAATGTACATGACAAATCGTGATCTATATGTAACCTAAACCAGAAAATAAGACCTTAATAATAATAAAGCAAATCCGCCAACCCTGTGTACGCAAATACACAAGAGTTGCCAGTTTCAACACCGGCTCGATTAAGGTTTCAAGTACGTTAAATGATATTTAACCGTCTACTACAGTTTCAGCGAAGCCGCAAGTTGGATAACCGCAAAGCGCCCCTTAGGAATATGTTAATACCGACTCTGGCAACACTGTTGCATGGTCTGTTTAATTAGTACGTCAGTTTGCAGTGTTGCCAGCACTGTCAGAGATTTTAGTTAAACTTGATCTATCTAATAAACTATTGATACCATTTCGCAGAAACGTTTTCGAAAATATCCTCGGGAAACTATTTTTGATATACTGCTTGGTTAATGTTAATTAACCAAGCAGTATACATTTAGAACAATAAAAATAAGTTATTTTTGTGTAAAATCATGGGTGATTCAAAGTGCAGATAATAATGAATTCTTTTGTATACGCGAATACTACACATTACTGAATAAAATTACTTTTTACGGATTATATCGCGTATATTTTACATTTTAAATTTCCTGACGCTTCGCTGTAAGCATAAAATAAATTCATTTTGCATAGGACGGAGTACAGACTAAAAATATTTTATAACAAATAAGAACTGGAAACCCCGCATCAGCACTGGTAACTAGACGCATGACATCTTTAGTCTACCCCGTGACCACGGCCGGTGGAAAGTGTTCGAAACGACGGGAATTTCATCAATTTTCTTGTTTCTACTGACTGTTCCACACAATTTCTTTTTATTTTCACACAAAGCTTCTGGTCACTTACAGTTTACCTACTGCTTCTTGCACGATTGATTATCGATCTAATCAAGTTTCGTTTTTTCCTTGATATTTAAAAAATAATTATTATGGCTACATAATGGAGCCTACCTCGTGACCATGGACTCTGGCGATGTCCCCTAACGTCTGATATAAATTTACACAGTTGTTACGGCGATATAGTCCGTAAAATTACTATTTATAAGTAAATATCCAAAAAATAAATTATAATGCACGTAACCATATTGAATATTGTTTACAATAGACCAGGATCCCGGATATATTTATAGCAGTTATGTTTGTAGAGGCCGTTCTGGATAATTTCGTAGCGGGAACCGTAATCCTCCTAATCCTGTGAATGGGACGCTTGAACGTTTGTTATTTCTGTTACTTTATAACTTCGACTGTATCGTTATGTGGGTGGAGTTATTATGACTTTTGAATGTGAGTTAGGATACAGATGTAGGTAGTAAGAAATCTATTGTAACTATCAACCCAAATATACGCGTAACAAATTTTAGAAGTAAAATATCACTAGATTAAAATTAATCACACATTTTTTTCTACATTTAAGTATATAGGAAACAATCACTTTACACGATAATTTGTTCGAAAACTGAATATAATTCCAATTAATATTTTATAAATCAACAAACAAAATGAATACAATAAAACACTAATAAGTAAATATTCCGAACGGGCTTCAATCCGTGACTGGATCTGAAATCGTTTTTTATCTTGCTAAAATTTCTGTAAGCTTCATATAGAAATGTCGTTTTTAATAGTTACTTTTGAAGGAAGGTACACGAAAAAAATCCATAATATAACATATCAACTCGATGACATTTGAATTTGATGACTTCATTCTACAGTGCAAAGTCAGTTCTCTGTGTATGTGAATAAACTAACTCACAGACTCCTCTAAAAGCAACCTGTATCGAGGCCACTGCAATTAAGTTAGCGCGAGACGAACCGTTCCTAACTTCACAGTGATCTCTTCTAAATAACAATTGAACACCTGGTCCCTTACATCTCCGACTCCAGGCTTCAAAGGGACGTGACCTGATTACCAGCGGAGGCGGCTTCGACCCAGTTTTGAACGGTGATAAAAGTGTTATACAGCATAAACAAATAACGACTCTATTCACTGCACACTAAGTCCAAAACGCTCTGATTGATGGTTTTACGTACTAATGTTACTTCTTCATTCAGATGTGACGAAGCGAAAATAGGTGAGAAAAGCAAAATTAGCGATTTTAATAACATCAAATAGTAACAATATATGAAAGTGAACTAATTTGTTAGTTACAACTTGCAGTTACCGGGTACTCTTTATAAAAAGTATAATTAAAAAAGAATTTTGGTTAATGCCATAATACTTATAGGGGTAGATCACAAGTAAGTTAAAAGAAAAGTTTAAAAATCATTGATATTTTATTTATGTAACGTTTTTCATTACAGTTGGGTATATCAACTCCTCTAACATTCGCTTGTTGTATTAAGAGCTTTATGTAACACGAACTAAGCCTTTATTTACATTGTCCGATGATTATAATGCGGTCGTTACGTCACGAAAGGTAATAAAAGCAACATCATTTCAAGCGATTACATGCTTTATCTACTGTTCTCTGAGTCTAATTTGCTTTCACAGTATTACAGTAATCTTACATTAGAATAAGGTAATAAAAATACCTTAGATCAAGCGATTACTTACTTTATCTGTTGTTCTCTAAGTCTAATTCACTTTGATTGTATTACGCACTAGTTTTACATTAGAGTAAGGCAATAAAAATACTTTCGTTCAAGCGATAAGCGACTTTATTTTATTGTGTTTAAGTTAAATATCGTTAAACGGATGTCCAGTACGTTTTTACTACCAGCGTTACGATCAGTTTATTGTGTTAGGACATTGCCTCACAATTGAGTAATGCTCTCTTCATTGTTTTCGGCTCATTCGAAAGGTTCCGATCGCTTTATCCCTTTTGTATTGTTACCCAGTTAAAGGAAGTTTGGATTTGTAGCGGGAAATTGTTGGATAATTGCCAGATTTAATTTAAAGAAGAAAACCTTTACATAAATTGGTTTGGCTGCTAAAATATATGATAGATGGATTATTGTCAGCTTTTCGATTGGTAACAATAACTTGTTTCAAATACCACCAGAGGAAATAACATTTCTTGTACGATTTGTATTGAAGAAAATTTATGTTTTCATTATAAATACTCCTATTGAATGATTGTTCTTTTACGATTTCATAAAAGACTTTGTGGATTCTATTTCGTTTTCAGATTCCAGACTTATGTGTTGTTTTTAAGTAGGCAAGGAATTGTTATCAGTATTTTCTTTCAATTCATAAACTCGCTCAACATTTATCGCTAAGCGATCTCCGTTAATACAAATGCCATGGTATTGTCTACATTTGTTAAAATAAGTCAGTCGTTTTCGGCTCATTTCGAGACTATATACGTAAATGAAAAATCGAACCTTCACTGCTGGTACACGCATGAATTCCTTTTCCTGCATTTCGTATCAATAGACAGAATATTCTCAGTTTTAGTTAAATAAAACTAAAATTCAATGTAGCATGTTGAAATCTTATTCGATTTCGTAAAGTGACAACATATTTGTATTGTCCACAAATTATTTTTAGTTTGTTATTACTTAAAAATAAACTAAGAAAAAACTTAGTTTAAAATTCATCATTATTTAACTATTGTATACCCACCTAAATTGAACTGTAAACGTGTACTCTCATTTCGTTTTGAAAAATGATTTTTTTCCACAACGACAATTTAATTGAGTTTCCCGCGCAGCTTTCGCGCCAACACGGCACCGCCATTGTTGCGTCCTCGCGATAAGCAAACAAAGCCCTTCATATTACGCCTCTCGTTTGGTATACAATCGATTCGGAGTATAATTTTCAATTTTACGTTTATATCGATGAATTATCTGTTAGGCTAATCATCGCATTTATTTAAACAGCAACATTTTACGTTTCTACTGCTTTCAGTGTAAAAATATTTTACTTGACATTAAGTGTCTCAAGTCAAAGAAAATAATGTTTAATATTTTTTATTGCATACGAAGGCAGGCGAGCATTCGGACCACCTGATGGGAAGTGGTCACCGAGGCCGATATACATCGGCAATACCAGTGGTGTCCAAGAGACAGGATATTACGCCTCTAGTACCAAAAGTACTAAAGTAAAAAGCCTCTAAATAAAAAGCCTCTAGTACTAAAAATGGTGGGTAAGGTGCCGTTTAAAACGTAACACAGTAGTATTTCCACACTGCTGCTTTGCGAGTGAAATAGGCACCATGGTGGTACCACCCCCTGTAAATAGGCGGCCTACCACCTCCTCCACTATCTATTATAATCTCCTTAACGTGCTTGTACAGTTTTGTATCGCCGTTAATAGGTTTGTACAGCTGTCATCCTGTGACTAGATAGACTTACCAATATACTAAATTTACACTTACATAACGCTTTTAGACAGATTGCATTATCTACCTGTATTTTATATAAAATAAAACTAATATTCGTCTTAATACTAACAGCAGATAAAAAATACGTGAATGATTTGATTTTAACTTAGTAAAATCAAAAGTTTCCATAAAAAAAAATAAGTTAGTATTAAAGGATATTTCACACAAAACCAGCGCTTAATATCACAAAACTATAAAAAACAAAGTTCTATACAGAAAATGTAATAGAAGTACACGTGGTTTGACGTCTTAATAAAAAAACTTTCAGACAGTGGCAGCCATTTTCCGAAACATTCCACGTTTTCTGCTTGCAAGTAATAAATGTCAGGGGTATGTCGTGCTGCTCGTAGAATGCGAAAACGTGTACCAAAAGACAAATGGAAATTGTTTCGTCGTTCTTGAAATATGTACGCAAAATTCATAGTTTTACTGTCTCCGTAGCCTAGCGGGCCTGCGCTTTAGAAACCGGAGTTCGTGTGTTCGAATCCGAAGGAACTCTACAACTATTCATTGTTGTTTCCTAGTCGGTCAGGGCATTGCGGACTGATCATCCGGTTGCCTTTGAAGTAAAATGGTCCATGAGTCAGATGGGTGTGTAAAAAAAAGTCGGCTCTACGACTTGTCACTATCTGGTCGTGTCGGTTTTCCGTTCCATCAGGCTTTGAGAGTTTAAAAGACGAGGAGTGCGCTGTGTTTGCGCGTACACTAGTGCACTATTATATATCTCTTAATATCTCCTGCGCAGTTGGCTGATCTCTAATATAGATCGGCCGCCGTAGTCAAAATCGACGAGGAGAACCTTATTATTGTTATAAAATTCCTAGTAAATAGGCTCAAGTACTAACTCCCATTATACATACCTATGTATAATCGATAACACCTAACTCAGTTAGCGAGTCATATGATTGTTAATTTTACACTGGCTATAAGTTACTGTTATAGACTAAAAATGGAAAATAAATAAGCCATTCTTACCGTTCTTTTACTATATTATTATTATCGTTACGTGTATGACTATGAAGTGTGGGAATTTAATACCTATGATAACGTTTAAAGCGTCATTCCTATCAAAATGCGACATAAATATAACACAAACACGCTCATTGACAAAGAAAAGCATTTACCGATAGGATCATCATCAGCCTACGTTAGACCACTGCTGGACGCCTTCTCCATTAGTGGGCTGTATCCCAACACGCTGGTCCAATGCGAGTTGGTGGGTGGACCGACGTTTTACATGCCCACCCGACTCATGGATCATCTTACTTTTCAGATAATTGGGTGATCGGCACAATATGTCCTAACCAACCAGAAAACAACGATAACACAAAGTTGTTTTCCCCGCGGGATTCGAACCAACGACCTTCGGTTTATAAAGCAAGGGCCAATGCAGCTAGAACACGGAGGACCGATAGAATAGGTGTAATATTTTAAACCTATGTTGAAATAAAACTATTTCACATGTATTAATTCTTATGAACTGCTCGTTTATATTTAAGGCATTGCTACAGCCAAAAGAAGTTCCATTTATTTAGTCGGAAATTAAAATTATACGCGATGCAAATTAAAATCTGAATAATATATTAAGGTGCTAAGCGACCGCGCTGTAAGTCCGACATTTTGGCCGATCCGCATTCATGTATAACAATGATTCCTCGTAATCTGGAGGCGACATTAATTCAAATGTACTTATGATTAATTCATAACTTCCAAACTCCGTACAAGATCCGTGGAAAGTCCCTCGTAACTGGATAATGGCCCCGCGTTAATAACGAAATTTTCACGGTTCCCACTGCGGGTATAATTGTAAAACTTAATGATGATTTTGAAGTATTCAAATCTACCTAGATTTATGCGTAATTTGTTTTGGCGAATCACATGAAAGCTTTAGTGTACTTGATGATGATGATGATGATGGACTCCTTGTCGTACCCGGCTATTTATTTCTATGATGAGCCCGAACAGGACTTAGAAATCCGATTTTAGTATAAAAACTTAGACTCACACTGCGTACAGTAAAAGTTATGTACACTAGTATAAATAAAGACAAGCGTTATTAGTTTATATATATTATGGATTTTTTGTAACATGGCAACTGCCTCGTAGCCTAGTGGTATGGGCGTGTGCTTTAGAAACCGGAGGTCGTGGGTTCGAATCCTGCGGGACGCAACAAATTTTCACTGTTGTTTCTAGTTGGTTAGGGCAATTTGGGCCGATCACCCAATTGTCTGAAAAGTAAGATGATCCATGCGTCGGATGGGCATGTAAAAAAGTCGGTCCACCCACCAACCCGCATTGGACCAGCGTGGTGGGATACGGTCCATACCCTAATGGATAGGGGTGTATTAGGGGAGGCCTATGTCCAGCAGTGGACTAACAGAGGCTGATGATGTGATGATGTGATGTGAGGATTTTTTGTAAACGAAATCTGATGTGAAATTACGAAATTTCCAAACTATGATCTTTATGTTGTTAAAGTTTCTAAGCGTAGTTAACGTTTGGCATTCACGGCGCTTTTAGTCAGTCTCCATTTTGATATTTGTTCTTTTGAGTTCCAATTAATATTCCTTTTATTTTAATAAAACTAAAACTTATTAATGCAGAACAAACACAAGTTTTTAAAAACTTTGGTTTAAAATTCTTTTGGCATTGCTCAATAAAATGAAAATTAATACGAATTTTACTTTACGAATCGTAAATTTTATGCATTAAAACTCATTACGGAAACAAAGTTAACAAGATACGTTGACAACTTTCAGGAGTAAAATTAAATTTGACGTCTGAGCCAGAATCTTGAAGACGACGGAGAAAGTTAAAGATACTTGCTATTCATTTTATATTTAAAGTCCTTCTATGATTGAACTTTTTTTTCAGTAAAAACTCCGAGAATCTAAGCATTTGAATAAACTAAAAATTATTATTTCAATACTAAAACTACTACATAATTTTACAAATAGAATTGTAAAGTATATACAACTATTGAGAACTGTTATTATTTATCATATTATTATATATATATTTTTAGCAAAATGTCTTAATTCAGTACCTTTAAACCTTAATAAACTGCCTTGTACCTATAAAGGAGTTCACCAAAAGGAATAGTTCATTAAAGTTTTATACGTTTTTGATAGCCACGTCCTGCTTATTGGTCGTAACTTCATGTGACTTCAAAGTCCCCTAGCCCTTACCACTATAATTGTTATTTTTTGTTTATGTCAACAAATGAATTTTTTATTTTATTTTAAACGTTATGTCACATGAAATTTTTATTTTCGTATTATTTTTTTCGTTTCTAGAATAATAAGAATTATATAATTGGCAATTTAACTAGTTTTTAAACAGACTAACTTCAAGATTTATAACGCTAATTACAGAATATTTGTTTGTTCACGTCCATGTAATAATGACAGTTAAATAAAACGGCAAAGGGTCCTCGAGTATAAGTGGCAACACTGAGAGAAGGCCGAAGCATACAATTATCGTTGGAAGAAATCGAAAAACACAAATTCGTCCTTTAAGACCCTGCTAAGGGGCAATCGAATTAGTCGCAAAGGGATTCTTCGATTACGGGCCCTTTACGAAAATGTACTTGATGTAAGGAGTGGTTACTACTGTTCGAGGAGGCGGGGGGCAAAATTAAATTAGAAAATGGAGATTAATTCCAAGCTTGTAGGAACGTGAATGGAATACCAATTATTTGTATATGGATGTTTTTCTATTAATATTTATTAACGATTTATTATTTAAAGCATTGTATGTGAATGCCCTTTTCTTTAGTCATCAAGAGGCAGAGTAAACAGAGTCTAGGGAGTAAATGAAAAATGAATTTATGGTATAGAGGACAACGTAGAACCTAAAGTTTGTTTATGGTACTGCTACTAATCCTATTCTTCTTCCGTTACCGCTCAGTATTTGAACGAGAAAAATGATTGCCTGTAATACAAAATGGAGAAGGCGTGCAGTAGGGAGGCCTATGTCCAGCAGTGCACTAACACGGGCTGATGATGATGATGAATACAAAATCGTATAATGAGATATTTGTTTAAGATTATGGCAAAGTGTACTAATAAAGACGCACAATACTTTCTCATAAAAAAACAATAAATTCTGATATTTTTTCAAATAAGTTAAAATCAGAGTTCCTAATGCCGTTTAAAAGTGTTTTAAAACTGTTATTATTTTTGAGTTATCTTGCGACTTAAATAGTTATATTTATGCTTATATTTGTATTTCAAATGTCAGCTTTGCGAATGTCATCTCAGTGTGTGCTAAATTAGCATATTGCTTATATGGTAGTGAAACATGTTTAATATCTTGCCGTTTGTTTTGCTCATGAACAGATAACTTGGATCTTTAACAAAAGAAAATAAAAGATGTAAAATATCCAATTGAAGTGACTGATATGTCAACTCATAATCAGCCTGTAATAGTTCACTGTTAGACATGAGCCTCCCTAATGCACGCCTTCTCCGTTAGGGTTTTTGGACCGTATCTCGCCATGCTGGTCCAATGCTGGTTGGTGGTTGTACCGACTTTTTATATGCCCATTCGAGACACCATCTTACTTTTTAGACAATTAAGTGATCGGTCCTAATAGTCGTAAATAGTTAATAGAGCAGGTCCCAATAACACTAAACCACAGAGGCGGAAGGTGTATCGTCGTCGTCGTTTCAGCCTGTCAGAGCCCACTGTTGAGCATAGGCCTCCCCAATAAGTCGCCAAGAGGTACGATCCTGTGCCACCTGCATCCACCGACCTCCTGCACATTTGCACAGGTCGTCACTCCATCTGGTGGGGGGTCGTCCGACACTGCGATGGCAAGTACGAGGCTGCCACTCGAGAACCTTTCTTCCCCAACGGTTATCGGTTCTCCGCGCTAAGTTGCCGGCCCAATGCCACTTCAGCTTGCTAATTTTGATATATATAAATTAGAAATAAACATCGATATAAGATTAGAGTTTTATTGAGTAGTCACTATTATTGCTATGTTGACAGAAGACTAAGGTAATTTCCCAACGTTATAAAGTTTATATAGGCTTGTAAATTTTATGCTTTTGTTTTGCATCATAAATTATAAAATAAATAGGAAACATTCTGTTTCGTTCAAAAGCAAGTTTCCGAGTAACGCGCTCTTGAACGCGGTGTCATAAATTTAAGTCGACGAGGCGGCTAATAGAATTGCGAATTCGTGTGTGACAATGTATGGAATAAACACTACAAGATGCGTTGAGTCAAGCGGAGAATTTTCTAGAGGCAAAATGTCGTTTTAGTCTTTATAAATTTTATATGTAAATAGAAAAAGTAATCTATTAACAAGCTTGTTATACAAACAGCAAAAAAAAAATCATCATCATCATCTGCCTGTATCTGTCCACTGCTGGACATAGGCCTCCGATAATGCACGCCTTCTCCTTAAGGGTTTTTGGATCGTATCCCACCACACTGGTCCAATGCGGGTTGGTCGGTGGACCGACTTTAAATTGATCAAATTCATTCTTATTATCTCGAGATATATCAACGTTAAAGAAATGTTATAGTTTTATAAACTCAGTGAGAGGAGACAAACCAATCAGTAAGTTCTATTTAGAATTGTTCTGCAGACGTTGCATTACAAGATTATCATATTATTATAACAATAATTTTAATAATCAATACAATATTTTGATTATTCATTGAATTAAACTTGTGACAAAGTTTTTCTAACTTCTTATATTGAGAGAGAATCTTTGTTAAGAAGTTGTTTTTATAATAATCTTTTAAATTACATTTCTAACAAAGGTTAAAGTCAAAGTCAAACATCTTTATTTAATATGGAAGCATTACACTTTCTTATTGATTATCGAAAGAACTAAAACCGGTTCGGAAATGGAAGCCTCTGACCTGAGAAGAACCGTCGTAAGAAACTCGGCATGAGTAAATCTATGTTGACTTATATTCTTTCAAAGCAGAATTAATTAACACCTATGTAACCAACACAACTCAAACAAATCGGGGGCATGCAAGACCATAAGTATTTCGCAAAGTTACCTTTGAATACTATGAACGTGTATTTAATTAAATTCTGAACTTTGTACATCGTATTCTGCAGAGAGACTGAAATATTTCAGCACGTAGTTTACAGCAACTTCGAATCTCAACACAAATGGAATGGATCGATATTTCCGATTCGAGTTGAAATTACTCATAATTTAATTAAAAAGAGTGCTCGAGTTCAGTTGCTTTCGAATTGGTTTAATTTTCTAGTAAGACATTCTTCGTTTCTCCTTCTCTTAGCGAGTTTCCTATATTACATCAGTTAGACTTTTAATCCGTTTCGTTATTGACACTTTCTACGCAGGGTGACTGTCATCTCATCTCTTACAAACCCAGGGGTTACTGGCTAGGAACCATACAGAAAACGACAATACACGTTGTTGTTTCCATAATTCGACACTCAGCACCGCTGAATATGTAAGAGACTACATCAGCATAGGTCATCTTGGTGGTAGTTCTCAGGGACCGTCTGGAGCTTAGGCAACAAAGCATTATTGTTAAAATACTACCGTCTTCTGGTTTTAAGCACACTGCAAACCTAACTTGTTTTAATGCGTTAACGATCTTATCATCAGTAGCGGTCATGCTGGAAGTTCTCCTTAGCTACCTGATGCCATGTGGTTTGGTACCCTATCATCCTGGTGGTCAATGCTGTCGTACTCTTCATTAGTTGCACAAAAATGGTCAACCTATGAAACTTGTAGAATTTTACTTAATTTATCATCATCATTATGCATCAGCCAATGTCATCTACTGCTGACATAGGCCTCATTAATACATCTATCCATTGGGTTTGGACTGTATCCCAACCAGACTATCAATGGCTGGTGTAACTTTAATTAGTTTTAGTTATATATAATGCCCATATACTTTAAAATCTTTTAGGTGTAATATGTGATCTTCTCGACTGTAATGACACGTAGGCACAATGTCATTATTTTGACATTAGAATTCGCGCCATTTACCATTTTATGTTCGTGGTAAAATGGCGGAACTGCGACACAAAAAGGGGACGCGAACTTATAATAGACTGAAACAATATTGTTAAAAGTTAATGAAGTTGTGATAAAAGTTAATGCTTTCGTGCAGTTATAATTACAAATTGTTGTTATTCATTATAAAAATGGTGGTATATTTAACATAGGTTGATGGTTTTTGCGTTTACGTCAAATGTACTTAACTTTGAGTAAATGTTGAAACTTATAGTGACAGATACATTATTATAGTTTAATCTATATTCTATATAAAAAAATATAATCTAAACATTTGTTATACTTCTCTTTAGTAGCGTTTAGCGTGGGATGCATTTCACAACATTCCCATAATTCTATACTTTCATAGACAGTTGCCAATAGATTGGTTGTAACCTTTAATATGTCAAGCACCCTACGGCTTTAACACTGAATTAAAAGATATTGTTTATAACTTAATCTTTATTTTAAAGCAATTCATTATGACTGATTATTTGAGACCCGCTTGGCTTAGTGTTAGTGACCCTGACTATTGTGCCAAAGGGTGTGGGTTCGATTCCCACCACGGAAAAAATAAATTGTGTGATGAACATAGTGTGAAATAAAATAAAATGGCAAATCGATATTTAAATAATGTTGTATCTATTGTTAGATGGTCACCAGGACGTCAATCACTTGGTTGCCATGGGTTACTTTGTTCACATCATCTTCATAGCATATTACGTTATTTCGAGCTTTGTCATGTTTACTATTTATATTTATAGAAAATATACGACACGTAACATCATTGGTTCTATGGAATCCTACGTATTTTAATGTATTCATAACATAAGCAACCGTGTTTTTAATAACAAATTTAACATTGCGATAACAGTACTGCTCGTTGCGATGAGTAGAGTTTCTCAACTGACTTTATTGCTCTTGACCGTGGGTTAGCTTTGTTTAATTAGTACAGAAACAGCAATTAAGGTAATAAACTTGTAAAAGTTACCTCGACAACACTTTAAACAAAATTCTATTTAAGCTTCTGGCGTTTAAGACCAGCAATTCACTACTTGACGCTAACTGAGTACTTCTGAAACTGACTATTTGTTTACGTAACTCACGCTGTACTAAGTTTTTTAGTTTACTGTAATGGTATATAAATTTGGGCATATACAATTAACAAATTGTGCTTTAAACAACCCTTTAATAAATTGTTTAATGTAGTGATTTTTTTTTCAAATATGTTTTGTTAAAACTAAACACCGTAGCTCAATACTTTTCGTTTTTCTGGAGTGTTCGTATTGTCGGTCGGTTGTTTCTATCTTGCAAGTGAATAAGGCCTCCAAAGCGATAGAAATAAATATTGCAATTTTTAAGTATTAAACATTTAACACAAAGCTATTAATTCTTATTGACTACCTTACCATCTTTATGTTGGAATATCTCGCACTGGAGATACAATTTGAAATAAATACTCAGTAACATCTGTTCTGACTTCCATAGAATGTGTCATAGCAACTGTGCCATAAACAGAACCGTACACGGTGTGCCGTTAGTAATGTATAAAAACTATGTAGGTTTCGTGAACACCTCCGTTTGTAGAACAAGCCATCATAGCACATAAAGAATGTACCCACAAGTAACTAGTAGCAGTAACGATATAAGACGTTTTGTACTATACTGACCGCATTTGTCTAGTGGGGTCTAGCGGTATTGGCCCTTGCTTTATAAACCGGGGTCGAATCCCGGTGAGAAACAAATTTGTGTTACCGTTATTTTAAAATGTTTGCTGCACTCTATGGACGTACACAATGTCAAATAAAAGGACTTTTAACGGATTTTATCGCGTTTGATTTCATGTTTAATTTCTGACATTTTATATCTAGCCATGTAAAAATGCAATAGAATGCGATAAAAATCCTTTTATTCAATAATGTTCGCGTAAACAAAAGAATTAAGTACACATACACTTAAATTTCAGACATTTTTAAGATAGAAATAAAGTAATTAAAGTCTTACTTCAAACTCAATAAAAGTCAGACACTCTTATTGGCAGAACATCGCGTGCGGATTCAAAATGGCCGCGGTCCACCAATAAGCACGCGTTCGCTTTTGGTGCCTCTAGTATTTGACATTATATTTGTTTATATTTAATATTATATACATAGGCTGTAATGTAGTAAATATCGTAAAAAGTTTTTTTTTGATAATAACCTCTCTCTCTCTAGTTTGCGTCATTTACCGAAGTCTTCTTAATTCTTGCAATTATTTAGGACACATAAGGTCCATCAGAAATCGAGTTCGGTTTTGGGAAAAAAATCAAAGAATACATATTTTGTTGTTTTATTTCTTGTATCATTATAAAAAAGTTGTAAAAGATCCCGAATTTATGCGAACTAAGTTGATATCAATTGGCAAATGGCAATGGTTAATAGAAGCAAAGTCGTTGTATTGGAAACCAATCAGCAATCACTTTGTCATCGTGTCTTCCACTTTACTTTGATTTTTATATAGGTCAAAAAATATTTACGCTGTGTTTAGTAATAAATAATAAAATCCCAAAAATGCACAAGAATGTGTCATTGATACATTATTGTTTATATTCAAAGTTATTTAAAGCGTCTGCAGTTATACAATAATATTTACAAAAATGGTCTGTAGAAGAAATACAAGGTGGTGTTATTAACTGAAGTTAGTAAATCTGCAACCTAGCGTTATCAGATTTGATTATTAAATAAAGATTACTGAGGAGGCAAATAAAACAAGGGTTAAAAGATATTTTTTGTCGTAACAACGGATAAAAAACTGTTGATTAAATTAGTGTAATCTATCGATAATTAATGATTACTAATAAAGCAGAAATTATAAAATGGATTAAAAGATAGATTCTTTTTTAACAACAGATAAAGAAAACAAACCGTCGCCATAATTTATCGTATAGCAACAGCAAATTGTGCCAAAAAGGGGTCCTCGATTGTAGCCGCGAATCATTTAATTCCACAACAATAAAATTCGCTCTTTTATTAACGCCTCGTTCCCAAATGAATCGAGCGTTAACGCTTTCCTAACGGGCGTTTCTGCGTTTTTTTTCTGTCATCATTCCCAATTTGTTACTGAACGTTCGAATTGCCCGAAATTCCCGCGCGTCCCTACAAATGTTTATGGTTTTGACACAATTGTCTATGGGCGATGACGTGATAAATTTTAAAACGCTGCCGTCTTTTCGAAACTGAAATGCGTTTAACTGGAATACGAAAATAGAAGAGATTTATTGTAACGTTTGAAATTGGTATTTGAATGCCAGTTACGAAGTGAACTGCCTCCGCTAGCCCAGTGGTATGGGCGTTGCTTTAGAAACTCGGAGGTCGTGGGTTCGAATCCTGCGAGGACGACATATTCATTGTGTTTCTGTTGGTTAGCAATTTGGCCGATCACCACATTGCCTGCAAGATGACATACGTCGAATGGGCATGAAGAGTCGGTCCACCACTAACCCGCATTGACCAGCGTGGTGGATACTGGTCCAAACCCCCTAATGGATAGAGGTATAGGCTATGTCCAGCAGTGGACCAAAACAGGCTGATGATGTATGTATGTACGAAGTGAACCCTTTAGGTCAACAAATTTCATCATCATCAGCCTGTGAAGTCCACTGCTGGACATAGGCCTCCGTTCTTCATTTGGGGTTTTAGCCCGGTTTGTATCCCACCAGGCTGGTCCAATGCGGGTTAGTGGGTGACCGACCTTTACATGCCCATTCGACGTATAGATCATCTTACTTTTCAGACAATTGGGTGATTGGCCCAAATTACCCCAACCAACTAGGAAACAACAATGAAAATTTCTGAATCCCGCAAGATTCGAACCCACGACCTCCGGTTTCTATGCGGGTAGTTCTACGATAAGAGGTTTCGAGCCTATAGAAGATGTGGCCAGGGAGAAAAGTTGGATTTTTTTCATGAAAATGTTAAATTATCCTAATTAACCGATTGATTACCCTTTTCACCCAATGGCAGGTTACTTCACACATATTTTATTACTGTTAAGAAGGCCAGGTATAGACGTCAAGATCAGGGTAGATATTTATTAGACCAGACAACAAATTCAGGCATTGAAATAATGAATTCAATTAATAAAATCAAACACCCTCACCCTAAAGCGTTTAATTAATAATAAAACAAAATAAATTTACATCTCTTCATACATTTAACAAAAATGAAACATCTTCTAATAATATTAATTAAATAAGCAGCTAGACTACCACCTTTTAACAGTAACCAGACTTGTGATAGTTACGATAATATTCATCGTTAAAACGTTATAAAATTAACGAAATAAAGGCACTTCCTTGCCTATACAAACAAAAAATAAGTTTTTCAAAGACATTCACTGCATAGGCAAGTTTCACGTTTATCACAGTTCGGTTGTACTATCCAAAATGGTTTTAGACGCAGAATAGTGAATATGGGATCGTTGTATTGCACTGCGTCATGAAAAAACAGTATCTAGGAGAGCTCTTCTTTGTCTGCGTTTGGAAGAGCTGAATAATTATCTTTTAGTTGCTGCGCTCTCTTGCTTTTTCTTTCCTATTTTTCGGCTTTACGTTGATCTCAGAGTCATTTGATCGACAGTTTTTATTAGCCCTTTTTTTTTGTTTTTCAAATATTTTTCTTTTTCTTTCAGTTTTTGCAATTTATTCTTTTCTGGGCCATTTTTAATCATTTCATATCTTAACCTTTCTGCTTCACGTTTTTTTGTAGTTTTTCTTCATGTGTTAACTTTTTTTGCAGTAGCATATCCTGTAATAACGTAAAAAAATTAGAGATCTCTTTTTAATCATAACAATACCTCACTATTCCGTTTAAATCTGACTTCAGTACAACCTAACTAAATTTTAATTACTTTGTGACTACATTTTATGATATGTTTTATCTCCCCTGGCATTTATCTTGGCAGGGGAAATACGCCAGGGGAAAGACGTTTTCATGATAAATTTAAATATTGAAATCGATGTATTACATTTTTAGCTTAATTAAATATCCCACTTAAATTAGTACAGTATTATTGAATAAATGTCATATTACACAAATAAAGCAAATCATTAATATAACTTTTATGACTTACCAGTGGAGAGACGCAATGACTTTGTGAGATCACTACACGCACGGTTGCGTCGGAAAACTAGCAAAATGGCGGCCTCAAGGGCTCCCTTGTTATTTGTGGCTAACTTCACGTTGTTAGATATCCTTGAGAGGAATTTGCAATATTTCCATTTTATTTTTATGTTGGTATAGTGAAACAAAACTCGCACTGGAGATACAATTTGAAATAAATACTCAGTTACAAATTTGTGTTACCGTTATTTTTAAAATGTTTGCTGCACTCTATGGACGTACACATTGTCAAAAAAAGGACTTTTAACGGATTTTATTGCGTTTGATTTCAGTTTATTCTGACATTTTATATCCAGCCATGTAAAAATGCAATAAAATGCGATAAAATCCTTTTTATTCAATAATGTTCGCGTAAACAAAAGAATTGAGTAGACATACACTTAAATTTCAGACATTTTTAAGATGAAATAAAGTAATTAAGTCTTACTTCAAACTCATAAAGTCGGACACTCTTATTGGCTGAACATCGCGTGCGGATTCAAAATGGCCGCGGTCCCCGTAAGCACGCGTTCTTTGGTGCCTCTAGTATTTGACATTATATTTGTTTATATTTAATATTATATACATAGGCTGTAATGTAGTAAATATCGTAAAAGTTTTTTGATAATAACCTCTCACTCTAGTTTGCGTCATTTACCGGAGTCTTCTTAATTCTTGCAATTATTTATAATTTATCATAAGGTCCATCAGAAATCGAGTTCCGGTTTTGGGAAAAAAATCAAAAGAATACATATTTTGTTGTTTTATTTCTTGTATCATAATAAAAAGTTGTAAAAGATCCCGAATTTATGCGAACTAAGTTGACATCAATTGGCAAATGACATGCAAAGTCGTTGTATTGTAAACCAATCAGCAATCACTTTGTCATCGTGTCTTCCACTTTACTTTGGTTTTTATATAGGTCAAAAAATATTTACGCTGTGTTTAGTAATAAATAATAAAATCCCAAAATGCACAAGAATGTGTCATTGATACATTATTGTTTATATTCAAAGTTATTTAAAGCGTCTGCAGTTATACAAAATATTTACAAAATGGTCTGTAGAAGAAATACAAGGTGGTGTTATTAGTGAAGTTAGTAAATCTGCAACCTCAGCGTTATCAGATTTGATTATTAAATAAAGATTACTGAGGAAGCAAATAAAACAAGGGTTAAAAGATATTTTTTGTCGGATAAGACAGATAAAAAAATGTTGATAAAATTTGTGTAATCTATCGATAATTAATGATTACTAATAAAGCATAAATTATAAAATGGGTTAAAAGATACGTTCTTTTTTAAGAACAGATAAAGAAAACAAACCGTCGACATAATTTATCGTATAGCAACAGCAAATTGTGCCAAAAAGGGGTCCTCGATTGTAGCCGCGTATCATTTAATTCCACAACAATAAAATTCGCTCTTTTATTAACGCCTCGTTCCCAAATGAATCGAGCGTTAACGCTTTCCTAACGGGCGTTTCTGCGTTTTTTTTCTGTCATCATTCCCAATTTGTTACTGAACGTTCGAATTGCCCGCCGAAATTCCCGCGCGTCCCTACAAATGTTTATGGTTTTGACACAATTGTCTATGGGCGATGACGTGATAAATTTTAAAACGCTGCCGTCATTTCGAAACCGAAATGCGTTTAACTGGAATACGAAAATAGAAGAGATTTATTGTAACGTTTGAAATTGGTATTCGAATGCCAGTTACGAAGTGAACCCTTTAGGTCATACAAATTTCATCATCATCAGCCTGTGTAAGTCCACTGCTGGATATAGGCCTCCCGTTCTCCATTTGGGGGTTTTTAGCCCGTATCCCACCACGCTGGTCCAGTGCGGGTTAGTGGGTGGACCAACTCTTTACATGCCCATTCGACGGATAGATCATCTTACATTTCAGACAATTGGGTGATCGGCCCAAATTGCCCTAACCAACTAGGAAACAACAATGAAAGTTTCTTGAATCCCCGCAAGATTCGAACCCACGACCTCCGGTTTCTTAAGCACACGCCCTTACTACTAGGCTACGGAGGCAGTTGATACAATTATATGAGAATGTAACCCTATTTTAGCTACCACATCTCCAGATTCGCATGTTTTTGATGAGCAAAATCTCTACGAATATTATTTACTACATCGAAACTAGACAAAATGCAATTGACTAATATGCATTAAATAACCATTAGGCGATCTTCCACCAAAATAGACGTGGTTGATCTGGTATTTTATATTACTTGTTTAAATAATTTGCAGTTATTCTTTGGTTATATACCTTTTTCATATCAGTACGAAAAAATACACATACATTATTCATTGGCGTATTAAATGTGCCATGAAGAATATTTAAACATTTGTTTTCCCAAAATGTTTATAAAATAATTACTTACATACATTGTTAAGTGGACAGAGATACTTTTGTTGTTAAAGATTCTTAACCTTTATTTCTTAAATGTTATGGCTGCGTAGCTTTTTATATACAAGAACATCTAATTAATCTAAAATGCGATAACTCCATCATATTTGTTCTAAAGCATAAGAACATTTAGAAAGCGGATATAGAAGTTTTTGTGATGGCCAGCAAAGTCAAAGTCAATATGGAAGCATTACACTTTCTTATTGATTGTCAAATAATCTACCACCGGTTCGGAAATGGAAGCTTCTGACCTGAGAAGAACCGGCGTAAGAAACTCAACGGGGCTATGATTTCTAAACAAAACAAATGGACATCATTACTTGCTTTGTGTTTCAAGCGTTAGGATTTTCAATTTGATAGCCGCCAGAGTTCCCGCCTAACAATATCTATGCGAATGATGAAGTCGTCTTCGGTGACGTAATCGAATCCGTTCCGAAACCGAAGAGCGCTTAAAGACGGAAATGAGAGAGTTTGAATGTGACGCTGAAATCGCTTTTCGAACGCAGATCGCGTCACGAGAGTGGAATATGTAACGCTCTTTTTAAAAGATAATGTTTTTTTGACATTTCTGTTAGGTGTTGCCATAAATCGCTAACTGCAAAGAGATATACTATTTAAAATTGGTAAAATTAAAAGAAGATAAAAGTAGGATCGCTCTACTTACTCCGTTTGCGTTAGTTAGAAAAATTTAGCTTATTTAAAAAATATATATTATTTTTAAATATAATTAATATACTAACCTATATTTCTTTAACGGATTTACGATGACTAATATATATTTGTTTTATTTTTGGTGCTTAAGATACTTATTAACTTGGGTACCTACACATAGCCGATCTTGTGATAGCGTGGTATATCGGAAACGCACCTAATACGACCACTACGTTTTTTCTCCCTATATTCTGAAGGATGCTTTTGATCTAATGAGGCATCAATTATTGTAAACATAGTATTAAATTTTGCCACATCGTATAGAATTGTAATTAGTGGTCGACTGCTAATTAAGAGAAGCATTACACTCTCTTTTTGATCGTCAAACAAACTACCACCGGTTCGGAAACGGACGCCCCTGACCTGAGAGAAATTGGCGTAAGAAACTCAGCGGGACTATTTATTTTTCTTTTTTACAATAATTTCTTTACCAAAAAAAACAATACACCATATATTTGTCAGATCGGAACTACCTGGAGCAGCTGAATAAGAAATATTTACAAGTTTTAGCGCTATTAGTGTTTTTTATTAGACGTTGTTATCTAAATCGGATAGTATAGTAATAATAAGGAAACAACCTCTATTAAACTAAAATTCTTTTAAAAATATATATTAGACAGCTCCGGGCTTCATAACGAATAAATTTCTGACTGCAATTCATCTCAACTATTTTTGCATTGTCAGAGTCATTATATTTGAAGTTAAAAATGAAAAAAAAAAGCACCCGATTTTGACAGCTCATAGTAATTGATTTCGCGGGAAAATTGCGCGGAAACAATGGCCGCTCCGTTTTATTCGACGGCCATAGAACGATCTCGATGAAAGTGCAAACATTGGCAAAACACGTATCCCCACTTTATTCGATTACAGATTGTTGTATCGCAATTTTCTAATAAAATTGTTATGGATTGACTATGGATAATTTGTTAAAGTATTTACGTAAAAAAGTCTCCACAAATTTTGTTAATTATTGTGCATACTTAGAAAATTATTAGAAAACATAACAGCAGTAAATATTTGTTTAACTAAGCAAATTTTTACAGCAAATTTAATTTTAAACAGAATTTCAACGTAAAAGACTATCTTAAGTGTTGTTCGATTCTAATATTCGATCTAACAAGTCACAAATCTTTGTCTAAAACACACTCAAGGGCTGCACATATTTAGCTAACTCGGCTCCTGGCACAACAATATCAAACATACGATTGGCAACACTGAATACTGAATGGACGTAGTAATGTAATTGATACATTTCAATACGGGCACGCAATAAAACCGGCGCTAGTTCAATTACGTGTGTGTGAGGCAACGCGCGTCTCGGCCGGCACTAAATAAAGATCGATCAAGGAAAATTAGATCTAAAGATCTGAGTTCGTAGGGTCATGATAGCTAAATTGTTATACTACACACAGGGCGTCTATAAACGATATTGATAAATGAAATTTGAATCTTAAAAACGTCCGTAGAGAGTTTAAAACCACTTGATTATTACATGTCACTTAAGTTCTTCCTGAATTGTGTAGCGCAAGCTTCCGTCTGTAATCGGGTCACGTTCCTTTTTCGAAAGGCGGCTGTCGCGCCCGCACAACTAGGGCTTCCAGTCGCCCGCCTTTTTTAATTCCGACGTGCGTTGTGCTAATCTGTGGCGGTGACTTTGGCGCGAGATACGCCGTGTCGGTTCGCGATTGACTATGGTTAATTAAACGGATGGCGGGAAATACATTTTTTGTTTCATCAAAATAATTGAGCGTAGTAATTGAGCATTGTTATTGATGAAGCCTTTAAATTTACTGACAACTAATAAAATTTTAGAATGTAATTCAGGTAAATCTGCATGGATTGGAAGCCGACCTTATGATGGGACGTGAGAAAATGGTTAGGTGAAAGAATTAATGAATTGAGCATTGTTATTCCCCTGAATAATATTGTAGACAAATTTCTAACAAAATCGCGTTAAAAATTTTCATTACAATCTTAACGTAAAAATATCTGGTTTTCTTCATAACAATAATAATTATTGCTTCTTATATACACATTCTTGCGTTACTAGAATTATATCAGTCCTTTACGCACGAGTTGCTTTATCTGTGGGCAGCCCTGTGGCGGGAAATCTTATGGGTGCGGGCGAATATAATCTGTGAAGCATCTATTCATGGACGAGTTATTGTGGTTCTAAAGTTGTGAAAGGCGGTATACATAGAATGAGCTTTCACGTGTTTGTAATACGTCGTAGATCAAACACGCAGGGATCGTTTCACTATCAGAGAGGGCATTAGATAGATGATATGGAGCGATAGCTTTGTTTGGTACTATATCGGGTGAGGTAACGATTATCGGCCGTTGTCTTATTCGCTTCTTTTCTTTTAAAACAAGTGCCAAATAAATATTTAGCTAACTAACAGTGATTAACTCATATGAAGGTGTTTTATGGACGGATTCCGATTAGTCAGACAAATATTCACAATAGTAATATATCATACCTAACCTCTAATATGCATACCAATACTATATACAAATTATAGATTTATATTCATCAACATCATCATCATTAGACTGTGCTAGTCCACTGCTATAATTAGGCCTCTCTCTAATTCACGTCTTCTCCATTAGGGGGTTTTCGGACTGTATCCCACAACGATGGTCCAATGCGGGTTGGTGGATGACCGACTTTTTACATGCCCGTTCGACGGATTGGATAGGATGGATCATCGTACTTTTCGGACAATTGGATGATCAGACGAAGTTGTTTCCCCCCGGAATTCGAACCCACGATCTCCGGTTTATCAAGCAAGGGCAAATACAGCTAGACCACGGAGGCGGTTTTATATTATATATGTAAATTAGTTATTTTGATAAAAATAAATGAAAGAGAAAGATACAAATTTTTTACATGAAATGCACTTTTTACGGATTATTTAGAGATTTGGGACTCTTTCCAGCATCTATGATCACGGGCAGACGGGCGGACAACTTTTTTTCTATTTTTATTATTTTGCAACAACCTTAAGAATACAACATTAATTTATTATGACTGAAGAGATTTCATAAAAGTGACTGAAGAGATTTCATTATAACTTTATTTCCTTATTGAAAAAGCTATTAGTTTTCAAAGTTTTTTGTAACTGTGGAACGGTTCATCCTAAGATATTGGTTAGTTTTGACCACAGTTGATGTTTGCTCCCATTTCTCAAGTGTTAAGGGAAGTTCACCGTATTCGGTTACAAGCCATATGATACGGTGTACATTGGTGTGTACAATATAAAAGGTTCTTGCGTAAGAGATATGTATCTTGGTCCAATATTGGTTTGATTCGTTACGCAATGAACCCGTTTTGGTGTAGGATACCATTATTATATTTCGTTAGATGCTTTGATCAAGCATTTTTTTCTTTTTATCGATGAATAACTGTTTAAAGACTGTTTTTTACCAGGTGATATTAAGTTGAGTTTTTAAATATATATATTTATTGCTAACCAAGATAGACGAGCAGCCGGCTCACTTGTTGGAAAGTGGTCACCAATGCCCATAGACATTGGCAATGCCAGGGGTATCTCCAATGCGCTATCCATCGTGAGTCAGAGAATGTTACGTCATCCAGTAAATACGCGGCTATGGTGCCCTTTAAACCGGAACACGGTTTTTTACACTGCCACTTTGCGGCACATATAGGCACCGCGCTGATACTACTTCCGGCCCTCTGTGAAAAGGGGACCTACCACCTCTGAAATATAGTAAAGATGATGTTAATATATTGTTACGGATAGTATATACTAAGATATAAAGCAAGCGTCATTCTTTTGGACTTTTTTATGTATATCATATTTTTTTTCCTCTAAATGAGAAATTGTTATAGTTTCGCGTAGACTCGGTATTGATTTAAACATTGTAACCTATAGCAACCTAGGGGTTCATACATTTAGCGTTTTTGACGGATTGTTACTAAATGACAGCTAATAACAACAACATATGTGTCATGCCGCTTTGTTGCATTCTCTATTGACATCAGTTAGAGTACCGATAAGGCCAATCTTTAGCAAGAATTATACCCTGCATATATATAAAAATGCGACGTAAGTCTTCACAATGTTACATCTCACTATGATAGCAATTATATAATTTACGGTGCCCTTCAAACCGGAACACAGAATAGTTTCAGCTTTTATCAAGCACAACCTTTCTGACTTTTTATTCTGACATTTGACTTCATTAATTTATTGATAATTTGTTTGAACTTACTTTACGAAGATGATTTTTTCTCTTGATTTTTAATTTCAGAAGGTGTTGACACTCGATGATTGTTGTAATGAATATACATTTAATTTATGTGCTGTTACCTAGAATACGTCATAATCCTACATTTTAATCACTCCATTTCACCGCTGCAACCGACATGTCGCAACTTTGCTCGCGCAATCCATTCTGGTATAACGCACCGAAACTTTGCGGTCGCACGGATTGCGAGTGAAATGCAAAACCGACTATCGTTTGTCAAGTGAGTAGAACAGCTAGAAGTAGATCAGAATATATCTGAATCAAAAGTGATATGTAATTGACAAATAAATATTGAAAAATAAAACACGAAATTCTTATTGAATTTATCCGAGAAAAAACTACAGTCGCCTCTAAGGATTAACTCCTTGGATTGGCAGTAGGCCGGTCACTTGGTTTGGGAAGACAGAGCGTTGGTCGGTCCCCGACCAGGTAGGATGCCGATCTTCGTGCAGTGGCCGGCTAAAGTTGGCAGCGAGTTGGAGCAAGGGATCGGCTGTCTTGGCGTTTATTGAAAAAGGCCTATGTCCAGCAGTGGACGGATAAAGCCTGCTAATGATGATCATGCTGATTAAATACATGTTTAAAGCACAAATTGTAGCGTAGCGAGTCACCATCGTGTCCTAAATTTTACAAATAATATTACAAGCAACTACACTTTATCTATAGTCTAGGAAGATTATGAACATGGCAATCATTTAGCGACAGTCAACTACTGACTACTTAATTTATACACAAACTGTTTATTTTTTTTTGGATCTTTCTATTTATTATAAATAGTAAATTACGGTTAAATATATAAACTCTTATTGTAATCATAAACACTCCTAAGTGGAAAAAAAATTTGGTTGCCTCTAAAATCGGTATACGGGCGAAAGTTATACGTGACAACGTCTTTTAGGGGTAGAATGATTGTAAGGTGAATATTTATTCTTATAGTAGGAAGAAGGATCCACCCCCTGTCTCTTTCTCTCCGTCTCTCTTTAATTTAAGCGGGTCAACTGCGCACGAGTAAGAGAGACGCGTGCCTCTCACTTTTTTATGTTTGCTTATGGCGTTACGTGAGCGGCGCTGTGACACAGTTTTCGAGAGTGCCTCCCTATCTTAAACCAATTTATAAGGCTTTGTCACGTCAAAAAAGTTTTTAATGAATATTGGAACTCAAAAAATTATATCACACTTTTATTTTGGGTATATATTGTCAGTCAATGCTTGTTTTTCGACCAAATAGAAACGTTCCGTATTAAAAATAGACTTCAGTTGGTAAACTTTTTGGCTAACTTTGTTTTTTTCCGCAAACTTTCTGAGGGAAATAAAAACTCCGCATCGAAGCTGCAGTTTCTAAGCATTAAACGAGCGTAACTTTTGAAAAGTGTTTCACGGATTTCATGGAACTTTCTAGTAGTTTCGACGGTAAAGATTTTTGAATTTTTAGGGGATTTGTCGTTTTTGTAACTTAACGATTTTTAGAATTATTAATATTTAAATTAATTTTGTAGTAATACTGCCTCCGTAGCCTAGTGGTATAGGCGTGTGCCTTAGAAACTGGAGGTCGTGGGTTCGAATCCTGCGGGACTCAACAAATTTTCATTGTTGTTTCCTAGTTGGTTAGGGCAATTTGGGCCGATCACCCAATTGTCTGAAAAGTAAGATGATCCATGCGTCGGATGGGCATGTAAAAAGTCGGTCCACCCACCAACCCGCATTGGACCAGCGTGGTGGGATACGGTCCAAAACCCCCTAATGGATGGGGGTGTATTAGGGGAGGCCTATGTCCAGCAGTGGACTATCACAGGCTGATGATGATGAAAAATTAATTTTTGTATAAAAATAAGTATTTTTTTACATACCAAATCCACTAAGGGCAGACTAAGTTGGTATATTGTATATATATTGCCCGTGATCATGGACGCTGGAAAGAATCCGAAACGTCGGGAATAAATATATTTAAGTAACGCGAAAAATCCGTAAATTAGCTAATATTAAATTATTATGTATATATGAAATTAATATAAAATTATTATGTATAATAATCGCGTAAATAAAAGAAATAATTAAGTATTTTTGTATTGATATTCATTTTCTTGTTAAAAGCTACATCATATTTTACTGGCGTTTTATTTGTTTTATACTTTACTAGCTGTTGCGCGCGACTTTGTTCGTGTGTTCATAGTCATATGCCATGAGAAGTTGTCCTATGTTTCCTTTGGATAGCTGAATAAAGTTTAAATAAAAAAATGTACCTCGTCAACTAAAAGATAAAGAAATTACTCGACCGCATACGAACTGGAAAACTGCTTTTATTTTAATCGTGATGTCAATTAAGTCAATTAAGATTTTTACATTTTTGATGTACTTAAATACCTTGAAATGCAGTTTTTTTAGGCACAACTTATCCGTTTATTTATTTAAGATTGTTTAATTATTTTACAAAATGAACAGATTTTTACACTTTTACACTTATTGTCAACGAATTTTTTTACATAAATATATGTGACAATAACTCTTCTATCCACAAGTTTTTAAACAATTGTTCTTTTACCTTTTTTATTAATATTATGATATAATTATTTCTATTGCTTGCGCGAATATTATACATTATTAAATAAAATAACGGATTTTGATATATGATTTTGACCACGGCCGCTGGAAAGTGTTCGAAACGTTGGGAATTTAAAATGTAAAATTATCGCGATAAAATCCGTAAAGTCATTTTATTTAATAATTTTATGATACTTTCAGGGTTATTCATTTCAAAAGTATTTAGTTTTATGTTAATTAATTGGTATGCCTATCCAATACCAAGTTTATATCGATACCTCCCATGTGAGTTGTTGCAACCATCAAAGTTCAAGTTTTGCTCTAACTAAACCGTTTTTCAACAATGTTATTTGTTCAATAATAGAAAAGTGTAAGGACATACATTCATATAGACAGACATTTTTTCATAAGACATATAAAAAGTCGTACTTTTATTATGACAACGGCGTAAAATAATGTATGGGTCTGCACAAAATTTTATCGCGCGAGTTTGATTTTGAGATAAAACAACTTACGTAAGAGGTGTTGGTAGTTTTATCTATTAAAACTTTTCTTAACTAGCTATATGTTTTATAGAGTTAAATTTATGCATTAACGAATCAAAAGAATCCATGAAACAAACACGATCCCTTATTAACAATTAATGATACAATGCTTTCATTCCGCAGGTACGTCTCGGGGCTCGAAAGCTCCCTGAATCGGGGTAAATATTTACGTCGTGGTTAATTAACATAGAGGATGGGAGCGCTCGATCCATTCACTTTTGTGGCAACACCGGAGGGGTTGTCTATTTTTAGTAAGGTGACGCTATTCGGATGTTTTATGCGTTGGCTTTTATTTATTTCTCTGCATTTCCTTTTGCGCTTGAAGAAAGAGGTTCGTGTCAAAAGGAATGTATGGACCATAGAAATGTGATTAATGTTACGTTGTCTCCATCAATGGAGATAATTTTTTGTACTTTATAAGTCGTGTTCTAGTGTTAAAGGTAGTTATTTTAGCGCCAGTACTTTCGGCAATATATGAAAAGTATAAGTAAACGTATTTATTGGTGATATACTTGCACACCCCTCGTAGCCCTAGTGGTATGGGCGTGTGCTTTGGAAACCGGAGGTCGTGGGTTCGAATCCTGCGGGACGCAACAAATTTTCATTGTTGTTTCCTGTTGGTTAGGGCAATTTGGGCCGATCACCCAATTGTCTGAAAAGTAAGATGATCCATGCGTCGGATGGGCATGTAAAAGTCGGTCCACCCACCAACCCGCATTGGACCAGCGTGGTGGGATACGGTCCAAACCCCTAATGGATAGGGGTGTATTAGGGAGGCCTGTGTCCAGCAGTGGACTAAAACAGGCTGATGATGTATACTTGCACAAACTTTTCAACGACAGTAATACTAATAATAGCTGACAGCTGTTTATCATTTTAAATTTTGAATTGTTTAATATTAACATGTATAGAACAAAATACAATTACATGGCTATATATGTTTTAAACGGATGAAGTTTTGCGTGCTTTTTTTACTAAACCTTATTGGTTCAGTGGAAGGAAATAACTAATTAGGTTTGGGGCTAAATAAATTAAAGATTATGTTCACGTATATTGCATATTTATATTGAATATAGTCACACATTTAATGTTCTAATGAAATTGTACGTCAACCAACGACAAGTTGGTCGTGTTAGGAATAATAAATGTTTGTTAGTCACGTTTCTCATAATAAAAAGTTCAAGACCTCTGTGGAATTAACGAATGACTGTATCGTTTACCATTGTCACATAAGACCACGTATTTTTGAATGTACTGGAACTCATTCTGAATATCACATTTCTATTCGAAATCTCTTAAAGAATGTCTTAAATAATATGATATAAACCTAGACATATTCAGTTTCTTATTTTTACAATTGATTCCGAATCAAACGCTTTTTACTTTATTTTTTTTCATAAACATTCCTTTTATTAGGTATCAGCCATACTTTGTCAAAAAGAAATACAACATAGACACCTCGAATCAATTTGACATAACATTTACCTAATTTTATTTGTGAATTTGCTGTGTATTTGATTCATTAAATGCTTTATAACCACAACGATATATCCTAGTGCATACTTGGCACCACAATATCCTTGCTTTAACCAGCTTCTACAGTTTTCTTAGAGCAGCTCCCCAAACGACCTATTCCTCAGGCCAGCAGGGTTACTTGTAGCCCCTCCGCGGCTGGTTTGAGCAACAGTGCAGCCGATAGGTGTACATTATTGACATTTAATATTTTCGCATCCTATTAGAAAATAAATATAATCTAATTTATTTTCTCACAGAATAAGAACCCACTAACACTGCTTTGTAAAGAAGATACTATAACCGTTATGCCACAGAAACGGTTACCTAAGAAATGTAAGAAGCCAATATACGACTTTATAAGTTTATTTTGTCAACCTCGCCCTTTTCCCAAGTCGATCTGTACGCAGTCAATAAAACAAGATGGTTGAAGGGTGGTGTTTGCAATATCGAATTTTGCCGCCACTAATCTTCTCACAGCACTCCCCACAAACCTCCTGCATACATCAACACAAATGTTCCACTTAGATGTTTGTGAATAATTTAACGCCGTGTTCTTATCAATTTAAGTTAGGAGCTTCTATGTGCGACTGTTTTTAAATGCAAGGAATATGTTTGTTATTTATTTAACCGCGTCGCTAATATAAAAAAGTTATATAAATATTTGTATACTCATAAGAAACGTAGCAAGTCCGCATAGCTCTTTAAGGCTTGATGATACGACTTGCTTTTTCTCTCACCCTTTAATTAACAATACATATAACCTTTACCAATAACCTTTTAAAACAAACTGGCACGCAGCTTGTTTTAACGCTACTACTTTGTGGTACTACACCAGGCGGTCCCCTTTGAGAAGGAAGGAAGATTATCTTCAGGATTAAAAGAGACGGTTTTACAAATATGTTAGGACAGATTGAGGGACGTTTTATAATCGTTTAAGACGAAATCGATAAAAAATTTGTATGCATTTGTTGAAGTTTTTTCTCCCAAATGATATGAATGGAATATTCGCTGACAGATTATTGGAGAAAATGCTATTTTTATTGAAATGTCCGACCCTAAGAAACGCAGCGTAAGGCGCCACTAATCCGGTCATCGCCTTTTATCGCCTAAGGGAGGTTTTTCGGACTTGCACCGACTAAAACCACCACGTTGTTCCTTTAAGGCGCCTTAAAGATAGAGTCACAGGAACTCTTTGGTAGTTTTTTGCGACCCCACCAGTGCTAGCTACCGAAGCAGCGCCATCTGCCTGCCTTTGGGCGCGTCGGAACTAACGCGTCCTTGGTCTCGGCTCCTATACATAGGTGAACAACTCCCCGAGTCTGTTACTCAGGGGATAGACTCCCTGCCCACAGCGGCGGCCTCGGTGTTGGGCTCCGCCGTTACCACCGTTTCGGCCGCAGAAGGAGAAGAAATCGACGACTACATGCTGAATGTCCCCTCCTCTCGCGGGCCCTCAACACCGCATCAGCGGTGCCCCATCGAGTTATGGAGGATAAGAGGGCGGCCGATACGGGATACCAGCACTTTACCTCCTCCTAGGCGCGTTCAAAGGATCGTCAGACGTTGGAGCCTCCCGGCTCTTCAGCTCCGTGCTGTAGCAGGCGCAGTATGAGCTGTACGACAAGGAGAACCAGCAGAATTTGGGTGACGGTGGTCTTATCACTGGAGAGGTGTTAAATCTCGTTTAGCCAGTGATTTTGCTGACTACGATGTCTTTTAAACCGCATGACAATAGTGTTTTCGCAAAACTAATTTGTGGCAGAAAAAAGCAGCGCGGTACCACCTCTCAAATTGATGGTGCAAAAACTTTTCGTTGCCAGTTATACTCGAATATTGATAATTGTTCATTTATTATTATTATTATTAAAACCTTATGCACAAGTAAGTACAAAGGCGAACTTAATGCCAAAAGGCATTATCTACCAGTCAACCTTTGGGTGGTACAGAGAAAATTCGGAAGGTGCAGATATTTAACAAAACAAACAAAAGATTTTAAAAAGCTTAAAGTTTATGTGTATACATTAAAACAAAATAACTATATATCATTAATAAAATTACGACAGGAATATTAATACATATTCTATACGTATTTACTGTAGGACGCCTGTGCATTTTATTTTTTTTAAACTTTATTGTAATATAAATGTAGAAAAAACATTATATACTTAAATCGTCCCAGGTAACGGGAACCTGCTAATTGTAACTGAAGAGATCAGACCCACTTTATGGACCTCTTAAAGCTGTGACAGGGGTTTCGACCCCTCAGAGTGATTGGAATTTCATTACAATCCCATTCACGTAATTCCTACCTGAAATATATAGCTAATTTTGTCACAATACTTTAACCATTTTTTTATCTGTATAAATACATAAATCTATAAAGAAAATATATAAAGACTTTCTGCTTATAATATTAAAATAACCGTTTTAAGTGAGTACCTACTTTGTGATATATATAATTTTTTTTTCTGTCGGTCTGTTTGTTCTGGCTAATCTGATACTGTGAGTAACTAAGGCTTTTTATAGAAAAATCAAACAAATTTTTTATCAATTATATTACAACGCGGACAAAGTTACTGGCAATAGTTTTATATATAACTGCTTTAGCTCAGTACAAAATTGTAAAGCCATAATTTACTTATTGAATATTTAAGTTTTTTAAGATGGAGCACCTTATTTTAAACTGAATATTCTTGTTAGCGTTTTTTACAAAAGCAGAATCTAATAAAAAAACCCCTCCGTAGCCTAGAGGCAATGGCGTGTGCTTGAAAAAAACTTGAGGTCGTGGGTTCGAATCCTGCGGGAACTCAACAAATTTTTAATGTTGTTTCCTAGTCTGGTAGGGTAATTTAGACCCATCACTCAATTGTCTGAAAAGTAATATCTATGCATCGAATGGGCAAGTCGGTCAACCCACCAACCCGCATTAGACCAGCATGGTGGAATACGGTCCAAAAACCCCAAAGTGAAGGCAGTGCATTACGGGAAGCCATGTCCAGCAGTGGACTAACGCAGGCATTATGATAAAATAACATGGTTTGTCTACAAACATTTTGTTATTAGTCGATCTGCCGCTTCATCGTTATATTATCATAATAGAGCATAAGAAAATTTACCGCTAGATAAATATAGGCGATCTATGAGCCACCAATAGGTGTGATCCTGCGCCACCTGAATCCACTGGCTTTTTTAAACACTAGCTTTTATCCGCGCCTTCGTCCGAGTGAAATGTGAGAGATGTCTCCGATATGTATTGAAATGTACCGTATAGTATAGAATAAATTAGGTGTTTTATTGTATCTGCCTATCATTAGAGACAAATTTTCTGGCTTCTGCTTCGACTATGACGAATTTCGATAGTGACTTTCATCCCTATTTCAACCCCTACTTTATCCCTGTACAGTTTGAGACTACAAAATTGCTAGAAAAACACTACATAATTCGAGTCATCATCATCATCATCATGAGCCTGTGTCAGTCCACTGCTGGCCATAGGCCTCCCCTAATGCACGCTACCGCTTTCGATCTTCGGCTATTCTCATCCAGTCCACACCGGTCACTTTGCGAATGTCGTCACTCCATCTTGCCGCAGGGCGTCCTACACTACGTTTGCCGAGCCTCGGTCTCCACTCCAGAACTTTTCGACTCCAGCGGTCGTCAGTTCTGCGGCTTATATGACCGGCCCACTGTCACTTCAGCTTACTAATCCGGTGGGATATGTCGGTGATTTTGGTTCTCTGACGGATCACATCATTTCTGATGCGGTCCTCCAGTGATACTCAGAGCGTAGCCCTCTCCATAGCTCGCTGAGCGACTTTAAATTTGTGGACCATTCGAACCGTAAGTGTCCAAGTCTCGGCACCGTAGGTCATAACGGTAGAACGAATTGATTGAAGCTTTGAAAAGCTGCCCAGCCCAGCCGAATCCTTCATCGGCCTCCCCTCAAAGTTACGTAGTTGGAGCGTTTGCCCTAGGTAAACGTACCCGAAACCACTTCGAGGGAGGTGCGTCAATTGTATCGATCCCGGCTCAACGTGCTCGTTAAACATGACCTTGGTTTTACCAAGTTCATCCGGAAACCGATGCGTGCAGAAGATTCAGCCAGGCTTTGCACCATTTTCTGCAGGTCCCTTGCGGTCTAACAATGATGACGATATTGTCCGCAAATCACAGATGGATATACTCGCCGTTCACATTCATGCCGTGTCCTTCCCAGTTGAGCGTCCTGAACATGTCCTCAAGCGCGGCGGAGAACAATTTCGGAGACATGACGTCTCCTTTGGACTACGACAGACATAGTGGCGGCGTTGTTCAGAGATCTCAGCATTTCGATATATCGCCAATCAATTTGGCACCGCGGGAAGGACTCGAGGAAAGACCAGGTCTCGATGGAGTCAAAAGCCTTCTTATAGTCCACAAATGCCATGCACAGGGGCTGGTTATACGCATGTGTCTTCTGTATAACCTGCCTCACTGTATGGATGTGGTCTCATCATCATCATCATCATCATTAGCCTGTGATAGTCCACTGCTGGATATAGGCCTCTCCGAAGACACCCCTTATCCATTAGGGGTTTTGGACCTCCCACCACGCTGGTCCAATGCGGGTTGCTAGGTGGACCGACTTTTATGCCCATCCGACGCATGGATCATCTTACTTTTCAGACAATTGGGTGATCAACCCATATTGCCCTAACCAACTAGGAAACAACAATGAAAATTTGTTGAGTCCTCGTAGGATTCGAACCCACGATCTCCGGTTTCTAAAGCGCACGCCTACACCACTAGGCTACAGAGGCAGGCAGGATGTGGTCTATGGTGCTGTAACCCCTCCAATACCCGGCCTGTTCTCGAGGCTGCGCTTCGTCGAGTTTTCGTGCAAGACGATTGGAGATGACCCTCGAAAACAACTTATAGATATGACTCAGGAGCGATATTGGCCGATAGTTCATCAAAAGGGTTTTATCACCTTTTTTGAAGAACAATACGACCAAAACCCGGAGAGAAGGGCAGAGTTAAATAGACGGCGGAGTCTCTTCAGCACCGGTTTACTGGCAGCCTTCAGAAGCTCCGTTGTGACTCCGTCCTCTCCAAGGCTTTTCCATTTTAAAGTTGCTCAAGAGCCCCTCGATTTCGTCTCAGGCCGATTTCTGGAAGATTCTCCGACACACGGCGGGTAAGAGTGGCTCGAGAATCCTTCTCATTTGGCTCCGGTGTGCGAATGCGATGCGTATAACTGGCCGTAAAAGCTTTCAACCTCCGAAAGAACCTCTGGTCTCGAAGCGACGACTTCTCCGTTCTCTTTGGTCAACTTCGTTAGATGGCTTTTCCAAGCTGTTGTACGAAGACTTTGGACCCTGTTATTCTCAATAGCTCTCTGTATTAAGAGCGTATTGGAGTGACGGAGGTCGCGCTACCAGGTTGGAGATGGTCTTGTTAAGAACCCGCTGTTCTAACGAAGTGACGGTTGGATCATTTCGTTGCTTTGCCATGAGATCCAGTGTTTCTCCCAAAAGTTTAGACTTTTTGCCCGTACGTCGCAGACCGCAGAGTTTTGCACCTCGTCCCGAAGAATTTCTACCACTCGATCGAGTACCTCGTCAACGTCCACGTCGATTGTATTTTCCAAGCAGCAAATCGATTTTCAAGATTGATCTAAAATGTGCCAGGATCAATGATAGGCTGGAGCAGATTAGGTCGGAGCGTAGACTTCATCAATCGGGACCGTTCAAGCTTCAAATCTATATTCAGGAGCCTCTCAGAAGTCGGTGATCACTTCCGGTCTTGAACCTGTGATCACTGAGACATCCCTGAATATGCGCTTTTGTCCGATATAATGAAGTCTATCTCATTTTGGTCATAGTATCGGGGCTCAAATCTGGGCGGAAATCCCTATGACAACGTTGAAGTGAGCCTTGGTGGTGTTATGTAAGGCTCTTAAGATGTCCTCGTACATATCTTCGACATCATCATCCGAGTATGTCGACGTTGGTGCGTACACTTGGATAATTTTCAGGCTGTATCTATTGGTCAGCTTTATCATAAGGTACGCAACCCTCGCCGACACACGGATACTTCAATCACATTGTCAATGAGGGACTTATTGACAAGGAACCGACTCCGCCCTGTGATTGATTTTCTCCTGCCTGAAGTACAGAAGATGGCCCGATTCTAGGGTTAGAGTATCCTCGCCCTCTTTACGGACTTCACTCAATCCTAAAACGTGCCATCTTATGCACCTCAGCTTCTCTTCCAGTTGGGCCAAATGAGAATCTAGCCGTAGTGTGCGTCCGTTGTACGTTACGATGGTCAGTTGGTTTTGGCGGCCTATACTCTCGGTGATTCTCAGCAACCCCGCCCTGCCGTTACCGTGGCTGCTGCCTTGGCTAGGAATAGCATGGCTACCGGAAACTAGAGGCCGGGGCGTTTTTCGTCTCACCATTAGGGGGTATTGGACCGCATCCCACCACGCTGGTCCAATGCGGATTGTGCGGTGGGTGGTTCGCCAGAGCCTCATTCGTTGTTTGGCAGGGTGCACCACATGCAGGTGAGGTTGGCTTGGGTTCCGAAGATGTTGTTAGGATCCCCTTACACCCCAATTCGAGTATCTAGACATAAAATTTCATCGTTTTGTCAAGCAGAGACGATCTACATATAAACTTTCATCCCCTATTTAAACCCTTTCTAGCACTTATATTCCTATATTTATAGCCTATGTCCTTTACAAGAATTTATTCTAAGTATTTACCAAATTTCATTGAAATCGGTTCAATGGTTTAGACTTTAATGACAGACAGACAGACTTTCGCATTTATAATAGTAGTATGGATACTGTGGACATTTCAACAATTTGGTTCAAATGTCCACAGTATCCCCATGCACAATAAAAATCAATAATTGACACTGCACTTGATTCGAAACCACGGTTTTAGATTTGTGAAACAACAATCAGTTTCATCGTATTTTCGTAACTTGCTTAAATAAAGTAAGCAAAAGTAATTATACGATGTCTTTTAAACCGTGACAATAGTTTTTCGCAAAACTGATTTGTGCAGAAAAGAAGCACCGCAGGTACCACCTCTCAAATTGATGATGCAAAAACTTTTCGATTTGCCAGTTATACTCGAATATTGATAACTGTTCATTTATTATGTATTATATATTATTATTAAAACTTTAGCACGAGTGAAGTTAAAGGCGAACTTAATGCCTTAAAGCATATCTCCAGTCAACCTTTGGGTGGTACAGGAAATTCGGAAGGTCTGGCAGTATTTAACAAAAAGGAAGATTTTTAAAAACTTAAAGTTTATGTGTGATATCATTACAACAAAATAACTATATATCATTAATAAAATTACGACCGAATATTAATTCATATTCTATACGTATTTACATTAGGACGCCTGTCATTTTATTTTTTTAAAACTTTTTTAATATATATTGTAGTGAAAAAATTATATACTTAAATCGTCCCAGGTAACGGGAACCTGTAATTGTAACTGAGAGATCAGACCACTTTATGGACCCTCTTAAAGCTGTACAGGGGTTTCGACCCTCAGAGTGATTGGGAATTTCATTACAATCCCATTCACGTAATTCCTACCTGAAATATATAGCTAATTTTGTCACAATACTTTAACCATGTTTTTATCTGTATAAATACATAAAATCTATAAAGAAAATATGTAACGACTTTCTGCTTGTAATATTAAAATAACCGTTTTAAGTGAGTAACTACTTAGTGATATATATAAAATTTTTGTCTGTCGGTCTGTTTGTTCTGTCTAATCTCTTGAATGACTGGTCCGATTATGACGGGATTTTTACTGGATGAAAGTTAATGATACTGTGAGTAACTACGGCTTTTTATAGAAAATCAAACAATAAAAATCAATAAAATCAATAATTGACAGTGCTTTTGATTAGAAACCACGGTTTTAGATTTGTGAAACAACAATCTGTTTCATCGTGTTTTCGTAACTTGCTTAAATAAAGTAAGCAAAAGTAATTAAAAAGTATTTTTAAAAACTGGTCAAGTGCGAGTCGAATTTGCACACCCGGGTCCCGTACTAAAAACGTTAGTGTGACACCATTTCTTTGATGGTTTTTCTTTATATGTTTTTAAAAAACTTCTAGCTAGATGACGTGATTTTAACTGAATGCTACCTTCTATATCATATCACGCAAAACTATATTTCAACAATAAGCTTACAGAGCGTTTCTTTTAACTTGAACTTAGTAAAAAGCAAAATCTAACAGCACAAGTAAAGGAAAATTAAATAAAATCAATAACAGTTAAAAATTAAAGTAGTGTTTTGCTCCTCAACGGTTTTACTTAAAACTAAAATTTCCCTCATATTATCATATGACTTTTTTATACTTAACAGAGACTTCGGCACCTGGTAAAGCTTTAAACTTGCTAATAATCAGCCGGATAGAATATCAACTTGAAACCGAAATAGTAAAATGGATACACGGGTGACATAGCCAAGAGTGCGATATAAAAAGGGTTTCGTTTTTATTATTGAGTAACAGAACCCTAAAAATGTTTGCCAACAACTAATTGATAAACTGTTAAACCAACCCCAAGGGAACGTCGGTAATTAAAACGTGTTCAAAGTTTAAACAAACATAAATATAACTCTTAACAACGTTTCGTCGAAATCCTCGAAATAAACGACAAAAACGTGATGTTTGCGAAACACTCGCACAAATCGGGGGATGTGCTTTCCACGAATGTTTGCGAATGATGTTGACTTGTTTGTTTATTCGCATTTTACATGAAATATTTAATGCTTATTTATCTCCTAGATTTATGATTTGTTTATGCTTTATGTTTAAGTTAATTAATTTCATAAATTCTGTTCTTACCTGACCTCTACTTGGCGAAAGGAATATTCGTACCAAATTTCAAGTTGCTACGCCTTATGGTTCCATATACATCGTGATAAGTCAATACATAGGTGGGAATCTCTTTTATTTATATAGATAGATTCTATACTTTGCATAGTATACGTGCACTATTTTTGTTCTAAAAGCTGTGGTTCTTAGTTTAGCTAGGCTAAATATTAATTAATAGGCTAAATAGTAATATCTAAAAGGGAGAGAACTGTTTGATGTAAGAAATTTATGTGATAAAACTATTGTAAATGGATTATTATTATTTACGTACAAATACAGTTTTACGCAAAGAATATTTACTGAATAAATTAGCGTTTTTCTACGCTTAAGTAACTTCAGCGCTCTACGAACGACAGTCTGCCCTAATCGCTACATATAATTATTATATAATTTGGATAATTATTATAAATAAATTACAGGCAATGTATGTAAATTCAAAGTTGTAAGCACGCTTTTAGCGCAAAATGTTAAATTTTTAAGAGTTATATATAGTTTCTACTGATCAAAACACTGGATACATTCAAAAAAATTAACTATTCTTTTTTATTATTAGAGTGAGCTTATGAATGAGATTGTAAATATATGTGTATTTGTAATTAAATTATTAAATAAAATTACTTTACGGATTTTATCGCGTTTATTTTACATATTAAATTCCCGACGTTTCGAACACTTTCCAGCGAACTGGTCACGGAGTAGACTACACCGTGACCACGGCCGTAAAGTAATTTTATTTAATAATGTATAATATTCGCGCAAGCAATAGAAATAATTATGTAATTAAATTGTCAAGATAAAATATTTTAAATATGAACTTTGATTTATCGCTTTAGTTAAGTTCAAATCAATTTATAGATCTCTTTGACAGTTCATTTATTTTTAATCGGAGTCTTCTTACTTGTTTAAAAGTTCCCCTATCTCTTGTCCCTTTATCTCTCAATATCTGAGACACAAGTCGTTTAATCTTTTAAGTTGAAAGAATCGGCATGTCTAATACTGAGATGGGAAAAATTAAGGACTTTTGAAAAGATTTTAAACCGGATCTGATAACAAATGGAGCATTGATTTACGGAAGCTCGTTATCTTAATTCTACGCAGTAAAAGAAATAATTTGATCTATGTTGACTGTCGGTGATTTGATTCGGTCGATTAGAAGAGCCATGCCATGCATTGGCGTATCTGAAAATAAAGTAACACACTGAACTTTTTTTAACTGCCTCCGTTGCCTAGTGGTAAGGGCGTGTGCTTTATAAACCGGAGTTCGTGGGTTCGAATCCTGCGGGGACCCAATAAATTTTCATTGTTGTTTCCTAGTTGGATAGCGCAATTTGGGCTGATCACCCAATTTTATGAAAAATAAGATGATCCATGCTTCAGACGGCCGGTCGTGTCGGTTATACGTCCCATCGAGCTTTGAGAGTATAAAAGAACAGGAAGTGCGCCTGTGTTTGCGCCTACACTTGTGCACTATAATATCTCCTGCGTAGTTGGCTGATCGCTAATATAAATTGCCGCTGTAGTCGTAATCCGCTATCGATACTTAAAAGATAGAAAAGAGTCACTCGCAATGAGTACTAGGTGTACATTTTTTCAAATTATTAGTTAATGGAATTAAATAGAATGTAAAATTTTATATTATTCTACTCTATAGTTGTAGAAAGAGAAAACGTAGGAATTGTAACTGAGAAAACCAAGACCCTATTTAAGGAATTATTGAAAGCCCTGACAGGGGTCTCGACCCCACCGAGTGCGTGAAATTTCATTACAATCCCACTTAAGGCATTCCGACCTCAATATCTAACTTTTTAAAATATTTTCTCGTAAAATTTACTCTGCGCTTTACGAGGTTTTAAATGTTATTCTCAGTGTAAATTAAAGTGAAATCATATTTGTTATCTTTTCACCTTAAGTATGATTGTACAGGTTTTCTGTGATATTGCACTATTTTTAATTTTCTGAATACGCTGTTGGGGGCGCTGGGGTAACTCAACACATGGATCGAAGATCTAAAACGTGCATGTTTTCTGATGTATAGATCAAAGATGGTAAATCCAAGATAATTATGATTGATAATCCACTGAAAATTAGTAAGATATATCATCTCTGCAAACAACAAGGAATAAATTCAAATTCAAATATATAAATTCAATAAATGGCCATTTTTGGGAAAATCGTATTAGTGCACCGTCCATCAGAGTCCGTGAAAACGTTAAGGTATGTTTTTTATACATAGAACGAATAAAACATGGAAATAGATTTCTTGTCTTATTCGGTTTTTAATATATCTAATATAAATGCTACATCCATTCCATACTGATATTATAAATCCGAAAGTAACTGTCTGTCTGTCCATCTTTACCTTCTTAACCACTAAACCGATTTCGTTAAAATCTGGTTTATACATAGCATAGATTCCAAGAAAGGACATAGGTTACTTAATATTGCAAAAGAGTGGTTCAAAGGGTTGAAATGGGAGATAAAAGTTTATATGGAAATATGTAATTGTTAAAAGAAAAGGAAACTTTGTGGCTTATTATTAAAATATAGTTAAAACCACATCAGTATTCCACTCGTATATTTCAGTCAGTAAATTTCTGAACATATGTATTTTAGTACATTTTTTAGTACATTGTTTGCCTCCATTATAGTTATAGGTTTGCGGTAATAATTTCTCGGAAATTCCATCGTAGCGAACGTAACTTCGAACATCATGCCGTGGCAATATCAGAAAAACTTCGGGCGAACAATGCGAACAACTTTACAACTTTCATTAAAATCTACAAGATTTTGGATTTTCCATCCAAAAGTGTATTTCATACGAGTTTTCAGTTAACTGCGTATAACAGTTGACCTTATAATTAAAAGTAATAGGATGTTTTTAAGGTCATCTATATAATAATACTCCGGACGGTCTACCACCGGTAGGTCCCCTGTTGACAGGAGACCGTCTGGGTGGGTACCACCGCGGTGCCTATTTCTGCCGCGAAGCAGTAGTGTGCAAACACTGCTGTGTTCCGGTTTGAAGGGCAGGCCACCGTAGCCAGCGTATTTACTGGGTAAACGAGACTTAACACCCTATGTCCCACGGAAGGCAGCGCGTTGGCGATACCACTTGTATTGGCAATGTCTATCGGCGTCGGTGACCACTTGACATCAGGTGGCCCGACTGCTCGTCAGCCTGCGTATGCCATAAAAAAAAAATGTTCTAGTCGAATCTGACTACGGCGGCCGATCTGTAGTAGAGATTAGCCAACTGCGCAAGAGATATTATAGTGCACAAATGTATGCGCCAAGACTGGTGCCCTCCCTTTTTCTTCTTTACTCTGATAGTCCGTTGGGACCGACACGACCGAAGAGAGATCAGGCGCAGTACCGAGTTTTTACATGCCCATCCGACGCATGGATTATCTTATTTTACAGGTGATCGGATGATAGATTCGTAATGCCCTAACAAACTAGGAAACAACTTATAAAAGTAGGTAACTCACTGCAGGATTCGAACCCATGATCTCCTGTTGCTAAAGCGCAAAGTCTTACTACTAGGCAACGGAGGCAGTCATCTATATAAATAACAAGTAACATCTATATAAATGATAAACATAAAAACGTATTTGTCATGTAACAAAAATAACGCCAACTTTAACATTCTGGTCAGAAATATAAAATTGTTGATGTTTGCTAAACGTTCGAATAAATTGAATGTTTTGCTTTTATAAAATATCGACAAATAATCTATTTTTGATTTTTTTTTGATATTTATTTCGAATAATAATAGCTAAGAGTTATGTTTGAAAGCGTACAAATACATGTGTGTTTTATTCTATTTTGGTTCTCTATTTTATATTACACTGCTTTTTTATGTCGAATAATCGTTTTAGAAATGTATGAAAATCAATAAAATCTTCATTTTATAGATAGCTTAATCTTACGACCCACTTTTGTTTTACCAAAAATATTAAGTCATAATAGTAGGTTAAATTTAAATTCATCTTGATTTTCTATAATTTAATAGCAGATCCACAAAAAAAGATAGTATTAAACCAATGAAAGGTTGTTATTGGTGGAATAACATCCTATTCAATACCGACACGATGTTTATGCAATAAGAACTGGCTAAGGTTTTGGCGATTATTTAAGTAAATTACATTTCTTATTTTGCTCTGATCTAGTAAAAACTCGTCACCTCCTACGTAAAATAAACGAAAAAAAATTACACAAACCAAAAAATGACTAACAGATTAGTGTAAAGAGTAGAGGCATACTCGCTTGCGTAATGCAATCGGGGTAATGTATAATTCATCGAGCAGAGACTTCAAAAGGCCTCTGCGGAGACAGTGCTTTCATTACGTATCATAGAGTGCACTGTTGGGGAAGTGGATTGCGGTGTTTTTGTGTCACTCGCTTGTGGTGCATTTGTGTCAGTACAAAATTTATTATTTCCGAGTCTTTATACATATGGACATTAATTTTAAGATACTTTTATGAAAAGCTACAATAGAAGAGACTAAAAATAATAATTACTTCGTTTATAGCTTTAACTACTTGGCAAAAGTGGAGGCACCATAGAAGATGATTTGATAGATACCTGTGTAAAATACTGTGAGGAAGTAAAAATTTATACACCTGTCATACATAAATACAAAAACAATAAAACACTTTTTTTCGTCGTGTAAATCTTATCCTTTTTTAAATGGAAATGACTATTCGTCGCAGTGTTAAAGACGGGGCCTGCACCGACATATACTACCATTTTACTCCCTGACGCCTTTAGGGTGGACAGGTGGGAGGTTACAAAGACGCTTTCGCACTTTTCTGCAACCTCGGCTCCTGAATAGATTGGGTAACAGACTCCTCCTCCTCCTCCAGCGTTGCCCAGGGGCCATAAGAGCCAACATATACTTTCCCTCATACAATCAAGCCTCCTAGCCCCCAGCTGATGTTAGTGGGAACCCATAAAAAGTAACTGGGGATCAGTGACCCTGACATTTTTGCCAACTGCTTTATGATAAGTGGACTATTAGAGCAAATTTGTTTCAATCGTTCACTCTTTCAGATTAATTTCACAATATGTAAAAATCTTAATCAAATCTGATCTTTCTATCTAAATGTAAAAATCATCGCTATTTGGTTAACCGTTACAAAATATCCCGGCGGGATCCGCCTCGCTTATTGATATTCAAATGGCGATTTGGAGCAGCGCTCAGGTACTACATCATTCGGACTCCACAAGTGGCATGAGATGCTACGCTAGCATTAGATAAATCAAGAACACATGCGATTAATGTATCAGAAAAGAAACATTTTGAGCAGATTTCAGTTAAGCATAGCTACTATAATATAATAAAATTATAACGTCTTAAACTTCAGGTAATAGATGGCATAAAATAGCATAATACGTCAATGTTTTTTGACGTCCACGTCTTATAAATTGGTTCAAGATAGGGAGACACTTTTGAAAAACTGTGTCACAGCGCCGCTCACGTAACGCTTTCAATAGGCAACCTCTTGTACTCGTGCACAGTTGGCCTGCTTAAGTGTGTACGTTGTCACGCATAACTCTCGCTCCTATGTTGATTTTACAGGCAAACAATTTTATTTTTATTTTTTTTACTACTAACTTACTTTTAATAATTACTCAATGTTTTGCACACATCAAGTACTATAGTTTTCAATAGGTTTGGAATAACGTTTCGTTAAGTTTCAAATTATTCCTTTATACCAGAACGCAGTAGTAAATACAAAGCTTCTTTTAGCATCAGGAAATCTTCCTTTAACATGTATTATAATGGCGTTTATAGTTTGAAATTGTGAAGCAATATATGTATTTCCAAAAAGTCTACGTCTTTTTAAGCATAACTCTATTTACTTAAAAATAACTGGACATCAAATTCACAATAATCCTTTAAGGAAGAAGCGTTGTTAAGCGGACAAGCTCTCAACATGTCCCTGGTAATTGCTTATTACTGAATGTCTTGTTATTTTTTCTTCAAATTAAACATAAAAGGACACGTCTAAGAATCTTTACGATGTTGGAAACATTAATAAGTAAGTTAAAAATACTTTTTTACAGGTTAAAGAAGACAGTTAGTGTTTTTAATAGTTTTTGATACAATTGTACATTTTTATTTCGTAACTCGGCGAATAATCTCATAATGTCAAGACAATAGTTAGTAGAATTATCCTTAAATCTGATGATATTCATCCTCTATGGCGGCCTCGATGAAATCTCATTACAGTGTAGTACCTACGTGTCCAGAATAACTTTCACGTTACTCGAGTGCCTTGGATCTTCATGGCAATAAAACCGACCATTCCGTGTGTCCGTGTGACAGTGAAATCCTGTGCATCCACGAACCATTCGAAATAAAAAGAGATACCCTATTCTAGAGCTACTGGTATCAGTATAAATTGCGAGACTGAGTATCATGGGTTGTAAATTATCGTGAAACTTATGTAAGATACTTTGTTTTTTTGTTATCCCTAAATTCATTTTGGTTATGTTCTAATTAGGAATATAGAATAAGATGTCATGGTTTGACAAAGTGTAATTAAGGGCAGATTTCGAAACTTTGTGTTTAAACCACAATCAACTTCGCAAATAAAAGGTAACGTCTCAATCATATTCCCTTTCCTATATTATTATTGTAATTATATGATATGATAATATCCTAATTGAATCTGCCTACAGCGGCTGATCTATATTAGAGCCAACTGTTGTAGTGCTCAAGTGTACACACTAGCACAGGTTCACTATTTATTCCTTCACTCTCAGAGTCCGATGGGACGGATAACCGATAGAGACCGGAAAGAGACCAGTCGCAGGTACCTACTTTAAACATGCCCATCCGACGCATGAATCATCTTACTTTACTGACAACCGGGTGATCAGCCCGCATTGCCCGACCAACTAGCAAACAACAATGAAAAGTTGTCGATTCCCCGCAGATTCGAACCCACGACCTCCGATTTCTAAAGCACAAGACCTTACCAATAGGCTGCGCAGGCAGTCCGTATATTAACATTTCCCAAGTTTATTACGATAAACGATACACATTTTCCCTCTCGGACTTATTTTTAACAAAGTACGTAATATATACGTAATTCCCTCCGGGTTATCTCGTTACATTGATAGAAACGTGGGCCATTATCGATTTGTCCTTACATCGGTACTTAGCGACCCATTCGTAGGGTCCAGGGGACGTCTAAGCCTGAGGTCACGTACCCGTGGGTCGTCAAGGGCAGAAGCAATTACAACAAACACGTTAGTTTGTGTCGTATCTTATCGTTATCTTGGGTAATATATTTATTTATTATATAAGATCATGTCTTAATTATCATTGTCAATTTGTCGTTTACTTAATACTGCTTATTGGTATGTTCGATGAATTAAACCTTTGCACCGCTTATTGTTAGAGAAGTTACTAATGAATGATATTTTTCAATTCAAAAAATTTTCTTATTAAAGAACACGCTTATGATAAAAACTATTTTATTCACAACGTCAGCTTTGATAAATAATGATCAAAGTCATAGATAATTTGACGGACGAACGAAAAGATTCTTTATCGGAGATTTCAAGATTTATCCAAGTTATGAAGAAGGTTAGAGAATTAATTCTATTGGAACTTCTCGGAGCATTGGACAAACGTAGAATTAAACTTTAAGGCGATTATTTGCTTATCGCTCGTCTATAAATGTAGATTGTTTGGTTCAACACAAACAGTGGATAAATCTTACTTCGTAAATCACGCGAATACTCCAAGAAACAATATTAAATTAAAAATACAACGCATTTAATTATTAGGGCCTATTATTTGTATTATAACCAGATATTTAAAAAACTTGTATAAGACTTTGTTCTTGAATGATGTATATCCTAATTAAATTATATAAATACGTTTTACCGTATAAAAATCAGTCAATTAAACCTCTTGGCATCGATTGAGCAAACTCATTGAGCGAGTAACGGAACTCGATTGACGCAAAATCGAAGGTCGTGCGACGCGGTGTACATTAACGGCAACCTTAAACGCCGAAATATTGTAACAGTCTATATTTACTTTAAGCAAAATGCGATACGGCTATCAAGTATATATATTATAAGTTATTTTTAACATAATTTGCGTATTTATAATAATAATAATAATAATATCTCATTGCCTAAGATATGATGTAATTAGGGTTGTCAACTTTACTGTTTCGAGCAGCATTATACTGTTTTTCGCTTATAAATTTTACTGTGGGACAAAAATAAAGAATACAAAATAATGTTTTTAGCATTAAAATGCAGACAATTCATTATAATTATGTGTTATACTTAGACTCTGAGGGCTCTAAATATATGTATTTAATATAATGAATAAAAAAAATACTTTAATTTTCCTAAAATAGTGTTTAATATTTTTTAAGGACCTGAATATATTCTATCTCTTTTAAAAGAAGTTACCTTCCGTATGTATTTTGGACGTTACCAAAATAAAAACACAAACATGTTTTGCTTATGAACATAAAGCAAAATTAAATGGCTCAGAAGTTTAATTTTAACCAAGTGGTATTTAAAAGGCCCAAAAAAACAAGAAGATATTTAACAACGGAATTTATTACATTATTAACATACTTTAGATTTGGAAACAATATATTATAATAAAAAAAACCAAATTTATACAAAGAAATAGCATAGTAATGTATTAATAATCAAAATCTTTAAAATTTTTATTTGTCTTTTCTATTACATAAGTAGTTTTTATTTGTGTTGAATTTTAATGTTAACTTATACCTTATATGAGGGCAAATTTTTCGGCCGACATTTTGGTTTACAAGCGGTGTAAAATAATGTTTATATTGCACACGTGCATGCAACACCATACAATCCATCCACGGTGTTACCAGTAAAAAACACACCATAAACAGTTTATTGCGCAACGTCCACGTAAATTGTGCGTTGCACAGTAAAATGTTTTACGATTCACCTGTGTTATTGAGACATCAATAAACGTAATTTCTGGCCGAAGGGCGATGACTTTAGTCGTCTTCCTTGAATCTCGCTGGAAATACGTGAACAAGTGCTCAGTAAATTATTCATGACGCCTGGAAAGGTAAACGTATTATTTAATTTCATTTTATTTGAAAAACTTACGGCTAGTATTCTTATTGTAATAATTTGTACATATTACACAATTTTTCCCATAATACACCAAATTAATTATGAAATGTATGTAAGCAGTATGTAAAACTCAATTGTCGTTTTTCTATCGTTCAAAGGTGTTAGGTTTCGTCTCCATCATTGGTTTAATTTAATTATATTCCACTTTGGTTTGCTATAAGAGATTATATTCATTTTTGTACCATTTTATCTTAAAACAGGTTTATGTAGTATCTGTGCCATTATATGTTTTTCTTCTGCAAACTGTTAATCATTAATAAATGTCAAAATTTAAAGTTCTCTTCTTCAAAAAATGTTGCTAAGTTACAATGTATTTATAGACCTTGGACTTTAAACTCAGCTTCGAAATTATCTTCAACGCTGGTTTAAACAATTTGTTGATCTCGAAATTCAAAACCCAGGTTGTCCATTTTTTAAAGCCGGCACCTAACCAATGAGTCACCGGCACCAACTTGACAGATGACATAACACGGAACCGTATTGTGGTCAATGCGGACGTGGTGAGACCACTTTCGGTTTTCATTCCGAGCCGCCCACTTTCTTTCTACGTTACTGCAAACGAGTTTTTTCAATTTTTTTTGTAAGTAATAAATGATCTGAATAGGTAGGTTATTAGCGAGTTTCGCAAGTAATGCGGAAAAGCTATGTTCCTGAGCAGTACGTACGTTTTTACTTGATGATAGAATATTTAGCCTTGTGAATGAAAATATTATATAACCTAACTTGTGGTGGATGGTAACCAAATAAGTATAGATGATATATATTTTTTTATCGCAATCAAAGGCAGGCGACAAGTCCACCTGATGTTATGTGGTTATCATCATCATCATCATCAGCCTGTGATGGACCACTGCTGGACATAGGCCTCCCCTAATACACCTCTATCCATTAGGCGGTTTTAGAACGTATCCCGCCACGCTGGTCCAATGTGGGTTGGTGGGTGTACCAATTTTTTACATGCCCATCCGACACATGGATCATCTTACTTCTCAGACAATTGGGTGATCGGCCCATATTGTCCTAACCAACTAGAAAACAACAATTAATATTTGTTGAGTACCCGCACCCGTACCCGGTTCGAACCCACGACATCCCGTTTCTGAAGCACACGCCTATACCTAGGCTACGGGGGCAGTTAAGTAGTCACCAAACCTACGGCGCCCTTCAAACCGGAACACGGTAGTGTTTTCACACTACTGTTTTGCGGCAGAAATTAACACCGCGGCATTACCAACCCAGACGGCCCGTGTATAAAGGGCATCTACCACCTTTAAAAATGTTTGCTGTATTATTGTACAACGCTACTTAGTAGTAGTGTCCGACCGAACGTTCGGTTTCGGTTTCGGTTTCGGCCAAAAATCAAGTTTCGGCGCAGTTTCGGTTTCGGCCACACTTGGCGAAACTTTTGCCGAAACTCGAAACTGGTTTCGAAGTGTTTTCAATTTCAAAATAGTAGCGAAAGTTAAATGTATCATTGCTACAATCGAGCTCATATCAGTCGATTTTAGTTCAGACAAACATTCCAAATTTGACAAAAGAAATTGATGATTCTTCTAGAAAGACGAGGAGGAACAAAGTAGTGAGAACAAAATATATACTCCTTGGTAACCAAAAATAAATACAAATAATACTGGAAAAGTGTAGCTCAGATATTTGTTGTGTTAATAAAAATCTTCTAGTCTCTTTACTTTTTTCTGAATGTATTTGCTATGTGTGGCGAAATGTTCTCGAAAAAAGAAAACCCAAGTGCGACCTTGTCATTAAAACCAATGTTATAAAAAGTTAACAACGCAAGAGATTTATTGCGGCTCAAAGGCAACATGAGAAGAGACTGCTCTGTCATAATCAATTGTCACAAAGTGGGCTTGTTAATTTCGAGTAAGGAGAAGGAACACGGAAGACGAACATGGTTGCAGACGCCCATCGAAGCCAGTAATCAACAAGAAACAATAAGAATATGCTGCCATATTCGAAAAACTGTTTTAGCGAATAAAGAATTACCATCTGATACCTAATCCAAGAAACGAGCATTTCATATAGAGTACTCAACGCATATTGACACAAATTTTGAATATGAGAAAAGTCTCCGCAAGATGGGTGCCGAGAATCAGAAACAACATAGACTTCGAAGATATCGTAGGACAAGTTTTAAGAAGATTCTAAAACTTTAAATCTAGTTTTGTGGCAGTGGACAAAACACGGGTTTATCCCAAAGGATCTTCATGCTGTGGCGTGGTATATGGCCTGCGGTATGGCCTCAATATTTTGGGACTCAAGTGATATTGTTGTTTGATTACCTGGAGCATGGAACCATCATTGCAGATTATACAGCTTTAATAACGAGGTCGAGAATTGCCGTCAATGATAAAAGAGGCAAACTTTGAACGGGCGAGCTGTTTCATCTTGACAATGTACCGGCGCATAGGTTGGCATTAGCGATGGCCACCGTTCAGCATGCTAGCGTACAATTGGTCGAGCATCTCCTCTTCACCAGATCTGGCGCCTAGCTATTTTTTATCTCCTCCAAATTGATACAATACTTAAGAGGAAACATGTGTTAAAACTATATATAACAAGTAAACGATGCCGTGGTGACCTTTTTGTAGGACCAAGACAATCCTTTTTTTAAAGGAATTGAACCATTGGAAACTTGGAACGCTGGACTTGGTGTGTAGGTGGACTCGGAGATTATGTAGAAAAATAAATAATTAAGCTATCATCGTCATTATATTCTATCTCATTTTTACTTTTTGATCCCGGAACTACAAATACAAACCAAAGTTTTAATTAGTAAGATTTCAAAATACCAATACTTAGTCTTTAATGCAACAGTCACAATTATTAATTTATTTATTAATAACTCACATTGCTATAAGTAATTTATTTGAAAAAGTTGATATATTTTAATATTTTGTTACATAAAATATTATTAACTGAAATAAACGATAACCACACGTTTAATATACTGTCTCCATTCCATGACTAAAATAAAGCAAAATAATAGGCATAAAAGCTCCATATTTTAGTATTTTAAGAATTTTTATACTTGATCACGTGAGTTTCGGTTTCGGTTTCGGTTTCGGCCGAAACTAGAGCCACAACCGAACTTTCGGTTTCGGTTTCGGTTTCAGCCGGAAAAACAGTTTCAGGTCGGACTCTACTTAGTAGCCTTATTAAACTCACCTAGGATGTTAGGTCTCAAGCTATTGATTTAAATTTATTGAATAAATTAGATTGAAATTTATTCAGCAAGAATAAATTTCTAATGGACGCTTCGGATAATTACTCTTCCTGATATTCTTTCATAGAAAAATCCGGCTTCGTAGATACTGCAAAAGCGTAAAAAAGACCATGCTCTGTGCAAGTGGATTGCAATCACTTTTTGTTACATAAAATGAATAAAATTACTTCATTAAGTAATTTTAAAACATTTGAACCGCATAAAATGTTATAGATACTACGCAATGGCAATAAACGAACTGAAGTTCATCCCTTTATAAGATACGCTTTTCAAAAAAAATTAAGCACCTTTTTACCCGCGCGCGCCTTTGTTATTTACTGCCTACATTTCTACAATAATAACAAAAGATATATAATATTTAAATAAAAATTTACTATCTCAGCCCATAATCAATTCTTAGTTGTCAACTGTGACCTTGTTCATTTACGAAGCCTGTTACATATAGCAGAGTCTAATCGAAAAACTTGACGTTGGCGAAATCTACAAGGAAACGCCATCAAGCCAAAGAACTGAACTGAACTAAATAAAAATTACACCGTAAGTAAAGCGCACTTCCTGTTTCAATTACATGATCCAATTCTAGACTCTCGCTAACTTTGCGCAAATGTATCTGTATTCAAATAATAATTTTCGTACAAAGCGAGGGAGCATTTCTAGGGAGATGTGTTTCAATTCTCCATCAATTAACAATTCTCGGAAAGGAATCTTAATTAATGTCACTCAAATGGTCGTAAACAAAATATTTTGCGACCGAATAGAGGTGCTTCAATTATTCCACCATCAGAGGTCCTTTAATTAAAAAGTAGCGTGTCGAGATAATGGCGTTTTTACTCTCGTTCAGTGCCATTTTCAGTGAATTAAGAACGATTTCTGTGATAATTAGCACTGTAGTACTTTTGTAACATCATTAACCGTTTAAAGAAGAGAAAAGAGTCTTTTAAATAAAGCTAATTTTGCCTTCTCTTGGTATTTTAGCCTCTATCGTGAAACCTTATGGATTTCGTTTTTATGTTTGAAAAATATTCAACAACTGTTTGAGTTGTCATTGATTTGTCTGAAAAAGTCCTTTGTTGACATAATGTAAGAGTTTATTTTGATAAAACATTAGGTTGCCCTATATGTTTATAGCGAAATGAACATTCTTTATCTACATTAAAGAACCTATTGGTTTGGATTATATTTGAATAATAATTTAAAGCAAATAATTAAGCGTAGGTTCTCTACTGTGAGGCTAAGTACCAGCGGAAGTTGATGTTACTATATCCGATCCTTTGTTATGATTTTAACTCAAAGAATTATTACTTATTGAAGGTAAAGCAAAGTAAACAACGGTAGCTTGCATGCTTGGCAATAGGTATTTTGTACGCCTGATTAGATTTGAATTTGATAAGTTACTTACAACATTGTGTAATTCTTAAATATCGTGATATGTATACTATTCAAAATTACATGTTTTTCTTTCGTCTATAGTTGTTATTATAATTTACTTTAGATTGATCTATATCCTATAATCTTTCAGCTAAGGGTGGTTTCTAATTATGTTAAACACTGTTCGACAATCACTTGTTAAATTAAAGTCTAATTAACTGATGGTGTCGGTTTGAGACCACGATAATTACAAGCGATTTGAGCGATTGCGGTTATAGTAGTTAATGTTATAAAGACTGAATATTCAGGCTCTTGATTAAGAATTAATATTTTTTTTATAATAGAAAGAGGGTTGGAAAATACTTTACTTACCTTGGTGTCACATTAATGTCGTAGTTTTCTGAAAGCAAATCCTATTACATTTTGAAATACCTATATAGTATACTTAATATCTGCATTGGGTACTAAATTTCTATGTAAGATCAAACAATTATGTAGTAGGTTACCATCATGTATGTTTTTCTGACTGCCTCCATAGCCTAATGGTGTACGCTTTAGAAACCGGAGGTCATGGGTTCGAATCCTGCGGGGATTCAACAGATTTTCATTGTTGTTTCCTAGTTGGTTTGGGCAATTTGGGCCGATCACCCGATTGTCTGAGAAGTAAGATGATCCATGCTTCGGATGGACATGTCAAAAGTCGGTCCACCCACCAACTCGCATTTTACCAGTATTGTGAGATACGGTCCAAAACCCCCTAATGCCTCTGTCCAGCAGTGGACTATTACAGGCTGATTATGATGACGATGATTATGATGTTTTTCTAGTAAAAGAAAACATAGAGAGAACACAGAGAAGGCTTTAAAAATCATTGTTGTTTCATGATCCTTACAAAAATAAGTCGCGTCTCAAAAAAAGTATAAGTTTTTAAAACTTGTTTAATAATCCAATTTCATTAAATTTTGACGATAGTTATTAATTTCTATTGATCACAATAAAGCAATGTACTTAGAGCCATGTTCCTACGTATATGCTTGCACAAGTGTCGTTTGTTAATAGGCAACCGTTCGGCTTTAGATTTACAAACTAAAACAAAAGGCTTTAGCTATAAATAGAAACGGGGAACAACCATATTTTGTGGCTTTCACAGTTTTGCAGAAGTATTCTTTATCATTTGATCATAGCATAGTTAGTGCTCGATCGCATTCTTTTATCTTACATTTAGTTGCTTTAATTTTTAGTGTGAAACAATTGGCTTGTGATTTTATTACGCAAGGGAAAGATGATCAGATGTTTTTGAGACCATTATGATCAGCCTGTGCTGGACATATGCCGCCCTTAATCACGCCTTCTCCATCAGGGTTTTGGTCCGTATCCCACCACGCTGGTCCAATGCGGGTTTGTGGGTAGACCGACTATTTTCATGCCCATCCGACGCATGGATTTTATTTCATTTGTCATCAATACTTCTTAATCAGAAAACATAGATGACACAATGTTGTTTTCCCATTGATTTCGAACCCACGAGCTCCGTTTTATGAAGCAAGGGCCAATACCTCTAGACTACGAAAGCGGTTTTTTTTTTTATTAATAATTCTATGAAATTTTCTTGTAAACTTTTATAAGTTGAGGAAAATGTTAATCTTGACATTTAAGAGTTACTCGTAAGCTGAGAAAACTTAAGTTAACTTAAGAGAAAAGAATCCTTAGCGTCGTACACAGAAATTGGGGACCCCTCGCTCGGAATACCGTGCCGCATTATTCCAGCTCTCGACTTCCATAACAATGTACAGAGCAAACATCTTCGTATTACGTGTCAGAGCGGCGGCCATGTTCGTGTGCGGTTATGTCACACTGAGGGGACCGTGGTTTTGGATGTCGTTTGACAAACACTAGATATTAAATCCACTGGTTATAGATTCATCCAGGCTAATGTTAGGATAAGGAAAGTTTTTGTAATGAATGTAATCAAAAACCAAAAAGACAATTAAATAGAATGCCATTGTAAAGGTATATGATTACTAAGAGATGTGTAACAAAACCAAATTCTTACCAAAACCAACATAAGGTGTTCCATGTCTTTAATATCTTAGTACCTAGTCTTTAATATTATTTAAATATATTTATTTATGCTATAAAAAAACCACAAAAAAGGTAGAAAAAAATGTCAGGATCAAACACTAACTTGTTCACATTTCGGACTATTTCTAGCTCCCATGGTTTTGATAACTGTGATCATAAATCTTCATCGCAATGTAAAAGTGTATATATATACACTTTTAACGGATACATTGTATATGTATATAGTGTTATACAGCAATCGAAGATAGGCATAATTAAATACTGCTATGTATTTAATTATGCCTATCTTTGATTTTATTTAGTTGAATAGCTAATAAGTGATACCTAACCATCTATTTAATTGTTAACACAGCATTTTTTGACACAAAATTTGTTATGTACATTTAAAATAATGACAAAGTAACTCGACAGACGCGTGGGTCCCCTATGTACACATATTGTTCGGAAGTAGGCAAATATTTCCGTTACATCGTGTTCCGTATGATGCCTTAAATATTCGGGGTCTGCCAACTCTCGGGGATCCGACCTTACATTATTACAATTTGAAAACCTCAGCAAACGTTATAAAAGACGCTTTATAACGTTGACTAAACAAGTTGGGATAACATGTTACTATGTGGTGGTTTATCTGAATTAATCGTGGAATAAATGTAAACAGCAAATGACCGTTTTGTTGCAACTGGTGGCAACGAAACGGTCATTTAGCGATCGTCATCTCGGTGACAACTTATCACGAAGTATTTCCAAACAGCTAGGAAATGTCAAACATATTATTAGGTAGTTTTTTATTGGTTAAGGTCATGACACGAGCAGAAAGCTCCCTTAAGATAAGTGTTTCCACTTGCCGCCCTGAAACAAGGATTAGTGGACAGTAATGTTTTGACAATACTGATTTAAATAAAACTAAAACATCATTTTTCAATGTTTTTTAAATTATATTATATTCAATTGGCTCAATGTCCCTTACGGTCACATTGGAATTTCGCTCTGATATAACTCGAGTGAACATTACATTATTTCGTTAGTCCTAAAAAGCCTACGTTGGAAGTTATCTCGGATATTCTCGATGGAAATAGGTTACCGAGTGCGTTCAATCTGGCTGTGTCGTATTTCACGTTTGTCTATATCAAAGGCATTAGCATAGATACAGGCTGTACGTGATTTGCAAAGTGCCACCCTCGGAAGAATCGTAGCGAGAAATGAAGTGTAGATTCACACCTAATATATGGATTTATACAAGCTTGGAGATATCTGATTTGTTTGTTACATTGGTATTCGACTATATCTTTTGGCAAGCCTTTGATTTGTGGCATATTTGCTGTTCACTCTGAACCGTTCAGACCGAAAATTACAGTGTTTATTAGTTATAAATTGTGATGTCATCTTAATGTAAGTTATGATGGTATTTGCGTAAGAGTAATGGACTTCTATATATTTCTTAACAAGTTAATGCACTTGAAATAGTTACAGGACTAATAAATTTTGTTAATGATGTTATGGCTGAAGGGCGATGACTTTAGTCGTCTTATTAAAATATTACATAAAATATTACCTCGAATCTCGCTGGAAATACGTGAACAAGTGCTCAGTAAATTATTCATGACGCCTGGAAAGGTAAAAGTATTATTTAATTTCATTTTATTTGAAAAACTTACGGCTAATATTCTTATTGTAATAATTTGTACATATTACACAAAGAAGCCAATTACAAGTTTTCTCATAATACACCAAATTAATTATGAAATGAATGTAAGCAGTATGTAAAACTCAATTGTCGTTTTCCTATCGTTCAAAGATGTTAGGTTTTGTCTCCATCATAGGTTTAATTTAATTATATTCCACTTTGGTTTGCTATAAGAGATTATATTCATTTTTGTACCATTTTATCTTAAAACAGGTTTATGTAGTATCTGTGCCATTATATGTTTTTCTTCTGCAAACTGTTAATCATTAATAAATGTCAAAATTTAAAGTTCTCTTCTTCAAAAAATGTTGCTAAGTTACAATGTATTTATAGACCTTGGACTTTAAACTCAGCTTCGAAATTATCTTCAACGCTGGTTTAAATAATTTGTTGATCTCGAAATTCAAAACCCAGGTTGTCCATTTTTTAAAGCTGGCACCTAACCACTGAGTCACCGGCACCAACTGACAGATGACATAACACGGGAACCGTATTGTGGTCAATGCGGACGTGGTGAGACCACTTTCGGTTTTCATTCCGAGCCGCCCACTTTCTTTCTACGGTACTGCAAACGAGTTTTTTCAATTTTTTTTGTAAGTAATAAAATGTTCTGAATAGGTAGGTTATTAGCGAGTTTCGCAAGTAATGCTGAAAAAGCTGTGTTTCTAAGCAGTACGTACGTTTTACTTGATGATAGAATATTTAGCCTGTGAATGATGAATATTATATAACCTAAATTGTGGTGGATGGTAACCAAATAAGTATAGATGATATATATTTTTATCGAATCAAAGGCAGGCGACAAGTCCACCTGATGTTATGTGGTTATCATCATCATCATCATCAGCCTGTGATGGACCACTGCTGGACATAGGCCTCCCCTAATACACCTCTATCCATTAAGCGGTTTTAGACCTCAACCCGCCACGCTGGTCCAATGTGGGTTGGTGGGTGTACCAATTTTTTACATGCCCATCCGACGCATGGATCATCTTACTTCTCAGACAATTGGGTGATCGACCCATATTGTCCTAACCAACTAGAAAACAACAATTAATATTTGTTGAGTACCCGCACCCGTACCCGGTTCGAACCCACGACATCCCGTTTCTGAAGCAGTCACAAACCTACGGCGCCCTTCTCAAACTGGAACACGGTAGTGTTTTCACACTACTGTTTTGCGGCAGAAATTGCTACGCGGTATTACCAACCCAGACGGCCCGTGTATAAAGGGCATCTACCACTTTTAAAATGTTTGCTATATCTGTACAACGCTACTGTAATAGCCTTATTAAACTTACCCTAGGATGTAAGGCCTCAACCTATTGATTAAAATTTATTGAATAATTAGATTGAAATTTATTCAGCAAGAATAAATTTCTAATGGACGCTTCGGATAATTACTCTTCCTGATATTCTTTCATAGAAAAATCCGGCTTGTAGATACTGCAAAAAGCGTAAAAAGGCCACATGCTTTGTGCAAGTGGATTGCAATCACTTTTTGTTACATAAAATGAATAAAATTACTTCATTAAGTAATTTTAAAACATTTGAACCGCATAAAATGTTATAGATACTACGCAATGGCAATTAACAAACTGAAGTTCATCCCTTTATAAGATACTTGCTTTCAAAAAATTAAGCACCTTTTACACTGCGCTGTTATTTACTGCCTACATTTCCACATACATAACAAAGATATATAATATTTAAACGAAAATTACACCGTAAGTAAAGCGCAGTTACTGTTTCAATTACATGATCCAATTCTAGACTCTCGCTAACTTTGCGCAAATGTATCTGTATTCAAATAATAATTTTCGTACAAAGCGAGGGAGCATTTCTAGGGAGATGTGTTTCAATTCTCCATCAATTAACAATTCTCGGAAAGGAATCTTAATTAATGTCACTCAAATGGTCGTAAACAAAATATTTTGCGACCGAATAGAGGTGCTTCAATTATTCCACCATCAGAGGTCCTTTAATTAAAAAGTAGCGTGTCGAGATAATGGCGTTTTTACTCTCGTTCGGTGCCATTTTCAGTGAATTAAGAACGATTTCTGTGATAATTAGCACTGTAGTACTTTTGTAACATCATTAACCGTTTAAAGAAGAGAAAAGAGTCTTTTAAATAAAGCTAATTTTGCCTTCTCCTGGTATTTTAAGCCTCCATCGTAAAACCTAATGGATTTCGTTTATTATGTTTGAAAAATATTCAACAGCTGTTTGAGTTGTGATTGATTTGTCTGAAAAAGTCTTTTGTTGACATAATGTAAGAGTTTATTTTGATAAAACATTAGGTTGCCCTATATGTTTTTAGCAAAATGAACATTCTTTATGTATATTAAAGAACCTATTAGTTTGGATTATATTTGAATAATAATTTAAAGCAAATAATTAAGCGTAGGTTCCCTCCCTACTGTGAGGCTAAGTACCAGCGGAAGTGGATGTTGCTATATCCGATCCTTTGTTATGAATTTGACTCAATGAATTATTACTTATTGAAGGTAAAGCAAAGTAAACAACGGTAGCTTGCATGCTTGGCAATAGGTATTTTGTACGCCTGATTAGATTTGAATTTGATAAATAACTTACAACATTGTGTAATTCTTAAATATCATGATATGTATATTATTCAAAATTACATGTTTTTCTTTCGTCTTTAGTTGTTATTATAATTGACTTTAGATTGATCTATATCCTATAATCTTTCAGCTAAGGGTGGTTTCTAATTATGTTAAACACTGTTCGACAATCACTTGTCTAATTAACGTCTAATTAACTGATGTGTCGGTTTGAGACCACGATAATTACAAGCGATTTGAGCGATTGCGGTTATAGTGGTTAATGTTAGAAAGACTGAATATTCAGGCTCTTGATTACGAGTTAATAATTTTTTAAAATAGAAAGAGGGTTGGAAAATACTTTACTTACCTTGGTGTCACATTAATGTCGTAGTTTTCTGAAAGCAAATCCTATTACATTTTGAAATACCTATATAGTATACTTAATATCTGCATTGGGTACTAAATTTCTATGTAAGATCAAACAATTATGTTGTAGGTTACCATCATGTATGTTTTTCTGACTGCCTCCATAGCCTAATGGTGTACGCTTTAGAAACCGGAGGTCATGGGTTCGAATCCTGCGGGGATTCAACAGATTTTCATTGTTGTTTCCTAGTTGGTTTGGGCAATTTGGGCCGATCACCCGATTGTCTGAGAAGTAAGATGATCCATGCTTCGGATGGGCATGTCAAAGTCAGTCCACCACTCAACCGCATTTTACCAGTATTGATGAGATACGGTCCAAAACCCCTAATGGGGTGTATAAGAGAGTAGTCCAGCTGGACATACCAGCAGTGGACTATTACAGAGCTGATTATAATGATGATGGTTATGATGTTTTCTAGTTGAAAAACATAGAGAACATAGAAGGCTTTAAAATCATTGTTGTTTCGTGATCCTTCATGAAAATTAGTCGAGTCTCAAAAAGTATAAGTTTTAAAACTTGTTTAATAATCCAATTTCATTAAATTTTGACGATAGTTATTAATTTCTATTGATCACAATAAAGCAATGTACTTAGAGCCATGTTCCTACGTATATGCTTGCACAAGTGTCGTTTGTTAATAGGCAACCGTTCGGCTTTAGATTTACAAACTAAAACAAAAGGCTTTAGCTATAAATAGAAACGGGGAACAACCGCTCAGTTCATTTTTTACTTTTCTACATTTAGTTACGCTTTTAATTTTTAATAGTGTGGAAACAATTGGCTTGTGATTTTATTACGCAAGGGAAAGATGATCAGATGTTTTTGAGACCATTATGATCAGCCTGTGTTAGTCCACTGCTGGACATAGGCCGCCCTTAATGCAAGCCTTCTCCATCAGGGAGTATTTGGTCCGTATCCACCACGCTGGTCCAATGCGGGTTTGTGGGTAGACCGACTATTTTCATGCCCATCCGACGCATGGATTTTATTTCATTTGTCATCAATACTTCTTAATCAGAAAACATAGATGACACAATGTTGTTTTCCCATTGATTTCGAACCCACGAGCTCCGTTTTATGAAGCAAGGGCCAATACCTCTAGACTACGAAAGCGGTTTTTTTTTTTATTAATAATTCTATGAAATTTTCTTGTAAAACTTTTATAAGTTGGAAAATGTTAATCTTTCATTTAAAGGTTCTTAAAGCTGAAAAACTTAGAAAAAGAATCCTTAGCGTCTACACAATGGGGACCCTGCTCAACCGACTCTCGACTTAACAATGTCAGAGCAAACATCTTCGTTTTGGTAGGCAGCGCCATGCCGTTGCTTAGCGCTGGGGACCGTGGTTTTATGTCGTTGGACAAACACTAGATAAAATCCGGTTTAGATTCTCAGGCTAATGTTCGGGAAAGTTTTTGAAGATGTAATCAAAACCAAAGACAATTAAAATCCCCATTTAAGGTATATTATTACTAAAGATTTACTACATTTATTATTAGAAAAAAATTAAATTTTTGAACATTCTTACCAAAACCAACATAAGGTGTTCCATGTCTTTAATATCTTAGTATCTCTATCTTCAATATTATTTAAATATATTTATTTATGCTTCATAAAAAGACCACAAAAAAGGTAGAAAAAAATGTCATGATCAAACACTAACTTGTTCACACACATTTCGGACTATTTCTAGCTCCCATGGTTTTGATAACTGTTATCGGAAATCTTCATCGCAATGTAAAAGTGTACATATATATATACTTTTAACGGATACATTGTATATGTATATAGTGTTATACAGCAGTATTTAATTATACCTATATTTGATTTTCTTTAGTAGAATAGCTAATAAGTGATACCTAACCATCTATTTAATTGTTAACACAGCATTTTTTGACACAAAATTTGTTATGTACATTTAAAATAATGACAAAGTAACTCGACAGACCGTGGGTCCCCTATTACAATATTGTTCGGAGTAGGCAAATATTTCCGTTACATCGTGTTCGTATGATGCCCTTAAATATTCGGGGTCTGCCAACTCTCGGGGATCCGACCTTACATTATTACAATTTGAAAACCTCAGCAAACGTTATAAAAGACGCTTTATAACGTTGCCTTATGAATTGGGATAACATGTTACTATGTGGTGGTTTATCTGAATTAATCGTAGAATAATGTAAACAGCAAATTACCGTTTTGTTGCAACCGGTGGCAACGAAACGGTCATTTAACGATCGTCAGCTCGGTGACAACTTATCACGAAGTATTTCCAAATAGCTAGGAAATGTCAACAAACATATTATTAGGTACTTTTTATTGGTTAAGGTCATGAGACGAGCAGAAAATTCCCTTAAGATAAGTGTTTCCACTTGCCGCCCTGAAACAAGGATCAGTGGACAGTAGTGTTTTAGACAATACTGATTTGAGTAAAACTAAAACATCTTTTTCAACGTTTTTTAAATTATGCTACTAATATATTACATTGAAATTTTCTCTGGTATAACTCAGTGAACATTACATTATTTCGTTAGTCTAAAAAGCCTACCGTTAGAAGTTATCTCGGATATTCTCGATGGAAATAGGTTACCGAGTGCGTTCAATCTGGCTGTGTCGTATTTCACGTTTGTCTATATCAAAGGCATTAGCATAGATACAGGCTGTACGTGATTCGCAAAGTGCCACCCTCGGAAGAATCGTAGCGAGAAATGAAGTGTAGATTCACACCTAATATATGGATTTATACAAGCTTGGAGATATCTGATTTGTTTGTTACATTGGTAGTCGACTATATCTTTTGGCAAGCCTTTGATTTGTGGCACACTGGCTGTTGACTTGCTATGACCGAAAATTACAGTGTTTATTAGTTATAAATTGTGATGTCATCCTAATGTAAGTTATGATGGTAATTGCGTAAGAGTAACGGACTTCTATATATTTCTTAACAAGTTAATGCACTTGAAATATTTACAGGACTAATAAGTTTTGTTAATGATGTTATGTTTTAGAATATCTAATTGTTTATAATTTAGGCGTTTGTAGAACTTATGGCCGTCTTGTAAATTTTAGCCGAGCCATTTTATATTTGTGGTATAAAAATAAAAGAAGGAAAAGTAGTAGTCAAGAGACTAACTCTTGATTAGGATTGTAAAATCGTGTATTAAATTCTAGTTTCTATTTTCCTTGTAGTAAATTTGGGTACCTAATGTTTAGATTTCTGTTTTCACGTAAGAAAAGTACCTTTCTGGTTTCTAGAACATTGAAATTAAATAACGCTACAACATTTTAAATAATAAGGTAAATATCTGTAAAATATTACACTTTTTAACTGTTTGCATTAGAATACAAATCCGAATATCTAATGTAAGAGGGACAAAATATGGATAAACATCTTAAAAATGTTTGCAATATGCCATTTTTTATAAGAACTCTTTTTTGTTTCCATATTCAGTGAACGGTGAGTCATTAAATAATCGTTCACATTTCCAGATTTGTCTTACATGGTGTACGTTTAATTTTACGTGTGCTTAAAATGTTTCTTAAGACTAATGCAACAGTCATCATCATCATCATAATCAGACCTTATCAGTCCACTGCTGGACATAGGCCTTTTAAGTGAACGCCAAGACGGCCGATCCCTGCTACTCGCTGCCAATTTGAACCGGCTGTTGCACGGAGATCGCCATCACACCTGGTCGGGGGTCGACCAACACTCCGTTTCCCTAAACGTAGGATGCAACAGTATATTTGTATATATAATTATATGTTTTCTGTCATTTTTTTTAGTGTACGATTTATGACAAGTATTATAAGTCATATAATATGGCAGAAAACGTTAGTTTTTGACACATTCACTAAGTATATTTAAATAAAACCAGGTGCAAAAACACATTTCTTATTTGGGTCACATCCTGTGTAATTCCCGATTGTGACATTCTGATCCCGCGTAATATTTTCATATCCCGACCGGTGGAGCGAATCCGTTCCTGTGTAAAACAGAAGTAATGTATTTAGAGGAAGTACAATCACGTTCAGTAATAATCGTATAGAAAAAGCAACAGGACCGGGATGCAATGAAAAACTTGCACTTGAAAAAAAAATAAAAACATCAATATTATAAAAGGCAAAATCGTATTTTTTATGTAATGAATATACTAGAAAAACTAAGTTCTTTTGTCACTAAAAACGTACATCATGGTATTCCATGATGGATTATATATTATTGATTGATATTGGATACTTAGGAATACCTATTAAAACCAACGCAAGGTGCAAAATTTGTTTAATCTCATGAAAATATCTCAAAAGCCAACGCTCATTAAAGCTTTTCGGCAACTACTACGCAACCGCAAACGAATTTATGTGGCTTAGTTTAGGAATTTTCGAGTACTTTGTTTGCAATTAGCACCAGTGCTACGCAATTTTAAAATTTTAGGAACCGCGAATAAGTCCAATGAAAAAAAAATAAAAAACCCGTGTAGACGGCAACGCGCGGTCGACGCGTGGACGCCGGGTGGCTGCTGTCGGCGCGTGGACGCTTAGTAGTCCACTAGTTGTCGACTTCTTTCCTTAGAAGCCGATTAAATATATTTTCTCCTGCGAACTAGTTAAATCGAAATATACAATAGTCCTAGCGGCTTTGAAAAATGTTGTGAGTAAACTAAAGAATTAGAAATTTATCCATGTTTTAAATATTCGAACCGGTTTTATTTATTTTGGGATAAATGCTGCTTAGTATTTCAAATAAATACAGCTGGAGTGTCTGTTTGTAACATCAAATAACCGTTTTAAATAAAAACTTTGCAATATGTGACCGATACACTAATTATATCAAAACATTTTTGTCTACCTATCTGTCTGTTCTGACTAATCATGACGGACGGGAGTGGTTGGCCCGTTTTGACGGGACGGGAAGGAGTAATAACTTAGGCTCTTTTTTGAATTCAGACATAGTCAATTAATTTGTTCAATCTAGTGTAACAGACAAACAAGGTAGGTACTTCCATTTAACTGTTTCAATTTACAGATTCACGTAAGAGTTGAATTCAGTACATCCTCCTTAATGAAATATAATCCGAATACTGTCGCATTAATAAAGAAGTGGGCTCATTTCCATCCTTCCGGTCTTCTTTTTTCGAAATAAAAAGTATTTATCCGGGGGCCGAGTTAATTGCGTTTCCGAGGGGCGCGCTTTTAATTGAGTGCAGCCGCGTCTCAGCTAAATGGACTTAAGCTGCAGTCAAAGTCGCATTCACATCCAGTGACGGTTATGATATCAACTTTAATTGTTATGTGTATGGACAATGTTGAAGAAACTAGCTTTATAGGCTGATAGTACAGTTAATATTGATTTTAAGATCGTCGAATCGGTTTGTATTTTGTTATTACTCAAATTGTTGAGATTGATGACTTTGTATAAAAAATTACCTGTAATGCTATTTTTGGATGAAAACAAAACAAAATCGTGGCTTGTAAAGACGAATATTCAGGAAGAATTTTCAGGTGTCGTCAATACCATTCAAATGTACCATGAAATGTGCAGTACAACATAGTACTGATTTCTCTCATATCAATAATTTTGACAATTATTAATCGGGTGTAAATCCTTCAAACCGGATGAGTATTTTAATTTTATGCATGCACCGAAAAAAGGTAAAAGTTTAACTAGGTATATATATAGAAAATCTAATAATACAATTATATTAGGAAAAAGCAATTTAGACGGGTGATGGACGATGGGGGGGTTGAAAAAGAGGGATTTAATGTCAAATTGATTTAAGTCAAAGCGAAAATGTGACATTATATTTTTTATAATCTATAAACATTTCCTACCCAATTATCTTTGGATACGGTAAAGTAAAATAGGAAGAAATTACAATTAACAAATTATTTTCAAATATACAATATTTAAGCGAAATTTCGCGGCTAAAAGGAAACACGGCGCTTTTGTTGAGAGGAAAATAAATTAAAGAATCCACGCCAAGGTAACGGCCGGAGATAGGACGAAATTAAATTAGGATGGATTAGACAATTACCATAAGATATTCCTTTAAGAGCACAAAGTGGACGAGGCGATTTCGTGATAAAAACATAATTCGAAACTGCATCACAGACATAACGCGGAAAATCCAATAGACATTTCATAATCATCATCAGCCTGTGTCAGTCCACTGATGGACATATGAGCTCCCCTAATAAATGCCACTGCTTCGATTTTCGGCTATTCATCAGCCCACTGGTCCTTTTACGAATATCGTACTCCATCTTGCCGCAGGGCGATTAACATTCTTAGTCCTAAATAAATAGTGTTTGAACACTACTGTTTTCAGGTTTAAAGGGCATCGTAGCCAGCGTAATTATTGGTTAAACTTTTAGGGTTAAGGAAAGTTAACTACCATCAGGTGAATGTTTCATCACTCTAATTATAAAAAGAATATAAAGCACAATAAGTATAAAAATTAAAAAAAAGAACACGATAAGGCAATAAAAGGAAGGAGCAAATCCCTCTATCATATTATATTATCTATGTCGTTTGCTGAATATATTATATCTGTTGCAAAATACTAAAAATCTTCACAACAATAAAACGCTTGTGTACATAAGGGACCTAACTATTCAGATTATGACAATAATGCGGCCTGAATATGCAATCGCGCCCAAAAAGTTATTAAACATTGTACTATTGTTTAACTTTTTTTAATCCAAGCCCTTACTTATTCATAGCTTTAAATAAGCATGAATTTTTCGGACATGTATACGTGTAGTAAGCCTGTTGATTGTACAAACGTGAATGTTTGTTAATGAAAATATTTACGTCGAGAGGTCGAACGGCTACGTTCTGGCAGATTGCCAATTGCGTGGGTTGGCGGGAATGACGTAGTTCACTTTGAGTCACCCACTACGCATCGGTTACAACATGATGATGAATTATAGCTCATACGCACTGACTTATATATAATATACTTCTGTCGACATTTATAATCGATTATTATTTACTAAACTATTAGCATTGTAAATTAAACATGTGTGCGAACTTTAACAGTTTAGCAATGTAATGCATAACGCATTAACAAATGATATAACTGCTACGAAAGGAGCAGAATGTTTACTTTAGTATTGTAATAAGGCGCAAGGCCAATAATCAGTGATTCGTTCACTAGTAAATACGTTATAGGAAACCCGTAGTCTTGTGTATATAAGGTTATTACAAGTCGACTGTCTTGGCGTCATTTCATCAATAAGAACCTTTGATGCACTAGACAAACTAGACTAAGAAGAAGTTACTTTGTTTATAGAGATTATTAGTCAGTTCATACCGGAACAAAATGCTGGTCATATTAAACACTATCATGTTCTAAAGTCTTCCGCTTGATTATTATCTGAGATTTCTTTTGTCAATACAACATCCTTTTTGCCATATGACTTACCGTATCATACCTGCGCAATTATGTTCACAACATATTCACATCATAACACTTTTTGTTTGTGTACAAATGCTAATCGATCGATGATGCCATTTCTACTCCGCTCAGTCCACGCCTTCTATTTTTAACCTTTGTCATTAATGTATTCATATTATTTGATGTATGAATACTTGTCGACGGTCTCCAATACAGTAAAAACAGTTGCCAGAAATTTTGGACCCGTTTATATTTTAGACTAGCTGTTTACTGCCACTTCGTCTGCGTTGTTATACTATATCTTTAGTAAAAAAAACTTTTTTACTATAATAAAGTATGACTTTTTAGCCTAACGTTACTCCGAGTTACATCAGCTTCCAGTAAAATTCCCGTCAAAATGAAACCAGCCATTCCAGAGATTATTCAGAAATAACCGACAGACAGACAAAAATAAAAATAACTGTTGTTTCGATATATGTATCGGTTATATATCACAATGTAATTAACTAAACATCGTTATTTTGTATGTTACAGACACTCCTACTTTATTTATTTGTATAGAAAATTGCAGATAGAATTGAAATAAACAAAGTCTAATGACAAACTCATTTCGCGCCAAAAAGTCGGGCTCTCTTATTGATTGAACATCGCGTGGATCCAAAATGGCCGCGGTCTGCCAGTAAGAAGGCGTTCGCTTTTGACGCCATTACTATTTGTTTACGTCAATTCTGACTCTAAACTATAGACATAAAGCAAAATACCTTATAGTATTTTTTTAATTACATTATTAATCTTCATTATACGTGAACTACAAAATTATTACAGCGAAGCGTGTTTCGATTGCGAGCGTGGAGTATATACGATTTCCACACACCATGCTTCTGGATATGCCGTTTCAAAAGCAGTTAATTTACGTTGAACTTCGGATTTAATTTCCGATTTCATGGGTTTTACTCTCAAACAGAACAAAACAACGGTAAAGAACAACATTTTAATTTGTTTGTTCCAATTTGTTAAATAGAAATTATCATGTTTTATATATTAAACGTCGGAAACCTTTAATATCTGATTTTTTATAAACGACCCATAATATTTTGAAATGGTACTGATTATAAACAAAAAGCTAATATACTAGCTATATATGAGTGCCTCCGTATCCTAGTGGTATGGGCGTATGCTTTAGAAACCGGAGGTCAAGGGTTCGATTTCTGCGGGGACTCAACATATTTTCATTGTTGTTTCCTAGTTGATTAGGTCAATTTGGGCCGATCACCACCCAATTGTCTGAAAGGTACGATGATCCATGCGTTGGATGGGCATGTAAAAAGTCGGGCCACCCACCAACCCAGCGTGGTCGGATACGGTCAAAGGCCTTTAATGGATAGGGATGGATGATGATTAGGGGAGGGCTATGCCCAGCAGTGAACTATCACAGGCTGACGATGAATTTACTAGCTTGTTGTCCTCTTACTTTAAAAGAACGCAGCTTTAGTACTAAAGTGTAATTAATTCACTTAGTTAAAACGTAATTGTTATCACTCTCTTTTAAAATCTACTGCTAGAATTAGACTGCCCAACAGACGAGCGGGAAGTACGTACTGAATAGATCCACTTTAACAGCCTTCTTCATATTTGCGCAGGTTGTCTCTATATTTTGTATTGTCCTACATCGTAATTACCAAAAAATGGTCACACTTGTGAACCGTTCATACAGCTAGCAAGGTAGCATAAATAATATACTATACTAATAGTAAAAATGGATTGTCTGTAGCATTGAACTAGCCGATTTTAATAAGAATTATAATACATAGTACTATATATAACAAACCAATTTTTCTTTAATTTTTCGTCTGTCTGTCTGTTTGTTCTGGCCAATCTCTGGAATGGCTGGTCCGATTATGACGGGACTCTCACTAAAGGATAAATTTTTTTAATATTTTTTTACGTATCACGCGGACGAAGTCGCGGGCCGCAACAAGCATTTAAATAAGGTTAAAGTAATTTTATAGTTAATAATTTTACACCTTTAATTAGTTTTAGAAGAGATTTCTAAGTGTTTTTAAGGTTTTCTTGTAATAAATCTAGGCTACGTTACTTAGCGACAATTTATCTGTGTTAATGGATAAAACACCCACCAACCCGCATTGGACCGGCGTGGTGGGATATGGTCCAAAAACCCCTAAGTGGAAAAACCATGCCTTAGGGAAGGCCTATGTCCAGCTGTGGACTAACACAAGGCTGATATTGATGATGATGATGGATAAAAACTTAAAATCGGTCTAGTAGTTTGCGGATTTATTCGTTGAGTTCATACAAAAGTACAAAGATTTTCTTTTTATATTATTAGTAGGAATAAAGTTAAAAGATGAGGTGATGTAGATAAATAATAAGGTATATAATCGATCATATCATAATTTAAAAGCATTAGAATTTTATCATAAAATCATACGCTATCACGAATATCGCATATAATAATGTCCTATTACTTTTTCTATCACACGCGTTCGTATCACATATTCAATTCGCACTCTACTCGCTTATATCTTGTACGTGACTTAACTGAGAATTTGCCAACTACTGTGTCGAACTAAATGTACGTCCAGTCCTAGCGGTTCCGATTTTGTAAGGATTTCGGAATATATTTGAAGCCGAATGATTTGTTAAATACACGAGTGACAATCACAGTTTGATTTTGTTACTAGTTGACTTGTTACATGTATGAAATATGTTAATTTTTATTTATTTATTATAGAATCAACGGGACTAAGATAAGAGTAACATAGGTCTATGCAATTACCACTCCCAAGTACAGATTCCAAATTCTCACAGCGCCGTATAGATAGGTTTACATGTATTGTTTTGTTTTTAAATATAATCACTAAATAGTATAAAACGAAATCGCTTTCTCTGTCCCTATATCCCGATGTACGCTTAAATCTTAAAAACTACGCAACGGACATTGATGCGTTTTTTTTAATAGATAGAGTGACTGAAGTGAAAGGTTTACCTACATGTATTATTCACGCATAAAATAAAGAGAAACGCTGATAATTTTTTATAATTTTCCACAGATTTTACAGATATCAGTGCTGCACCCGTGCGGAGCCGGGGCGAGTCGCTAGTTCTCTATAATTCTAAAATCTCTATATGAAGCTAGAATAAATAATAAATAGCAATTAAGAAGTGCAAACTTGGCAATGAAACCCATAGTGACGAAGCATAGCAATATAGCATATAGCAAGTCTAGTGATCATATTAATTAATAGTCAATAAGAAATTAATTATACATAAACTGCCTCCTTAGCCTAGTGGTATGGGCGTGTGCTTTAGAAACCAGAGGTCGTGTGTTCGAATCCTGCGGGAACACAACAAATTTTCATTGTTGTTTCCTAGTTTGTTAGGGCAATTTGGGCTGATCACCCAATTGTCTGAAAAGTAAGATGATTCATCCACCAACCCCTCCTGGACCAGCGTAGTGGGTATCGGTCTAATACCCCCTTATGAATAGAAGTGGTAATAGGGGAACCCTGTGTCCAGCTGTGAAATCATTTACACTGTAAAGTAACAGTAACCTTACGTACGACGTCAATTCGTTTTTAGGGTGTCATTGTTATCATAATTTCCTTACATTGTTTTATTTAGGCACGTAAAGAAAAATCTAAACGTCGTTTAAAAGACAAATACGTTTATTCAAAACCTTTTCTTTCGCAATATTAATTTGTTTATTACAAAATGGCAACACTCATGCCTCCACGGGTCGAATTCAAACCCCGGACAGAGTTCCAAGTGGAACGAACACGTTTCGCGTGACACAGAAGCCATACAATGGGTATGCATATGCATTAAATCCTTTTAAAACTGTATGTAATTTCAATACGCCCTTGAACGGCCGAGCCACGTGTGAACTGATGGAAAAATAGTACAACGATAGTACCTGACGTTGTGGTCTAACAGTTAATTTAGATTTAGCTTTGAATAACCCGAGAAATGGTCTGTCCCTAATCTGGAAAAGATTCCATGTATGCTTAAAATAATATATGGTTAAAAATAATTGGATTTGATAACTTATTAAGACGATAAACGTAATAGTTCTTCCGAATAATTTCGATTAATTCAAATATATTTTTATTCAATATAGAAGTTTACACTTGCTCATTGATTGTCAAACACACTACCACTGGTTCGGAAAAGGACTCCTCAGAACTGAAAGAACTGGCGAAAGAAACTCAAATAACTGAGAAATACTTCAATTCAGTGTTATTATCCGATATTTAGGAACCGTTTTTTAATGAAAATAAAAGGCTCATGACATGAGCAGTGGATCGATAATGGCTGAGTATGATGATTATGATGTTATGATACAATATTATACAAAACATAAATATTTTCAATTGTTACATAGGAACTATAACTAAACAATTTTTATCTTAACAAGTAGCGAAGAATTGTTTGTTTTATTTACCCGATTATCATACATATCGAATCCACTAATTAATCACATATTATCTCATTGAGATACAGACCAACTTAGTCTTCCCGTGATCGTGGATGGAAAGAGTCCGAAACGTCGGAATAAATATATATATAACTAACGCGAAGAATCCGTAAATTAATGCATTTGATAAGTAGCAATGACAAAAATGTTACATAAATAACTCGATATAAAGACCTGTTTATTATCCCATTAATATTCTGTTCTATATCGATTTTTATCTCGTTTTGCGAACAAATTAATATTGAATATTCGATCGTAGTCAATAAACCGCAGCGCCAAAATTGTTCCCGCCATTATTCAATAAAGGGTTCAACGACTGCCCACCTGTCAAATCCTCACTAATGCCGTCCTTGTCTTCGCGGAAGCAATTGTCTATTGCTGTCCCGCTTTAGTGTCCACCGAGGCAGGTATTGTTAATTTTCTGTCTAGTGATGTTTCAATTTGATTCTATTCGTTCATACGTAATATAATAAATAAGTTGGAGAATAAAATTTGAATTGAACAAATTCTAAATTAATAAAACGAAAAATTCGGATGCTCTTATAGGTTTAAATGGATGGCTGCAGCTTCCCAATAGTAACGCGTTCCAATTTCGCGCCATTATTAGATTTGTTTAATTTTATTCTATTTATCAATTGGCATAACTATACATCAATCTATTCCATAAATAAAATACAAGAAACGTTTAATACAAAAGAAAAGTTTTCTTAAGTATCATTTATTTAACAAGCAATCGATTTCTGTTTGTATATTCCATGTTTTATTCTGTTCTTTATTAGTTAACAAGAAAATTACCTGCCCACTTGCCTTAAGCTACCAGAAAGTTTAATATTTCTCTGAGCTTTGGAGTGGACATGCACGACTAAAATCCACGTGTTTATTGGCGCCTTTATACGGGTAGCAGGAACATTGCACTTCTGCGACCACCAGCGCTAGCCGTGAATCCGTCTCGGCCTTGGATCTGCGCTCACTCGGGCACGCGGAACTAAGCGCACTTCGTTCGGCCCCTGTTCAGGTAATGCACTCCCCAGTCTGGTCAGGGAACCTGGGAGCCAGTCAACCACGCAGGATGATCCCAGCCGGGCAATGCCGCCTTGAGCTCATCGCGCAAGGAGAGATCGCGAACCATGCCGAATGTCCTCCTCCACGGCTCCTCCACACCGCATCAGCGGTGCGGCCCGCCTAGTCGCGGAAGATAGGGAGAGCGGCCTACGATCTACCGACACTCCTCTTCTCCCGCGACTCCTCCTTGGTTGCAAAGTACAGGAAGGGCGGCACACCTGCCTCCTGCAACCCGTCTCTCGCTCTCTCCAAAGGCGCATCCAAAGCGGGCTTCTGCAGCCCGCTTGGAGTAGCCTCTTCCACGGCCGGCCTTACTCCTCAGGGCGGCCAGGTTCCTCTTAGCTTCCCCGCGGCTGGGCATGCCGCAGGTACTGAGCCCCACCGCTACGACAAAGCGAGAACCTGTTCGGGGGGCTGTAGTGCGCCCTGCGGCAAGATGGAGTGACTGACATTCGCAAAGTGGCTGGTGTGGGCTGGATGAGAGGAGCCGAGTAGTAAATTACAGTAATAAAAGCGTATCTTTTAAAAGTATACCGGTTTATTTTTGTAATAAGTATGTATGTATACAGCGAACCGATTTTTATTGAAAAATATAACGGAATATGAAAACTATTTTTTTCGGCGGTAGGTGTACAAAAGTTTAGACGTATTTTGAAAGAGCTCTGTATTTTAAAATTAAAATTATTATGATTATAACATTACAGACTTATTAAATTCAATGCAAAGTAACTCCTAAAGTGTAAAGTGTGTGCTACTTACATTAATAGTGAAATTTTATTTTTCTCCAGTCACCACTGATGAAATCAACAAAGCAATCATAACCATAAAATCCAATGCTGTTGGCGTTGATAAAATCAGCCGGCGCATGGTAATTCCTATCCTTACCCACATCCTTCCTGCTATACATCACATAATAAACTTTTCCTTAGAAAATGCTAAGTTTCTTTCCTTATGGCGCAAAGTCTTAGTCCAGCCTATCCCAAAGTGTTCCAATGCTTCCCTTCCAGCACACTACCGACCTATCTCTATTCTGCCTTTTTTGTCAAAGGTTATTGAGTCCTGCGTCCTTAAACAATTATCTCAATTTGTTCACAGTAACAATTTAATAAATCTGTTACAATCTGGATTTCGACCAGGTCACAGTACCGCCCTCCTGAAAGTGACTGGTGACATTAGAGCAGGTATAGCGGACAATATGGTATCAGTAATGGTCTTAATTGATTTCTCAAACGCGTTTAATGCCGTCAGTCACGTCATCCTCTTGGCTATCCTCGTACATATGATGGTTTTAGACAGTGCATTGAAATGGTTCTCCTCTATGTTCTCTATTATTCTCCTTTGTTCAATCTGTTCTTCTGTGGAATGCGTTACCTCGAGATCAGGATGGCAGAGAGTCGCTCATATTTTAAAAATAAAGTTCGGGAACACTTCTCAATAAACTGTCACCTGAGTAAAGTTCCGCTTTATTATTTTTCTGCGGATAAAGTTCAAAGGCATATGAACGAATGGGTTTTTTCTTAAACTTTATAAAATATGTATATATTTATATTTACAATATATATGTATATGTATATATTTATATATGTATATTTATTTATGTTTATGTATTTGTATTAACTTAAGTAAGTTAACGTATAGAATATGTATTAATATTCCTGTCGTCATTTTATTAATGATATATAGTTATTTTGTTTTAATGTATACACACATAAACTTTAAGCTCATTAAAAATCTTTCCTTTGTTTTGTTATATATCTGCGCACCTAACGAATTTTCTCTGTACCTCCCAAAGGTTGGCTGGTAGATAATGCCTTTTGGCATTAAGTTCGCCTTTGTACTTACTTGTGCATAAAGCTTTAATAAATAAATAAATAAAAATACCAAACAGTATTACTAAATGCGGTCATGAAAACAATAACAGATGTTGTTATGACGATATACATCACTCAGTACTGACCCTTTTCCAGCGGAAGGTACCTACTCTTCAATATAAATTGAATGGGTGTATTTATTTGTACGTACGGAATTTATATTATTATCGAGGTTACGTAAATATGATGTATGTATGAAAGATGTATGGTTATAATGCAATCTACATGCTTATGCTTCCAACCAAAAAGTACCCAATTGTTTTTATAAACGCTTAATGCGTAACGCGTCAAGGTTGTCTTGACAATTATAAAGTTGTAAAATATTTATGCATATGAAATCTTTATTAATATATTTATTGACGAAGTTATCTTTGACAGAGTAAGCACTACATAAATTAAACACTATATTGAATGTAGTTTTTTACCGACTTCCCAAAGCAGAAGGCACTAAATTCAGTGCGTTTTTTCTTTCTTTAAGATTTTGCTGATGGTTTTTAAAGGTTGGCTATCCTGTAGTCCCATTTGTTAAAAAATAATTTTGTGAAAAGTATTTTAATGCATATTTAAGAAATTTGAAAAATCACAAACTCGTGCGATTAAATTGCAAACCCTTGCCCAATATATACATACAATAAGAAAATAGATATAAAAATAGAACAATATATACAATAAGAATAAGATAGATTACAACTGTATTCTACAAAATTGTTCTTCTTTAATTGGCCTACAATAAAGTTCGAAACAGCATATTTTTAGGACTAACCCAGATTAACCATTTTAATGTATACTTTTTTATAAATTGTATTAAGGTATATTATAAACTCTCTTGAGGTAATAAATATAGTATATAAATGATATTTATATACTTATCAATATAATAAGTAAATTCACATAAAAGTTAATGCATTATGTGCAAAAAACGTGTTACAGATATAATTTTGATTATGAATGAAGACCTCAAAAGGTATCTGTCATTTAAAATGCGGTGGGAAAATCTCGTGTAAGAAACATTGCGCAAAAAAGTTATATACTGATTAAAGTCGTTCATATTTATTTAAAAATTTTTCTTGTTTATTATTATATGTTTTTTGGACTGAAAAAATCCATAAAGTAAAGTTTAATGTAATTAAATTAATGATTAAATTAATTATTACCTACCGATAAGTCATAATAAACATAATACCATATTCGGTAGAATATTGAAAAATTACCAAGTTTCAATTCTCCGGTCGGTTGTGGTCGCTGTTATCATTATTTACCTGAAAATTTGTAGTGGAATCATCATCATTATCCGCCACTGCTGGATATAGATTTCCCCTAATGCAGGCCACCGCTTCCGATCTTCGGGTATTATCATCCAGCCCACTCTGGCCACTTTGCGAATGTCGTCACTCCATCGCACCGCGGGAATATAAATTGTTATTCTCACAACAGTAGTATGAGAATCTTTACTGGTTTGATTATAGATATATCGTATCTTATATTATTTTACATGTTAATGCGCCTGAAAATGCGTACAAGCGATGTTTAAGAAGAAGAAAATTTGCTGATAAGTATTAGAACATATCAAAAAGCCGAATATCCAACCTTATTCATAACTTTCATGTAACATTTGATGGATATCAGAACCGTTTTGTAAATATTCATAAGAACAATTACAAAAGTATGAAAATAATTTTATTTTGACAATGAAACCAGTAACTTTTAAAGGTCACGTTTATATATAGAGGCGAAATAAGCTTAAATTCGTGTAGGCGTTTGTCGAAATTTTAATTTGATATCATTGAATAGGTCCTACCCGTGGTCATAACTTACTTTATAAACCGGAGGTCGTGAGTTCTAATACCGCGGGGGAACAACTTTGTGTTACTGTTGTTTTTGGTTCATCAGGACAATTTGGGCGATCACCCATTTGTTAGAAAAGAAAGATGATCCATGCGTCGGATGGGCATGTAACAACCAGTATTGAACCAGCGTAGTGTGATACAGTCCATAAAACCCCCTAATGCGATGGAGAAGGTACGCATTAGGAGAGGGCTGTAATTGATGATGATGATCAATAGGTCTTTAGAAGGATTTTCATTAAAATAAGATACATTAAACCCCGACAGTTAGGCTATAATTTGTTCAAGCAACTTTCTATCTGTCAACAAAATACGAAGCGGAAATTGCACCAGCCGACGTCCAGAATATTCGCCAGCCGCCATTTGAGAACGCTTTTTTCCCGCTAAAAGCACAAAAGCCCGATACCAATCAGCGCATAGTTCGGCCGGCCATTAAATCCGACCGAACAAACAGAATGTCACGACAAAATGGACGACTGTTTCGTATTTAGTCTGTTGTTGCGACGCCATTTTGTCTCGGATTTGGGGATGTACTATCTTGATTTCTGTAATGCTGTTGTTGTGGTCTCCCTATTTTATTATTTATAGATTAGTTGTTCATTACTTAATAACGTTATTGTAAGCTTTGGTATTGATAGATTTAACACGTATGTGCAAATTATATGTATATTTTGTTCGTTATTTATCGTTTTTTAGTGAGTAATCATTTCTGGTAAGCATTTTATGCGTAAATAGTATGTTTTGATTGGCAGAATTCTTTATTATTTTATTTTATTTATGAATAATACTTTCTCTCTTCTTGTTATATTAATTATTTAACTAAACTAAAGATTGGTGCCGTGATGTCAAGCGTTTGATAAAAATCAATTGTGGGGAAGACGATTACACTCAATTTAACTGGTTATAGTTAACAGTAGAAGTTGTAAAAGCTCGCTGATACCAGATTTTTTAAATAAATGACAATTTTGATTACATAATCTTCGTAAGTTATTCTGATGCATATGTGTTGCTATTGCAAACTTTTAATAAAATCTATCAGACATCACTCGAATATAACAAACAGGAACAAACAAAGAAACATAAATGATAGTATATTGTTAAAATCTAAACTAAATAATATATTGCAGGCACATATATTATCGTCGTTAATTCCCGGATATATAATCAACATGTATATTATTATTTTTTATAAAACATTTATAAACACGAACACTAACACCTAAAAAGTAATCAAAAGTCGCAAACAATTTACTAATTTCATTTATCGTGTCCACCAAAAACATTTGGGTGGCAAAAAAACAATGTTCCAGATTGTTCGCTGCGGCAACGTCCCGCCCTTTCCATCCGCAACATTTCAAATGACATTTTCGCGCGCATTTTTTTGGCGGGCAATTTTAATCGTCCATTTTGGCAACGAGGCTATTCCATTTCGCGCCATCTCCTTTGAGCGCGTTCGGAGAATTCGCGGCAGTTTTCTATTGTGTTGCCAGTTTTGCGGGGATCCTTTTGTGATAATGTTATTAAAATCTTTTAGGTTTGTTTTATTCTATTAAGTATTTTACGTTGAAATAATACTGAATAAACAAGATTTATAAATATTATTTTTTCAGTATTCTTTCTTTTTTAACGAATCAATCAAAAACTACTTACAAGCTTGCAAATAACCGTATACTGTGTGAGCCAAGATACATTCAAAGAATTTTACAGCATTATTAGAAATAGAAACTAATTCTTCAGCTTAAGAAAGGAATAAACGTAAATAAAGTATAGCAAACTGCATTAGCGCCATACCTTCAAACGCTGTTATCGGTTTAAAAGCGTGAAGGTTCAATATGTAGCAGCTGTCAACTGAAAGGAACCTATTTGCGTCTCGTGCCATTAGTGTCTATCGCATCATCATCATCGTCTATCAGCTGTGTTACCTCAGCTGGACATGGCCTCCTATTGTTCTGGCCTGCTGTTGTTCCCTAAAGCACGCCTCTTCATTTAGGGGTTTTGGATCTATCCACACCATGATCAATCAGGCTGGTGGTGGTACTATCTGATTAATGTAAAAGGACTTGAATGTTATAAGCTGCTTTACGTAAATGCCATATCATATTTGCACTTGCATATTTCACTTTGTTCACACCCCTGACCGTTCTCGTTTCTTTCCAGATGATCCCTAAAATGGTGCAGTGATGCGTTGCGATGCTGCTTCAGCAGGCCACCTCGTCCCCAGGTCCCAGTGGAACGGCCAGTCCGAAGGTCTCCAGTCCCAAGCCGAGCGGATTCACAAAGTTTGCAGGAAGCCCGAGCTTAAGCGATGTCCCTTCTAGTTCCAACAGCCCCAGATTGGGTGCAAGCCCTAAATAGGGTCTAGCCCTAAATTAGGCGCCAGTCCCCAATTAGGCGCTAGTCCCAGACTAGGGGCCAGTCCCAAATATGGAAGCCCACGTTTGGGGAACGGTAGCCCTAAAATTGGGAGGTCAGTCGAGGACGAAGCCGCGCTCGAGCGGTTACAAGCTGATCTGAAGGAAGGCTGGACAGTACACACGGGCAGGGATGGCAGGCTGTATTATTGCAAGTAAGTACATATTTAATTATTAGTATTTACTAATGTGGCTAAGAGGAAAGTTTTGTTTTTTGGTTGTATTTATCGAATAAAATCAAAAGTACTAGATCGATTTCTTGTTCTTATTGTCAGACAATCAAGTTCCACATTAGACTGTGTTTATGTTAATTATATATTATACTATTTCTTAATTGTCTACACTAGAATAAGGAAAATTCAAATGCTTCATCTGCTCTACGGCAAGTATTAATTATTTAATATAAGAGAGCATTCCAATCTCCCGACACTTATCTGACCACGTATCCCCAAATTATTTACTCTATATTTTGACCATGAACTTTATTAGTAAATATTTAATGAAGAAGTCTGTGTATCACAGAGGGTTTGTCGGAATCTTAGAAAATTAGGTGCTATAAAATAAAATCGGTAGTCGCGCTGCTTTTCATAACATTAGTAAGGAAATTATTCTAAGTAATACATAGAAGATCCCTCAACATGATAAAGTGTCTCTGGCGTGTTTAAGTTCATTTTCTTTTATGTAGTAAAAACTAGTTTATCAACACTGCGATTCTCGTAGTATCTTTGACTTTGTAATCTATAGGACAAAGTGCTGATTGTTAAACTTCTCCATACAACTTGCACAAAGCGACCGCGTTTGTTTGTCAAACACTTTGAGCTTTAGATACGGTACGGGAGTTGATTGTTATACTTCCTCAAGAACTATAACATATTAGTATTTAAACAGGCTTTTTAAATTATATATGTCAAATGTTACGAAATTTTGTCAATAGATATAAAGATCGCGTTTGATTTTATAAGAAAATACCGAAAGTGTTTTCTGACATGTTAGTTAGCTGACATACTGAGAAGGTAATATTAATAAACAACATTTGTTTCATATAATCTAATCTGTAGATATCAGCAGTTTCTTCAAGATTATATTTTCTTGCGCTCCGAAAGTTTTAAAAAATCCTTTTAATCCTTTTACTTGGGAAAGAAGTATTAAGTGATTTGTACGTATTTTATTTTAATAAGAAAGCTATCGCGTGAATGAACGGTAGTAATAGAACTTTTGTTTGAATCATTGAATTCCTATTATATTTTACTAATTTTGCAAGGGCAAAAACACATTACGGGCATGCCCAATTCTCATGCACTAATATTTCAGTGCTTTTTTTTAATTGAGCAGCGTATGTTTTCCTAAAGTATGGAAAGATTTGGAAGGAATCACAAGTCCTTTGTTTATAGGTAAACTCGTCAAAATCGTAATTTTCATAAGATTACGACTGGTAGAGAGGTTAAGATCTAAAACATAATGAAGTAATTAATAATCAAGGTCAAAGGCGGGGCCTTTAATTATTGAATCTAGTTAAAAGTAAAAATAAAAAGCTATTCCATCTACAAAGCGAGTTTAATGATTATGTCGATAATCCCAGGGATGCCAAATTGGATCCCGTTTTCTTCCTAATGGAACATTCCAGACCGGTCTCTAATCCGTTGCGAATTGATAGACGTTTCTTGATAACGTCATCATATGTGGAATTCCTTTAAAAACTTACAGTTTTCCGTTCTTCACAACTGCTTTAGCTCACACGATTTCGTATGGAACTGGATAAAGGTATAGGGAGTGAATATTGTATTTTATATGTTGCCTAAAATATTTGTGACTTGAGGGAATTGTACTTTGTTGCTCAGAGTGTATTAATCGAAAAAGTTGTTGAAAATGGCTTCTATACTTTTATTATCTCTTTACATTATTGAAAGCTATTGGAAAGCTTTATGTTATCTGTGATCCAAGAACACAATATTGTAATTATGAGGTGTTAAAAATATGTCATGATTTTGGGTCTGATATTGTGTAATTTTGAAATACATAATTAAATAACGTAGACTAGTAACTACAAATATTATACGCTACAAATTTTGAATTTACCCCTACAGCTGAAACGTATCCGCTATATTGTATGAGTGACAAAATAACTGAATCCAAATTCTACCAGGCTTTATCATCGTTGTAAAGTTATTATTACTACATTGTCGTACGTAAAATCAAATTCAATTTGCCTAATTCGGTATCGCGCATACACGAATAGCAGTCAATAGTTTAAAATTAATATACCTTTAGATTTTTTCAAACATTTTAGTATCTGTGCTATTCTTTTCTTATTATTAAACGTTCACATTTACTTTTCAAAATGTTTGACTCCCTCCTCTCTCATAGTGCAATTCATTTCCCCGGTCAAAAATCAATTTCAACGTTGCCTGTGCAAATATTTTACCTCCTCCTCATTCCCATTCCTTTGTAATATTTTACAGTAACTTTCTGCAAGTCCTTCCCCCATTCAATTCCCGTGTTCCCGTTGAAATAGTAAAAGGCCCAATCGAGAAAAGGGACTTGATCGTATTGCGCCAGGACGTGCGTCGAATGCGTTCGTAAATTCCATAAACTGGCACAATAGACCGGAATTATGATCATGCTGTGCTCAGATTTTATGATCATGTCATCGATGTTGTGATCATATCGAACTCATAATTTATGATCACGTCGTCAAAGTAACGGGTTGACTGAATTGTAATTTATCATTCAAGAGTTATGGTTTATGGTGTGTTTATGGTTAGTTCATGTTTATGGTAATGGTTATGCTGTCTGTGTTATATTTAGTAAGAGGTTATGCTAATGTAGTGTATTATGCGGAGAACGTGCATATAATGGCTCTAGTATTATAGTGTTTGTCACACAGTTTAGCAACTGTGGTAGCTTGTATAATAATTGAAGTAAATAAGAGTCATTAAGTAAAAGGTACCTAATTTAAAGATTCGCATATACTATTGTATATCCTGAAGTCAATAAAATCATTTAAAGATTAGTAATTAAAAATTGTTACTTCGTATTTAATTGAAGGTAGTTATTAGAGCTTCACTAAAGTGTAATAGTATACTCATCTATTTGCCTTTTGCTATTTTACTATGAACGAAATTTAATATAAAGTTTAATACCAGAAATTTGAAATACATATCTTTTTATGAATTATGTTTTCCCTTTTCCACAGCTAAAGAGTTTCAATTTTAGATATTATAATATTTTTAAGAGTTTTCTCATTTCATATTAAAATAATTGTCTCCTTTTGAATTAATGGAAATATAACCAACGAAATGGCGCGAAATTCGTTAGAGAAAGGCGCTTAACGAGACAGGGATAAATGTAGATATCATATTCTCTATGCCTTTAGAAAGGTACTAAAAGGAAAACAGAAAATATATTCACAAATTCTATAATTACAATTTGTTCGAATTATTATAGTAGCAAAAAAGAACTTTTGACTAATCAAATTATTTAAAGAAGCTAGTCTTTAAAGACCGAGTATCGCCGCGTATTTTACTCCAGGCAGGCACATTTTCTACTGAACGCGTTCATATAAGCATTGTGGTTGCGCGGGGCGTCACTCAAGTTTCGTCAGCCAATTTTGATTGTACCAACTAGCTCGAGTGACGGCGATATGGTAGATCCTATTTAAAGACCAGAAGCTAGGATGTGGTTCGAAGGACCATTTGCGTAATCCGGCTCGGACAACGTGGTTATGAAGCCGGATTAGAACTGCGGTAAAAGGAAGAATAAATACCTCGTCTGATGGCGGCACAGCTGCAGGCGTCTTCGGTGATGCGGTTGGGGTTCGCGGTAAACTTAAAACTATGAGAACGGAGCGTTGGTCATTCGCGTCGCGTGACTTTAAAATATGATGCGCTGCGTAGGAACTCCCGAAGGCAATTGTCGGCAGCGGCGGCGCTGGCCGCCGACCGCGTCGCGAAGTATTCTCCTTTTACCTTCCTTTATTCGCGAGATGAGGAAAAATTAAAGGAAAAAAGGAGGGCAGGTGAAAGGAGCGGTACCAAGAAAGGGAAGGAAGATTATGTTAGGCGACATAGAAATGCGCGCGAACACATTGAGACTTGGAAAAGTCGATAACAATAAGCGCTTTTAAATATACAAGCCGTAAAACGTAGACTGATAACAAAATATTGTATTCCGGAAAGTGGGACGATGCAACAAAGTAAACCGTACCAGTCAAAGTGTGCACAGGCTTATCGAGTAAATAAACTTCCGACAATGGAAGCTTTGATCCGGCCACGTCGAAATAGTTCATATATGGTTTAGGTCGATAGCACAAAACATTAACAGATATACAATAAATTTACGTAAAAACATCACAAAAATATCCTGTAAAATTATTCATGGTTTCAAAAGTCTCATGTCCTTACGTATGAACAGGTTTTGACAATGTTTATTTACTTTTAGGAATATTTTTTGACACCTTTATGTTCGTCTACACTTTTATCGCTACAGAATCAAGCATAAGATGGCCTTATATTATTCCACATGTGTTAAAGTTATGCTAACTATATTAGCAGTTTCTAACAAATATGTTATTAAATAACACAGATGTTGAAATTCCTTCCGTAATTTAAATATCAGCGAAATATACTATTTATACAAGCCAAACGTTGCAGCAAACTAAACCCAGACGCGTGCACAGACTGACACAGTAAATAAACTTTTTAACAATGAACGCATCGATACATGCAACGGGTTATTGCATCTGTGGCGTTGCGCGATGGCGGGAAACGTTGGCGCGCTAGTCGGCTTCCGCTCGGCTTTGTGGAATAGAAATGTCTATGAAAATTCCGACGCTCGCGTGACAATCTCTTTGTTGCACGGAAATATTTCGCGAATTTTGTCGCGTTGAATTTAACCTTACAGGTAGGTACGCTTTGTCGGGGTTTACTAAGTAACGTTGTTTAATATTATTAATAATTGTTGTCGAAAGTTTTTGAACATTATTATTCTCTATTATACCTATACTTTTAGGAAGGTTTGGTTCTGGTTTCACGAAGCTTAAGATGCGTTCCTTAGTATAAACTATAATCTTTAAAAAGTATCCTTTTAAAGTTTTTTCGGGACCTATCTTTGGCTATTGCGTAAAGTATTATGATGGTTCATAAAAAGCGTTACAGACGGCGCGAGCTCAGCCCGTTAACAATTGTAAAATGAAGTATCTAAAGTTTATAGGCTATCCTTTATCATTGTCTATTGCGTGTAATATTGACTGGCGACCCGCTTGGCGCAGTGGTTAGTGGCCCTGACGGTTGCGCGAAAAGGTTGTGGGTTCGATTCCCACCTAGGAAAAAATGTTGTGTGATGAACAATGTGTTTTTTTCGAGCCTGGGTGTTTGTATCTATATAATATTAATTTATTAATAAAAGAGGTTTATGTATTTATCACTTATCTAGTTTCAATAGTACAAGTTTTGCTTAGTTTAGGACTAGAAGATGAACGAAAAACACAATTTTCGTTCAGAAAATTATTATTATTGGCACAGCACTAGCTACAGATAGAAATAGGCACTGCAGTTTAGATTAAGATATCTTTGTGAGCCTTTTGCAAACAAGCCTCTTTATTTAAGACGAAGATGTGAATATTAGCTTTGCTGTAAGAAAAATTGAAAACATATTCGAGGTTATAAATTAAGCTACCAAATTTTCTCCACGCGAATACTACATATTATTGAATAAACAGTATGTTTTATGTTTATCGTAAATACATATTTAATTATATTTCCTAATATAACTAATCTTCACCTGTGATTTTCGTAACTTACAACATTGTCGAATTGCACATAATTATAATACTTATGAATTACGAAACCGCCAAAATATGTACTTGTATAAATGATAGTGGAAGTATTAGGAAAAAATAACCTCTAACGCGTTAAAATTTTCCCGCCATTGTTCCAATCTAAACGACACAGGCGAATGGGGAAACGGATTGTTACGAAATCAAAGCAACAACGCAATTATGGTTGTTCCATTGTGATTTCATCTCAGATTATCGTATTACATTGCGTAGGAGCTAACCTGTTTATTGTTAGTTGATTTACTATTTGTAGATTTATATATCATCGCTAAAGAAAACACAACGAAACTAACCATTCATTTACCTTATATTTTAGTACATTTACCGTTGCGGAGAGATTTGTAGTTTCTATCAACTGTTATAATCAATATATTTTTCCGATTAATTTGCGTTTATTATAGTAAAGTATATGACGTTTTATGGTTTTTTCGGTGCCAGTGGTAAACTTTGTTGCATTTAATATGGTAGATAGTAAAAATATACTGCGTTTAATAGTTTATGTCATTTAAATCAATAAAGATTTTCTATATAAAGAATTGTTACTTCGAATTAAAGACTTAAACTTAACCGAAGGTTAGGAGTAGCGATAAAAATAGGTTATATCATTTATATCAAAACACACCCTCCGCAATTCATATTACTTAAACCCTTACAGGGCAACGCCTGATTGTGTTACCTACTGAAATATGAAAATTCAATTTGTTCCTATTTCGGTACGAATGCGATATGAATAACAAAACGAAATGTATGCTTTTGTATCAAGATAGTTTATGATGTAAGACTTATGTTATTCGTAATGGTATCATTTAATAGATTTTATTTAAGTATAACATAAGTAACTGATTTTGTAGCCTAGTGATAAGAGCGTGTGCTCTAGGAACGGAGGTCGTGGGTGCGAATCTTGAGGGGACTCAACACATTTTCATTGCCGTTTCCAAGTTGGTTAGGGCAATTTAGGCTGATAACCCAATTGTCTGAAAAGTAAGATGTTTCATGCGTCGGATGGGCATGTAAAAAGTCGGTCCACCCACCAACCCGCATGGTGGGATACGGTCCGAACTAGCGTGGTGAGATACGGTTTGAAAACCCCTTAATGGAGAAGGCGTACAATAGGGGAGGCCTATGTCCAGCAGTGGACTAGCACAGGCTAATTAAGATGGTAAATATCAGAATACAATTTTATGAAAGATTGTACCTGAATATATATTTTTGATTGTTTATGATATTATGGTAATTGGCTCCGTAGCCCGAGCTCCTTTATAAATTCAGCCTATGATCATACCAGGGTATCATAACCAGTTACCCAGTGAAGGCCCCCAGGAGATGGCGGAAGTGCGTCATTTGTACCCGACGTCATTAGCCGTTGAATTGAGACAATGCGCCCAACATCCGGCTACGACTTCGTGATCCATTCGCAATCGCTCTGAAAAGTTGATCGTTTCTCATCGGGCTTAGACTTTCCTCTGAATCGACTTAAGAATTATAGAATTATACAATTATATATAAAGATTATGTTCAACCTTTGATGGTATAAATAAATTAAACTTCCATCTATTTAAAGGCCTTTTCTGCGGGATTGCGTTTAACTATTTATCGATTGATTTAATTCCGTGTAGATTAGGATGATGTTCCGAGATAACATAATGCTGCAAAGTTTCTAATACAGTTATGGATGTAAAAATATATTCAAGAATTAAATTATGTTGATAAAACAGCATATAGTGAAATGCATGCGCATGTGAAACACATAATTATAAGCTAATTATATATCCTAGCTAATCGTGGTTACGCACAGAAGTTCCAGGTAACGATTAATAGTTAATATATCTAGTCTAGTAACGTTAATTAAGATTTATCAAGTTTCCATCTTAAATGGCGATTGGATCAGTTTTATGAATACGACTGACGCGTAATACTTTCTGCGCCATCTATTGGTGGGTTTCCTGCAAATGCGCAATTGATGACCTTTAAAAAGCTCGTGGTTCACCAAAAAGAAAGCTTCTGGCGCCGTTAGCGTTCGACAATAGATTTGTTTTTTTATTGCGAGTTTAAAAAGGCTAAACTATACAGTCTACACTAAATGGGATATTTAAATAATTAATTCAAAAATTCTTTATTTTATTTAGGCTTCGTCGAGCTATTATGAACGTCAATGTATCATCGGCTTGGATGTTTTGACCTGACCAGAGAAAAACCTGCAAGAAACTCTGCTGTTGCCATTTTTGACGTGAACACGTCCCATAAATTGGTTCAAGATAGGGAGGCACTCTAGTGCTCTGTGTCACAGCGCCGCTCACGTAACGCTCCCCATAAGCAACCATTAGAGAAAGTGAGAGGCTCACTTCTCTCTTACTCTTGCGCATCTGGCCTGCTTAAGTGAAAGAGAGACAGAGAGATGCCTTGTGTCTCTCTTATACTCGAGCGATCTTGCCGTCGGAGTGAACAAATAGTGTGTATTCGAATTTACACAATGTTATAAGTGGTCACCGACATCGGTAATACAAGGGGTATTATCGACGGGCTGCCTACCGTGAGTCATAGGGTGTTAAGTCTCGTTTACCCAGTAAATACGCTGGCTACGGTGCCCTTCAACCTGTAACACAGCAGTGTTTTCACACTACTGCTTGGCGGCAGAAGTAGGCACCGCGGTGGTACCCAACCAGACGGTCTCCTGTAAAAAGGGGACCGACCACTGGTAAACCTAAATCTAATGTTAACCTAAATCAAAAAAAAATGTATAAATCGTAAAGTTACGACCGATTTTACGGGAAACCAATTTTTTTGTAAACGTTTATCAATACATTATAATCATCATTACTAAACTTAATACATGATTTAAGCAGTTGCCACAGATGTCCCAATATGCTGTATTGGGACATCTTTTTGGGATTGGGATTGGGACATTATTTACAAATTACTTCCATACGTCTTGGTCCATAATATAGTCTCTAATACAATAATATGCTTTTTTGATCAACGTTGCCTTTACAACATTTATTTATTTTATTTAAAGTTACGGTGGTTTGTCTTATGCACCTTTGTGCAACAAACTATTGTAGCAAACTTTAACATCCATAATATCAATAAATTCAATAATTGCCATTTTATGTTTGTTAACGTGTTCGTATGTAAGTAAAGTAATCGGTTCAGATGATAATAGTATTTTTTTGAAAATATTCTGTAAAGAATGTCCTGACGGTACGGCTGACTTTTCTCATGCTTTATCAATATTGAATTTGAATAACTATTGACCATCAGTAAGACATATTATTGCTGAATATTAATATTCATAAATATTGCCTTATCATATTTGTGGCATGAGCCTGCGGCAATTAGATTTTTGCCCAGCATTGAATGAAATAAATAGGCTGCTATTTGCACTGAACCTTGGTGAGGGATACATCAATTGTGCATACAATTTTCACGCCCAGTGGTCCGGATTGAACGGATCGCCTGCTCCCGTTTTAGCCACCTGCAAACTGGTCAGCTGACCTTCGTATAGGTACATATGTATGAAATGGAGAGATTTGTAGAGATACAGATGTGGTATATCTCTTGTTTGATTTAGGATTTGACGATATATTTTTAGGTTTTTAAGAGGCTTTTACTTGTGATACGGATAAATCGAAATCGATAGTTTTTTTCAAAATATTTTTGGTACCGGTTGCGTAAAATTATTAAGTGTCTATGCGTGTGTTCGGAATGCTTTTGTGAGTTATGTACTTCTTACTGACGAATTGAGTCGATTCACTTAGTGTTACAGACGTAACTTTTGCAAGATTCGTGTATTTTATTCCTAATACCCGAAAACAATTTTTTGGCGTTATTATTTTGTACTACGTGTTTATTGACAGTATTAGTAAAAAACGCTTATTCTCTCTATAAAAACATTATTACGAAATGAAAAGTGCAGGGAATAATTTTGTGAAATAACAAATTAATCAGATGCTGTTTATAAAAGCGTTACATTAATGATAATAATAATAATGACCTCCAAGTCGATTTCGCCTACGGCGACCTATCTTATTAGAGATCAGCCAACTGCGCAGGAGATATTTTAGTGCACAAGTGTACGCGCAACCGCAGATGCACTCCCTCCTCCTCCATTATACTCTCATAGCGCTACTTTAACAATGTATTTTAGACAGTAAAGCAATAACTATGTAACGAATACTTTACGCTTACATATAACAAGTAGTTCTTAAAGTTTACGTAACAAACAGCTACAGTTGGACAGTTCAAGTGAAAGTGATACTGAAAGTAATTCACTCGGCGTAACGTCACTTTTCCTTTTTTGTCAAAGCTTATTTCGATTACTCGGTGATTTAATGCAAAAATAACTTGTAATATTTGGGACAGATTAATAAGTAATTTAATAAAAAAATATCATAAACTTTTACTGTAATTCGATAAAAAAAGAGTAAAAACTCGTAACTAGGTTATCCAATTCAAACACGAAACGAACTTGTATTACTTTGTTTTCATAAATTCTTAAAATTAGGTAAACTATAATTATTTCTATTGTTTACGCGAATATTATACATTATTAAATAAAATGACTTTATGGATTTTATCGCGTTTATTTTACATTTTAAATTCCCGACGTTTCGAACACTTTCCAGCGGCCGCAGGTCACGGGTAGGTAAACTATGATAAAATTAGAATTAAATGGTAAAATATTTTTTTTGCCACATTTAGGTATTTGTAAATTTAAAAAGGTTAAAATTCTAATAAAAAAGGTATTTAGTTAAGGTTAAAATTGTAGAAAAAAAGGCATTTTTTAAAGTAAGGAAAAAAATTGATAATAATTTTTCTTCCATCTCAGACAATTGGGCGATCGATCCATATTGTCCTAGGACAATATACAACAACCGGAAAACAATGACAATGATGATGAGATGTTTGCCTCACAAGATTCGAACCCACCATCTCCAGTTTGTAAAACAAGAGCCACGGAGGTAAAATATTATATAATAAACAACTCACTAGTCTATTTTGACTCTTTACAGATTATTTACAGCCTACCTTATTTTAAACAAGTCGATTCAACAAAACAATCAACACTAAACAACAAACTCAATATGGATAAATAACAATAGCTTATTTATTTAAATAAACGTTATTTATTTAAATATCGTTCTTTTTGCTACATTTACTTATGATAATCATAATGTAATTAATTATAAGTAAAATAATGATGTATTATTTGCAAATTAGCACGCTGTTCTAGGGTTTGCGGCTTCAACGCAAAACTTTGTAACAATCAAGCTCGGATGAGCGTTACTTTGACTTTGAACCGGCGAAACTTGAAACATGCAAGTTCATCACGTTGTTATATTTCAGGTTTACCTTAAAATAGGAATTTTACACGAATAAGCTTTTGTAATTTCACATACATTATGTATGCGTAAAGACTGTAACATTGTCTTTAGCTTTTTCGAATTTTGGCTTCATATTGCTGTTGTTCTTTGATTATATGTGTATACATTGTGCACATATGATTGATTTACTCTTGAACCTTAAGGATATAATAATAATATCCTCCTAATCGATTCCGACTACGGCAGCCGATGTGTTTAAGAGATCAGTCAATGGTGCAGGACGTATTATAGTGCACAAATGTACGGCAAATTACAGCCTTCGATAGCTCAGTTGGAAGACCGGTGGGCTGTAGATGTAACGCCACGCGCAAACACAGATTCACTCTCATAGTTCGATGGGACGGATAACCGACACGACCGGAGAGGACACCGGCGACAGGGACCTACTTTTTACATGCCCATCTGACGCAAAGATTATCATACTTCAAAGACCGTTGGGTGATTAGCGCATCGCCATAACTAACTAGGAAACCACTTAGAAAATTTGTCGAGTCCCGCAGGATTTGCACCCACGACCATTGGTTTCTACAGTACACGCCTTTACCACTGGGCTACTGAGGCAGTTAAGGATAAAAATACATTGCATATTTGAGTTCTCTAGTTTCCAGAAACTGATTTAAATCTAACAATTTGCGCCAAAAGTAATTCCTTTCAGACTAAAGGAACCAACAAAACCCGAAGCAGTGATTATGCACAAATATTTGTGGAGTTGCGATCAGCTCTTCGCCGTATAGCCCTGATTTACGAGCTTTATTTACGAGTTATTTACGGGCCGTGTCCCGCAGGCTCGTAAACGGCGGGAGAATTAAACGTGTTTGAATATCGACAGGTCTGAAGCGACTGAGCCGGCGCCTTATCAACTACAATTCTGTTTACTTGTGTTTATCCTCACTGTATAGGCTTATAGCTTCTGATATAAGATTACGTAAGATTAGGAAGTAAAGTCCATTACCTTTCTTCCTAATGTTAGTGCAATCTACCGCAAAGTTTGCCTAGGTTATTGTCAGGTCACAGGCTACGTTTTGACAATCAATAAGCGAGTGTTTCACTCCTATGTTGAATAAAGGTATTTGAATCGAATTTATTGTAAATACGTAGGGTATTTAAGTTCAGTATGGTAGTAATAAATTATAACAAACGGCCTCCGTAGCCTAGTGGTATGGGCGAGTGTTTTAGAAACCGGAGGTCGTGGATTCGAATCCTGCGGGGCCTCAACAAATTTTCATTGTTGTTTCCTAGTTGGTTAGGGCGATTTGGGCCGATCATCCAATTGTCTGAAAAGTAAGATGCTCCATGCGTCGGATGGGCATGTAAAAAGTCGGTCCACCCACCAAACCGCATTGGACCAGCGTGGTAGGATACGGTCCAAAACCCCCTAATGGATAGGGGTTTATTAGGAGAGGCATATGTCCAGCAGTGGACTATTACAGGCTGATGATGTATGACGTATGCGTGGTATAGTAAATGTACAGTACTTGTTATTTAATTTCTTCTCAGTAAATATATTCATAATGACTACAGCCACTTTAGAAATAATTTGATCTGAGTTAAATTTAGTTTACGCGCATAGGACATAAAATATGGTAGTAAATTGTTTACCATTGAATCATTCCGTCGTAATATTACAATAGTTAGATCAAGACATGTCGCTTGTGATAAGACTTGATTAAAATGAACGCAAGCAAAGCCAAAATCAATCAACGATTTTAATATCTGTTACCTCCCTCGTTATTCTTTATGCCTGAATTATAAATGCGGTAACTTTACAACAAGTGATAGTATTCGTGTTTTGTTTAATAACTTTTTATGTGTTTGTTTAGTACTGATGATTTAAAAGGGTCACAGAATCCTCGGATGTTGTTGAAAATAGATGTTTATCGTTAAACTTGATGTAACTGCACCCTCTTTCGCCACCCCTTCTATAAAAAATAGACATCCCGAAGCTTTCTATGGACATTTTATGAGGACGTGTATCCTCGCTGTTAAACAGGTAAGAGCCCCAGTCCATTACGTTTACTGTTTTTGTTCGAATTCAAATATCTTTATCTATTTATATTATTATGTATGTAAAAGAGATTTCCACTTATATATTGACTCATCACGATATTTCTGGAACCGTAAGAGGTAGCGACTTGAAATTTAGTAGGAATATTCCTGTCACCGAGTAGAGTAGCTGACCTAAGAAGAACCGGTGAAATAGACACTGCGACCCTTTATTGTCATATTTTAAAATAATGAAATGTAAATTTTTAATATCTATGTGTATAGGAACTGTATAGTTCTATAAGACGTATTTTAAATTTGAAAAAGCCTGGATCGAGCATTCCATTACAAGGTTGTGTTATCATTTATAAATTAATTTATGTTATTGTAACCTTTAACATATAAACGTTCCGTTACAACTTTTTTTGTATTAACCTATACGGAGATATATTTTTTGCTTGTAATGTTTATTAATTTGAGAATGTTCTATATTTCAATTTTACAGCGAAAGGTAAAGAGTAATTGTTTCTGTACTACAATTTTTTTTAAATTCTTGTCCTAAAAAAAAAGCAAATAATTTGTACAGATTGCATGACGCAAATTTGTCGTCAACATTATTAAGTCATATTAACACGTCTGATCTCAGAAGGTTAAATTTTTTATGTTACGATGTTAAATTTGCATCTGAGATTACTATATCCATTCTGAGACATAATGTTTGCTTTTATAGTAGGTGCTAAATGAAGACTTCCTGGTTGAACATTAAAAAAAATTAGATAAGTCTAATGTTGCCAGTAATACGTAGAACAAAATTGTCTTGACTGTATGGTTCGGTACAAATATCAAGTAATTACCTGATTAATATACGATAAAATCAAAAAAAGTTTTAAGATGTTATTTTAATTATATATATATATATTTTAGGCTGCCTCCGTAGCCTAGTGGTATGGGCGTGTGCTTTAGAAACCGGAGGTCGTGGGTTCGAATCCTGCGGGACGCAACAAATTTTCATTGTTGTTTCCTAGTTGGTTAGGCAATTGGGCCGATCACCCAATTGTCTGAAAAGTAAGATGATCCATGCGTCGGATGGGCATTAAAAGTCGGTCCACCCACCAACCCCATTGGACCAGCGTGGTGGGATACGGTCCAAACCCCTAATGGATAGGGGTGTATTAGGGGAGGCCTATGTCCAGCAGTGGACTAAAACAGGCTGATGATGTATGATGTATGTATATATATTTTAAAAATATGAGATTTATAGCAAATAACGGAAAAGGTAAGAAAAGGAAACATTATACACAAAATCACTCCTAATAGGTTTTTAGCCCAGAAACTGTACATCTTATTTTCGAATTACTGATTTTAACAACTTTGAGTCTACGTTTTCTTACTACTTTCGGCAAAATGACTATCATCCTTACAATCCATTTCAATTGTCCTTCAACAATCCTTAGCATAGACGTGGATGTATTCAGTGCTAAACAAGTACAAAAACAGGACATGAAAGTGTAATGTGTTGCTTATCGATGTCATTATGCTATTGATTTTATTCTGAAGAATATTTTGGGTCGTAGACATCTGATGTCATGCGCCCCTCGTTTGTGACGTATTGTTTTGATTGGATTCTGTGTTATATTAATATAAATAAGGAAAATGTCTAGAAAGACGCCGATGTAGAGGAAGAAAATAAAAGAGATGTTACATACGTTTAAATCACACAAAAAATACTTTAGACAGCTCTGTAATATGAATAAGGTTTTATTTAGAAATACATATAAAATCTTTAGAATATATCTCTGAATTAATTGAACACTTATAAATACTTTAAGATGCTTTTTATATTGTGCTTAATCCCAAAACTGGATATTTTCAATTCCATCTGGCTGTTTTCCACCAACCCACATTGGACAAGCGTGGTGGTATACGGTCCAAAACCCCCTAATAGATAGGGGTATATTAGGGGAGGCCTATGTCCAGCTGTGGACGAATGATAATGATTATGATGAGCATTTCCGAGACATTTCAACGGTCATGTTGAAATAATGTCCATGTGAATTTCTGAAACCGGTTGATATTTCATATATAACAACTTTTGCCTTTTTATTTTTAATAAATTGTATATTTTCGGAACACCTATTACCTGATTCCCTATGAATTTATTAATGAAAACGAGTCCATAACTTATTTTAGTCATTAATCATCATCAATTATACATATTTATGTAATTAAATACGATTGATTGTTATGGATTGTGATACATTTGTTATATCATCATCATCATACACAGCCTTTAGCAGTCCACTGCTGGACAAAGGCCTTCTTTAATAAACGCTAAGACGGCGTAAATTGAAAAGAGTTAATCATAATCGGATTGGTAATTGACTAATTACACTTGTACTGCGGATCTGTCTTACTCCCACTGTAAGGCAGATCCGCATTTAAGAAGGCGGGGGGGGGGGGGGTCATCACATCCCTACGCTAGTATTTCTAATATATAATAAGAAAATTATCTAAATTGATAAACATTAGATAATTGTTGAACAAAATACATATTAAAAAATATTAAAAGTCAAAGCTTTTTAATTAGTTAATCCAATTAATATTATAACACGACACATAATATACACTAACGTGATATTAATTAATTTTGTATATTGCGTCAAACATCGATTTCGTGATTAAATTTTAATTAAAATCGCGTCGCGTGAACCGAAGCGGGAACGTTATATTGTGTGCTCGCTATTAATGTAGTTTGCCTCGTATTAGTTTAATAACGACTTCATACAGTGACATGTAGTTTATATGTCACCTTATCTGTACAGAGAATTTGGCAATGGTTGATCAACATTAATCCTGAGAAGTAGGCATGTCGGTTTGTTTTCTGATGCTAGAAAATTATATATAGGGAAAGATATATTATTTAAAATGTGCCTTTATTAAAGCAGCTTTATTATTTTAGTGTTAAAGCCTACAAAAACAGCGTGATTATATTACCATCATCCAACTGTAACGAGAGAACTTTATAACTTTTATTGGCTACGCAGGCAGACGAGCAGTCGGACCACCTGGCGGAAAGTGGTCCGACGCCCATAGAAATTGACAAAACCAATGGTGTCACCAATCCGCTGCTTAAAGTGACCGTAGGATGTTAAGTCTCGTTTACCCAGTAAATACGCTGGCTTCGGTGCCCATCAAACCGGAACACGGTAGTGTGTACTAGTGCTTTGCGGCGCAAATCGGTACCGCGGTGGCACCGCTCCAGACGATCACCTGTAAAAAGAAAAAACTTAGAAATCTTAGCGTAAGGAAAAAATAGTAACATTATAACCATTATGGTTATGATGCTATCGTTATAACCGTGTATTTGTTAAAATTTTGAGGACAATTAACTAAAGTTTAATTAAAGCACAAAGAGCTGAGAACAGTCATATTTTCAGTTACAAAAATATTTTTTTTTTGCTTCACGCTTTTGAATAGTTGTGTCTCCTAATTCTGTTCTAAACTATAGATATTGTTAGTAATACTCAGTGCTTAGTTTGTTATACTAAAATAGTAATGACGTTATTAGGGAAAACAATAAACTATTTTCCATAAGTAAATTAATAAAAATGAAGTGAATCTTCGTCTACGTTTACTACAATGAGTTGTTTTTGGGTTTGAATATTGGTTGCGTTATTTATAAATAACTGTATGTTATCTTTATATAGTTTGTAGATAACTGGATAAGTACAATATGCTTAGCAGTCGACGAAATTGACGACATGTGTTCAGTATTGGATGTCGTAATAACTTCTATCGGAAGGAGTAATAAAACCTGATGGTTCTAGAGGCGCTGACAAATGGCGTTCAAGTTATGATTTAAATTAAAGTCTGTAATATAAACGGGAGCGTAGTGGGTTATTATGTTATTATTCCAAATATTTCTTGAGAAATACGCTTGCTAGTTAACTTAAAACTTGACCGTTATTTAATTATTTCAATTGTACTGTTAAAATTTACAAGATTGTTGGATAAATACAGTTGTGAATTTTAATGATTTGGTTTGCCCAGAACTTTAGTAAGTAACGTACAATTAAAGAAGTCTTTACCACACAGAAGTCGGACGTGTCCACCAACCCTCATTCGATCAGCGTGGTGGAATACGGTCAGAAACCCCCTAATGGAGAAGGCGTTCATTAGGTTGATTAGTTGAACGTAGACTGGTGACCATAATCATATTTTCAAACCTTCGTTACGTTATCAGAGTTGATAATCAAATCCACGCTCTTTAAAAGTCATAATCATTGATTACTGCGCACGTCAGCAATATGCTGACGGCTTTACCTTTTACGTGTCCTGAATCCTTGCCGTGGAAGTTTTAATTAATCAAGCTGTAACGTAGCTCTATCTACAAACAGTGTCCATTGGAATTGTTTAAACCGTGCTGGTTAATGAGAAACGCTGAGTACGGATGGTTTGTGTTTCAACGATTGCAACGTAAATGTCGATATTAATGTGTTGTGATGCTTGCATTATATTTAATATTAATACTATATATTGTATGTAATGGATATATAACAACTAGGCTAAATAGGGTAACATAGTTAAAAGTGTAGTTCAGAATAACGGCTAAATCTTTCACTTCTTCTTTCTTCGTTCTTTCCGGTAAATCTAAATGTAATCCATTTAGATTTACCGGAAACAATTTTATACAGAGCGACTGGCATCTGACCTCCAAAAACAAAAGGGAAATTTGAATTCTAAGGATGAATTAGTTGTCAGTAATTTAGAAGGAACTGACTTCCTATATCGGCAAATGCGAAAATGGCCTTGACAATCAGGACCGACTTTTTACATGTCCATCTGACGCATGAATCATCTTTTCAGACAATTTAGTGATCGGCTCATATTGTCCTAACCAACCAGAAAACAATGCTAACAATTATAGTAGATAATTATTAAATAATTTTAACATTGTTTCCCCGCTGGATTAGAACCAACGACCTTCAGTCTATAAAGCTAGGGCCAATACGATAAGGCCACGGAGACTAAATGGCTGTCAATTACCTTGTTTTATTTAACGATAAAAACGCTTTACACACGTCGTCGGCAATAAAAATTTTTACAAATACTTGCACCTTTTATAAATTTATGTTTTAAAAATTATTTGAAATATTAATTCTAGATCTTTGTCAGAGATCAGCTAACTACGCAGGAGATATTATAGTGCACAAGTGTACGCGCAAACACAGGCACACTCCCTGTTCCTTTATACTCTCAAAGCCCGATGGGACGGATAACCGACACGACCGGAGAGAGATAAGGCGCAAGACAAAGTTTTTACATGCCCATCCGACGCATGGATCATCTTACTTTTCGGAAAATTCGTTGATCGGCCAAAATTGCCCTAACCAACTAGAAAACACCAATGAAAATTTGTTTCCCCGTAGGATTCGAATACACTACCTTCGGTTTCTAAAGCACACGCCCTTACCATTAGGCTACGGATATATGATATATGATATACTGGTTGGTAAGATATATTTCGGTCGGTGATACTAAGATTTAAATAGATATTTTTTGAAATTATGGTGACAAAGTTCAACAAATGGAACATTATTTTTATTTTATGGAATGAACTAAGCATGAATCATATCCCGTTATATTTTTTTATGACAATGATTATAGTTTAATAACAGCTAGAAGTTGATTCAATACAATTACTTCACCGTTAACCGGCTGCTATCGATCAGCTGATCCGTTTTTAGTGGTGCACAAACACTCTTTATTTCACTCTGTCCAATGGCCCAGTTTAGTCAGGTGGTTTCCTTTAGCGATGGAGGTTACACAAACTATTAGGGTGTACAAATGTTTCACCGAAATATACTCGGCACTTTGCTTCCTATTTCCCAACGGTTTTGTAGTTTTTTATGCATAAAAAGATAAAACTTTCAAAGTGAAGTATGTACGGATGTCAGTTTGCAATTAAACGTAGTAAATACGGACTGTGATAATGAGAGTTCGCTAATATACTTTAGGACTTTTGTAATGCTATCAATAAAGGATTTTTTTTATCTGTGTTTCACGTATCTGTTGCCTACCATCGCCTTAATAACTTTTTTATATATATCTACAAGGCTAGCTTTAGGCTATATATATAATTCATATCAATCCGTATTGCTCGAACTAACTAGAAGGCAATGATTATGCAAATTCGCCTACCCTGCAAAAGTCGAACCCACTACCTTTGGTTCATAAATCAAAGGTGTATACCTCAGACCAAGAACGTTATTGACGTACAAGTCAATAGCAACTTAATTCAGTTTAAAATTCTATTTGTACATGTTAATCAACCCATATTGACTTAACTCTTCAGCTTTTAAAGCGAATGCACATAAAATTATTACTTAGGTTGGGAATCATCTTAGCACACATTTACCAAAGAAAAGCGACACCATTGAATCCATTGGGAGTATCCTGAAAAAGAGATTCTTCGTACAGGTTTTTGTAAAGATATATTTTCCTGTAACACACGCACACAGGAAGTTGCTATTGACACGAGCAAAACGTGTTGAAGACACCGGAAACTGGTCGTTGTCTAATAATGTATTGAGATACGTAACTTTGTGCATGCCTATTTCTGCCGCGAAGCAGTAGTGTGAAAACACTGATGTGTTCCGGTTTGAAGGGCACCATAGCCAGCGTATTTGCTGGGTAAACGAGACTTACCACCCTATGTCTCATGGTAGGCAGCGCTTTGGCGATACCACTGGTATTGATAATGTCTATCGGCGTCGGTGACCACTTCCTATCAGGTGGCCCGACTGCTCGTCTGCCTGCGTACGCCATTATAAAAAATTCTATATTTACTATATTTGATATGTATAATAATCGCGTAAATAAAAGAAATAATTGTGCTTCTTAGCTTTTAATTTTAGTTCTAAACAGATAAGTCAAGATTAGAAAAAGAACTATATTATATTTAAGTATTTCTCAGTCTTGATCTGTTTTGGTATTATGTTGATGTATATCCATAGATACCTTAACAATGGTAAATGCGTTGACAAATATCCTGCTTTAAGGTTACTAATTCATCTTCCAAGAATAAATCCTGACGCATTGTCAAATTTGGACACTTAGCAAACGTGTATAAATAATGATGTAATGTCCACAAAGTAGAATTATCATGGATTTTACTACGACACTATTTAAAATTAGATACAAGCTTTGTTACTGATGGTGTTATGTTTGTCTCAGTTTCTTTTTCAATTTAGTGTGCGAAATTTTTTTTTCTTTTTAATATTATAGAAAGGTTAAGGTAGTGTCTAGTGTCCATCTTTACAAAACATTGAATAAGATATTTCAATGTTTTTATTAAAACAAACAAAAATTAGTAAATTATTTGTTTGATAGTTTTATGTCACTTTTATATCTTTTATTTAATTTGTGGGTTTCTTTTGCTTGTTCAAAAACTAGTATAGTTAAATTTTATTTGAAGTCCAGCCGTATCGAAAGTAGTCTCTTAAAACCTTTAGTTTTTGTGTCTTATCAACAAAACTAAGCTAATAACATGTTAAAAAACCATAAAATAGTTTTAATGCTACTACAACAATACTATAATATCCTGTTACTTTGTCTGGAAAAGAAATTGTCTTTCCTGTCAAATATATCCTACTTATAATGAGAAGTGTCAGTTATTGATATATTACCGGTTGGAAAAGAAAGTAAGGATAACATCATACAGATCTTATAGGGCTGCCAGAAGTAATTTGTGTATTTATATATAATATTTAATGCCAGCTAAACCTTAAATATAATTAGTGTTCTTTGAATATAGATATAAACAACCCGTTGTATTTTGTTTCAATAACTCTTTACCATAAACACAACAAGATTTGATGACTTAGAGTTGCTCTTACGTTCTAATGTTTAATAACTTTATTTTTATTATGTGATTATTATTGTTTTGTAAATTTGTAAATTATTACATAAAAACCATACACGATATATAACTTGCACGAGTGCACCTTTACGTATATATTTAAAACTGCCTCCGGAGCCTAGTAGTATAGGATTGCGCTTGAAACTGGAGTTCGTGGGTTCGAATCCTGCGGGGACTCAACAATTTTTCATTGTTGTTTCCAATTTGGTAAGGGCAATTTGGGCCGATCACCCAATTGTCTGAAAAGTAAAATGATCCATGCGTCGGATGGGCATGTAAAAAGTCGGTCCACCTACCAACCCGCATTGGACCAGCGTGGTGGGATACGTCCTCTAAGACTGGGTGTGTTAGGGGAGGCCTATGTCCAGCAGTGGACTATAACAGGCTGATGATGATGATGAAGGGCGATGTTGGATGATCATTAGATTGCCTGTAAAGTAACACGATCTGTGCTTATGATGACGATATAAAAGTCTTCCTCCTCTAGCCTCATTTCTCTCCGATCATGTCAGTTATCTGTCCCATCGGGCTTTGGGAGTATAAGGAATTAGAAAGTGCACCAGTGTTTGCGCGTACACTTGTGCACTATAATGTCTCCTGCGCATGGTCGATCTCTAATATAGATCGGCCGCCGGAGGACATTACATGATGGTTAGATTTTTATTTTATTCAATAAATGCAACATCACAAGACTTTACAATCAAAATATCAGTCGAAACAATTATGCAAGGTCGTCAAAAATGAAAGCGGTTTTATTGTAATTTGCATGTCCCGAACGAGCGGCCGTTTCGTGGCTTGAATTGAAAATCAATGACCGGTGAATGCAATTTTAAAGGTAACAAAGAAAGCCGTGGGTCATTTAAGGTTAACTTTCACTGTACCGATGGTTGTGGTGACAAAAGGAAATTAAGGTCGTAACAGTTTGTATAATTTATTGGAATTTAGCCTATGAACTATGTGGTGGGTGGGTATATTTAAAAATAACTTCAAAAACAGTTTAAAATACTTCTTTTCGTTGCATTTAAGAATGTCTTATGTTGAAAAAACAAATTATAAAACCGTATAAAAATGTTTTGTACATAGACTCTTAATTATAGGAATTTGTTTAAACCTTGGTAATTTAGTTTGCTGACTTAATTGCGATGCATTTTTAAGAGCACTTATCCTATCACCAGTGAAACGTTCAGCAAGTCTTTCTCTTAAAACGAAATATAGTCCCATAGTTTTGTCCAGCTGTGGGCACGTCTGCTACTCGATCGTCAGCTGTCGACTCCAAGCGGCACTGTGTCACGGTATACGTGATCGGCTAATGAATACAAACCGCGCGCTGTCCACTAACTGTGCGCAAAGATTTGCGCCACAGTATAGACGAAGTCAGCGCGATTGTAACTTTTTTAAATTAATCATAATAATGTCTTTTGGGTCTATTTTGACTATGGCGGCCTATCTGAATTAGATATCTGCCGTCTTTGTCGGAGATATTGCATAAGCACAGGTTTCAGGTGCAGTCCTTCTTACTTCTTTCTCACTCTTTACTCCTACTGATGCTCACAAAAAATCGACATGACCTGAGAGAATTCGGGCCCAGAACCTTTCGACGCAAAGTTCATCTTTCTGCACAGGTAATAGAATGACTAGCCCACATTATCTTAATGAACCAGGAAACAACAATTGTTGAGTACCCGCAAGATTCAAACTCGCACAATTTATAAACAGCCTGTGTTAGTCCCCTGCTGGACATAGGCTTCCCCTTATGTACGCCTTTACAATTAGGGGGTTTTGGGGCCGTCTCCCACCACGCTGGTCCAAGGCGGGTTGGGTGGACTTTTTCGTGGCCATCCGACGCAAGAATCATCTTACTTTTCAGGTTGATCGGTCTAAATTGTCATCAACATCTGGAAATCAACGATAACACAAATTTGTTTCCCCGCGGAATTCGAACCTACTACCTCCGATTTATAAAGCATCGGCCAATACCACTAGACCAAGGAGGCAGTAATGCACTCTATGTAATTAATCTCGGTAGGCAGTTAGTAGACCAGGGTTAGAGTAATCTAGTGATTACTTACATTAGTCTGTAAGTACAATTAAAATAACACTATGGTTTACAAATACAAAATTATGTGTTGTATATGATTGCGATATTTTACCGGTGGTAAGTCCCCTGTTTACATTACCGGTTGTAGGTCCCCCTGTTTACAGGAGACCGTCTGGGTGGGTACTACCGCGGTGACTATTTCTGCCGCGAAGCAGTAGTGTGAAAACACTACTGTGTTTACACTTTGAAGGGCACCGTAGCCAACGTATTTACTGGGTGAACGAGACTTAACACCCTATGTCTCATGGTAGGCAGCGCGTTGGCGATACCACTGGTATTGCTAATGTCTATGGGTGTCGGTGACCACTTCCCATGAGGTGGCCCGAATGCTCGTCTGCCTGCGTATGCCATAAAAAAAATATTGTCCGGTAAATTGTTTTGATTAATACATCTAACACATTAATAAAACAGGTAATATCTACGATAAATTTGATAGACTTTTACTAAGCCTCCACTGCCACTCGTTTACCCTTTCGTTTTGTACAACTTTCCTATTATTTGAATAAATCATTGATGTAATAGAGAGTAATTAAAAATATCACACGTTTTGCTATAATCAAAGGTAACCGTTAATCGTTATACTGTGGGACGCATCATTGGTCATGTCCCTAGCGGACCGGGAGATTCATGGCCCCCATCCCCCCCCCATCATCCCGAACCACCCCACGGGATGTACAACTGTGATTACAGCGGGATGTTTTATTACACCCCGATAAGATCCCCCGAAGTATTAAGGGTTTAAGAGCAACATTAGTGTCCGGCAACGGACACCCGAGTTTTGTACGCTTATTTGATTCAGTGCCGGTTCAAATTGTTTCCACCGTAATCTTGTATTGATCTTTCGGAATTCATTGTTTGTTTTTCGTTTAACCGTGAAATATAAACAACTGGAGGCTTTTTCATTGGTATTTAAAGACGGACGGAGTAAAATTATGTAGATGGATTGTAATAAAACTTTACAATAATATATTTTATATATCATAATCACTTATAGGTTATGTGTTTTGTATAATAATATAGTGTAGTTTATTCAACAAATAATATAGTGTTATTACGTTTATACAATCTGCTATCAGCAGATATGGCAGAATAGCTGCCGAATTGCAGAAACTTTTGGGCTTATAAAAATTACGTATGTAATAAGTATTACCACATTCAAATTTGCCACCCGAGTGAAACAGCGTGCCGAACCTTGTATGTTGATATTACAAGACAAATTTATGTACCTATGCAATGTCATAAAGGCAGTAAAGTGTCATAATAGTCAAATATCGTGCGTTGATTGACGTTTTCCAGGCAGAAACCAATCAGTTATTCCCTTTAATTACCATTAAAATTTGTTTATATAGATTTAAGCTTCGGTATGGCTCGTCTAGAACATCATTTGTGTATATTATGATATTATTAGTTGCTGCCCCTAATTACCTAAAGTAATAACTACATTACCACCAAACCAGCGAGAAAACCACCTATTGGGGAAGGCGTGCATTAGCCTATGTCCAGCCGTGGACAAGGCTGATGATGATGATTACTTCATAAGTCATATCTTATCTTCATTGTCAAACCTTTAGGCCATTAATAATAATGCTGGCATACATTACATTTTTACGGTGGTAGGTCCCCTGTTTACAGGAGACGGTCTGGGTGGGTACCACCACCTATTTCTACCGCAGAGCACTAGTGTGAAAACACTACTGCGTTCCGGTTTGAAGGGCACCGTAGCCAGCGTATTTACTGGGTAAACAAGACTTAACATCCTTAATATCTCTTTTTTTATTGCATATGTAAAAAAATACAGCGTATGTTTCTAATTAATATTTACCAGCGCAAAAATTGAAAAGCAACTATTGTATTTTTGTGAATTTCGCATTTTATTGCAAATATATTTATCTATTTTTATTTTTTAGTTTTACATAAGATCTTATGGATATTATGCGATCTCAATATGTGATTAGATATGCTCTTTTTGATAAGAGATTTTTTTCGCCAGCAGGACTTGAAACGACGACCTCCAATTAAATGCAAGGCATATCAGTTTTTGCATCGTCTTTTTTTAAATCAAGTGATGCTGTAGACGGTATTATTAACTATACCTTCAATCATTTTTTAATATTCTAAAGAGAAAGTAGATAGCTTCTTTACCGCCCTCTCCGACGGTGGAATATTATAAAACAAAACGAGTTTCATCTCCCGCCTTCCCGTCTCCGATCAGGGATGGCCTGTGATGCAAACGATGCCCGCGGCGAACCTTTCTCCCCAACAAACTACTTTCGTGACGCTCGTCTTTAATATTTCCCTTTAAAAGACTTTTTTTTCTTCCTGTGCCTTAGTTTACTCAGTTTTCTATTATTATAGGAATTGTGTTTATAAACGTAGTGCTTTTAAGTCTTTTTAGGCATTGAACGGGTTCAGGTCTTGTTTATCGACTTCCCAAAACAAGGAGGTACTCAATTTGGTTCTAGTGCTCCGATTTTGTTTATTCTCTTTATAAATGGTAGGCTAGCTGTCATTTGGTTTCAATTTTTTTTTAATAATTTTATGATTAGCAATTATTAGATATTTTAGAAATTAAGAAAAATCACAACCTCGGGCGATTAAATTGTAAAGGCTGGCCAAACCGTAAAAGATAGGGTTAAACTACATTTTACATCTTAAATGGTCTACATTAAAGTCCATCATCATCATTTTCATCACTATCAGCCTGTAATAGTCCACTGTTGGACATAGGCCTCCCCTAATACACCACTATCTATTAAGGGGTTTTGGACCATCCCACCACGCTGGTCTATTGCGGGTTGGTGGGTAATGCGGGTTGGTGGGTTTTAAAGCATAACGCTCTATAACTATTTTAATGTAAACATTGTTAATATTTGCAATGGGCACATTCAAAGATCAATTAAGGTAGTATAACGAAAGTCTTAGTGTAAATAAATACATTTAAAAATTCTTTATTCTATGTATATTAAGGAGCCGCAGACGGTATATTGATTAAATATAAATCCTTAAAAGACATAAGAGTTTTAAAATTGCAGCGCCATAATTAAGGCAGTTACGTGCATAGAGTACGCTGTTATCCATTTATACCGCGCAAAAGGGTTCTATACTGTTTGAAGTCGGTCATATTTTTTGTTAAAATTTTACTTGTGTTAGGGACTATGCCAAAGATGAAACCATGTTTTCGTAATTATGCCGCTATTTAATATATGTAAATTATTTAAAGTAGTATTTCTTACTAGTAACGTCGTCATTCTCATCAGCCTTTGCTGGGCATAACCCTCCCCTAATACACGCCTTTTTTAGGGGGTTCTTGTACCGTATCCCACCAAGCTGGCCCAATGCCGGTTGGTGGGTGGACCGACATTCTACATGCCCATCCGGCGCTTTGATCATCTTACTTACCAGACAATTGTGTGATCGGCCCAAATTGCCCTAACCAACTAGGAAACAACAAAAACACGGAGGCAGTTGCCTAGTGGTAACTAGTGTACTAAAACATTTTCAAAAGGAAAATTCATAACGAATTTGCTTTTATATACACAGAGATCAATCTTTTGTTTCTACTTTGCTAATTTTCTAAAGCATAATGGCTCCGGAAATTACAGCTTTGTCCTTGTTTATACTTCTTATGTTTGTCTCTGACAAAATTTAAAACATCCAAGTTTTTGAATTTTCCGCCGTTTCCTATTACCTGATTCGGGGAGACGGTGATCCTGAAATTTGGGTATAAGTTATAAGAGTTAGCGATTTATATTTTTCACATAATATAATAAAATTCACTTATCTATGCCTGTAGATGTAATGCTGTTTATTATATTTTTTAATCAATTACATATCTGGCTTAAATTATATTTTAGTTAATAAATTAATAGAAAATATATTATAATAATCTTACAAATAAAACGCATTAACCTGATAAACTAGATGTATTCAAAATTAGTAAACAAAGTGTTATATTAACATTTTTAGTCATCTCTGTAGTCAAAAACATCCGTAACCGTGAGATAATATTAACTACACAACATTTTCTGGGAATCGAACCCAGTATCGGTTAGATTGTGTATGCTCTAGCACATGAAAGCTTAACAAAGTATGTCAATGAATCTTTACCATATTAAATTTGTTTATAAAACGCTGCAGCTTATGACTTGACCCGCTGTAAGCGCCACCCCAGAGATTCAACTTCCCAACTAATTTACGTGACGAGACGGGATTAATTGAATCTTACTGTACGCCACATCGGTCCCCCGCTTCATACCATAACTTGAACTCGTGGGGGTCCAAGGGGGGACAGGGAGCGGTTTGTAATGGAACCTTGGTATTTTTCAAACGTTTCCTTCACTCTGTCATGGTATTTCTTAAGTGGCATTGTTGGTTTAACTGGCAGTTTTAAGACCGACTCTAAATTCTAACACTTTTTCCTTACATAGCTTAATATATGTTGAGCTTTTGTTATGAAAAAGGTAGAAAGTTGACTGTCTGTTTAGCCTAGTCGTCGTGGGTTCAAAACTAGTTGTTTCCTAGTTGGTTAGGGCAATTAGGCCTGACTACCCAATTGTGTGAAAAGCAAGATGATCCATGCGTCAGATGGATATGTAAAGAGTCGGTCCACCCACCAACCCACATCAGATCAGCATGGTGGGGTCCCTATCAAAAAAGCGTGCATTAGAGGAGGCCTATGACCAGCAGTGGACCACCACAGGCTAACGTTATCATTATGAATATGGTTTTGTAGACCTTGTTTTATATATTTAAAAGGTTATAAGTTTAAACTATTATCGTTATGTTAAGTCGGTTGTTATAAAACAATAAAACCACTTTTTTAAATAATGGAGGCATAAAACACGATGAATAACTGTTTCTGGAAAGGGCTATACATGTTTCGATGCACGATAATCAAGTGAATATTGCTATTACATGAGGTGATAAACACACTATAAAAACTGCAACAGTTTTATTCATCTGTTATTAAGATTAGGGTAAATTGTTATTGGTATAGTATTTTGTGATACTGTTATTAATATCTGACCCGTGACTATGAAGGCTGGAAATAGTATATATACACATTAAGTACGTATAGACATTTAACGTGATTTATATAATATATATATGGTAAATAAAAAGTGGATTTATTTGTTATAGTAATCACGTAAGTATCAGAAATTATTATGAAATAACATAGATTCAATTTTATTTATTTTTCTACTCATATATGTTTCTATATCCTGCAAGGTAGATAAAAAATAATATAATAAAGATGGTATACGCATAGGATTAGCATTTAAGCAGAACTTACATCTTAATACGCAGTTATCCGATCAGGGATAATCTAATGCAGTAACCGAAGTTCTTACGTTAAGTCAACAAGATCAAAGAAAGCTGATCTATCAATAATACATTTTATGTTACGGACGGGTGTTCCTTGACGCCCCTGTGGTCTAGAGGTATAGGTCCTCGCTTTATGAACCGGAGGTCGTGGGTCCCAATCTCGTGGGGAAACAACATTGTGTTATCTTTGTTTTCTGGTTGGTTAGGACAATTTGGGCCGAGCGCGCAATTGTCTGAAAAGTAAGATGATCCATGAGTCGGATGGGTGGGCAAAAAGTCGGTCCACCAACCAACCCGTATTGGACCAGTCCAAAAACCGCCTAAGAAGCATGCATTAGGGGAGGCCTATGTCCAGCAGTTGACTAACACAGGCTGATGATGCTCTTTAAAAATTCGTAATATCCCCGGAGGAATGTGAATAGAATTTAAGCAAATACAATTTGAGTAAAACAGTTTCGACTGCATATATGCTTTATTTATGTTAATAAAAGAAAATATCAAAAACGTATTTAAATTAAAGACTAGAAGTTACGACTTCTGTGTTTCACGTATCTTATTTTAGAGCTAGTTGTTAAACATTTTGGATAATTGTTCTGTAACTATTATAGGATATTTATAGGAACTTTCAATTTCAGCGTTGGTAAATCGCTTTCACTTTATCAAGAACCTCTTGCGGTCATTCTTACCCCAAAGACGTTTTATCTCCAAAGCTTCACGAATGATGTACGAAGTGGTCTGCATTATGTCAAACTGGCCTTAAGGCCCTTTACAATGAGTAACTTTCGATGTCAGAATAATCTGCCGACTCTATCATTGTGGATTTAGGGATCACAGTATTGTTTGTGGACATTGATAGGCCGATGTCTAATAAATTCACACGAATAACTTTACTTTTGATCAAATATTAACTTTTCTTATTTATCACATAATTATATAATCACCATCATCATCAGCCGGTGATAGTCCACTGCTGGACATAGTCCTCCCATAATACACCAATGGATAGGCCATTAGGGGATTTTAGACCGTATCCCACCACGCTGGTTCAATGCGGGTTGATGGGTGGACCGACTATTTTACATACCCATCCGACGCATGGACCATCTCACTTTTCAGAAAATTGGGTGATCACCCCAAAAACTAACTAAAAAACAACATTGAAAATTTGTTGAGTTCCAGCAGGATTCGAACCCAAGACTTCCGGTTTCTAAAGCACACGCCCATACCACTAGGCTACGGAGGCAGTCAAAGTCAGTCAAATTACATATTTTTATTATTTGATTATTGTCTTTTATCATCGTGATATTCATGTGTTTCAACTTTATCGTTACTCCTGACTTGGGTGGCTTGAAAAAGATCACCCATAGCAATAAAATTTATTCTACTTAGTGTAATTTACCATTTTATGTAAGCAAAAAGTGTTAACAAAATAAGAAAAAAACATAGTTATTTCACGCGATTATTATACATATCAAATCCACTAAGTTACGGATTTTACGCGTTAGTTATATGTTGCAGGAAAGAATCCGAAACGTCGGAAATAAGTATATATAACTAACGCAAAAAATCCGTACATTAGTGGATTTGATAAAAACATGAACATTTAAAATATATATGAAACTTGATTAACTTCTCATTTTGTTTTCAAACAACCTTCATATAATCGTGTAAAACATATTGAAAACATAATTTATTACTATGCTATTGTCGATGAAATTGTCTTTACCTATTTCTTTTCATTAATATTAGGGTCGTTTTCGTTCAAACAAACAGGGTACCTATCAATACTAGATTATTAGGCATACCTATGTTTTTACCTTTGAGACAATCTTGATTACCAGACTCTTTAACCTTCCTTTATTCATTGAACGAAACAATCTTTTTTATATATATCTGGGGGGTTTGAGAGGTCAGTAAACAATATCCTTAATAGTATCCTTGGGCTGTAATTAATCTAATGTACAGATAAGTGCCCGACCGTCGTAAGGGAACCTTTGGAAATTGGTTGGACAAAGTTCATTGGAAGCATTTGTTTACCGAAATCCAGGGAAAGTAAGAGCTTTATAAAAAAGAAAATGGTAAGTAGAACGACGATCGATTGTTTCTTCTGGTCATATATTTTATCAACAAACAAGAGAAAGAGACGCGTAAGGATGTTAAAAGATTATTTTTCTGTATACCTATAATTTTTACAAAATTTTTAACGTTATTATGTTGATTAATAATCATAACGAAACACAATGATCATGCAAATCAACTGGCATATGATTATTTAAGCCACTATTAAAAAAAAAATTACGAATTAAGAGCATGAGCTTGAGTTCATCATTAAATTCCGATTCCAATATAAAAAGATGATTCTTCATAATAAGGATGTACGATGATAATTATAAAGGCCTCCTTTTGTGTAGATAGCTTAATGCTGAAAGCTCGTTGTTTGTGTAAGCAATTGATCCGTGTAATTACTTGGCGGTTGTCCAGGTACTTTGCAAATGGCTCACGAGATCTTCGAAGAGTTAAACTGTGTATCTTTCAAATAAACCCAATTAATATTATAGATGCGAAAGCTTGTGGGTTTATGTTTGCTACTCTATTATTTGATTAAATTGGTTTAATAATTTAAGAAATTCTTCGTACGGAAGGTAGTAAGGAAACTTGTACATTTATTAGGCAAATTCTCATTCATACACGCTTTAATAATTCTATAAAAAAATATACTGTGTGGAGTTACATGTGATAGTTTATCTAACGAAATAATAGATTGAATTTTTCATGACTAGGTTCAATATCAAACAGTACTAAGGCAAACGCGTACAAGGAGCGCCATCTTGAAACCTCATGCGATGTTTAACCAATCAGAGTGGCCTACGTTTTCGCGCCAAATGAATTAGACATCAGATATTTTTTTACGTAAATTTTGAACAAATTGCCCGATATAATAAATAAAAAAGTGGATTCAGGCGAATACACTTCTTTCTTCATTCGCCTAGCCATTTCGTAAGCTATCATGGGGTCGGCTTCTAATCCATCCAGATTTACCTGAATAACAGTTTTTACGCAGAGCGATTGGCATCTGACCTCTATAACCCAAAGTGTAAACTGCATTTTAAGTATGAATTAGTTATCAGTAAATTTGAAGGCACTTATTTCCTATTACACTTACAGCAAACGATCTTCGAACTTCGAAACGTGTTGACAAGCGGGACCGACATTTTATATGCCATACAATATATGTACATGGATCATTTTACTTTTGACAATTTGGTGACCGGCCCATGCACATCCAGAAAACAATAATATTAGATCATAATTAAATCATTTAAACATTTTAACGTTGTTTCCCTGAGGATTCGAACACACTACCTCGGTTTATGTAGCAAGGCGATTGCACTTATAAAACACAATTAAGTCTACAGTACATCTGACTTTATTTTTAAGCAGCTAAAACCAACTTAGTCGATATAATAGAACTAGGAAAGAATTACATATGTCGATAGTGTTCTTAAGGAGATAACATCTACCTGATTCGTTTTAAGTCTTGGTAATAATTTTTATTCTTGATTTGCTTTAAACTTTATAACATAACCGAGATGTTTATATTATCGAGACCACTAGGGATATTCGAATGTCGGCATTGATGAGACGATAGCATCAATATATGTGCTCTGTATAACGTCAAACTGGCCCCTACGCCTTTACAATGAGTCCATTTCAATGTCAGAATTATCGTCCGACTATATCATTGTGGAGTTAAGGATCACAGTATTGTTTGCAAAAATTTGCACAAAAAAAGGCTGATTTCTTTTAAGCTGACTGCAATTACCTTATTTCTAGCTAAAGTATATAAGAATTTGAAGTGGAGAAGGAGAAAAAGACAAATATATATGCTGTTCATTGTTTAAGTTCATAAGAGTGTTACTAACAATAATAACGTTCTAATAGCATAGCTGTTTAATATTGAAATGATAATATAATACGCTACGAAAATATTAATTAGGATAGGCCTAAATATTACTTAAATATTAAAATTTAACTCAATTTTAACACATTTACTCAGAAAAATAGATGGGATGAAAGAAACATTAGCAGACAGACTAAGTGCTGTTCTGGAGTGGTCAGTAAACAGTGTCCGAATTCAGACTCTAAGGGTGTAATTAATATTTTATATAGATAAGTACCATATCTAATTAAGGGACCTTTTGGTAAAATTACGGCAACATTAAACGTTTTAGTTACAATAATTCACATGATTACTAAAGAAGGCGATCTATAAGAAGGTACATAAGCAGGAAAACATAAATTACCCACTGTACTATGATGGAGCAAATCCCATTTTTTTATTGCATAAGCAGGCCGACGAGCACCAGCGTGAGACGTTATGTTGACGATGTTAAGTCTCGTTTACCTAGTAAATACGCTGGCTACTGTGCCCATCACACCGGAACACAGTAGTGTTTTCACACGCGGTAGATATAGGCACCGCGGTGGTACCCACCCGGACGGTCCCTTGTAAAAAGGGGACCTACCACCGGTAAATCATAATAACTAGATTTTACGCGAGCATTGTACGTTATCGAAACATGCAAATTTCCTGAACAGTTCAAAATAAATTAAAAGTAAAAAAGAAAATGTAAAATTATCAAGATAATAACCGTAACTCAAAAGTAAATTGCCGGAATGAATCGAATCGTGTAATCGAACTTCCTTCTGGTTGGTGCTGGAATAGACCGTATAAGGCTGACTTTTTCTGAAGGCTAGGAGCCTACAAGCGTCTGAAGGTCGAGGAGAGGAAGTGCGCATTACTTCTGATTCGGTATGAGTTGGAGTGGTGCTAGCGCTGATGAGGTTACATCATCATCAACAGCCGGTGATAGTCCACTGCTGGACATAGGCCTCCACTAATACACACCCATATCCATTAGGGGGTTTTGACAGAAAAAGCCTATGATCCTGTCTCTGTAATCCTACCTTTTGGGCTAGAGAGGAAGAACGTGCTGGTGGTTCTAGTCAATAACTTAACATTGCAATGAAGCAAGAGCATTTACTTACGAAAAGGGATTTTTCTGTTGTAGGCGGCGTAACTTGCACAATATTTATCGAGATTATTACCTATAAGTAACGCCTACCATACTCATAAATTAAACAAACCTGTTAAGTTATACAGTAATTGTGCAAACTAAATAAATCCAAATGTTTAATCATTTGAAATTTCAGAGACTTATACGACACAATATGTGTAAAGAGGCACTTTCTACAGTTTTACTTAAAAACAGTAATAACTAAAGCAACGAAAGTATTGTAGTGCAGTATACGGACGCGTAATTCCCACAATATTGCTATTATGTTAATTATAAAGGGACCCTTTTGTTTAGACAGCTTAATGCAAACAGATCTCTGTTTGTGTTAGCAATTGATCCGTGTAATTAGTTGGCGGTGGTCTAGGTACTCTGCAAATGGCGTGGGAGGCGCCATTTTTAGCGTACGCAGCTAAATATAAAGGTTGAGGGACTTATTAATGTCATGAGCGTTGCTGTATTGTTGCAAAAGGGTCACTTATTTATTTAACTAACTTTTCATTTCCTTATAAATACGTCTCATTAGATATAAATGTTTCAGATGTATTTAGGCCGTAGAACTAGATTTTATTTAATTTTTTAATAATGAAACTTAAGTCCCTTGTAAATTAAACATGAGGTGTTCAACACACCGCAACCATCAAGCAACTGTGAGGTTGAGCATGTTCATTCTCTTTACTCTGCAGTTCCACTATACTAAGGTGCATTTTAAAGCCTTATTAGTATATTTTATAAATAAACCTGTCATTTACGCAAATACTTTACAATATAAACAATACAATTTAACAGATTTAATTGCGATTTATTTCCTTTTTTTAGGCGAATATTATAAATTATTAAATAAAATGACTTTACGGATTTTATTGCGTTTAAAATAAGTAAAGTCATTTTATTTAAAAATGCGATTTATTTTTTTAGAATTACTCGAAAATTGTACCTGACATTTTAGATCATTTCAAACGTCTATTATCATAAATTAGTCTGCTGCGACAAATAATAACTGGTTAATAATAACCCACATCGACATCTTCTGTATATAATATTTCTTGACAAATAACACAACATCTTCTAGTCCCAAAGTAATCAAAGCTTGTACTATGAAAACTTGACAACATATAAATACATAGACTTACTTTTCTTCTGTAAATAAATACATATAATATAGATACAATTACCCAGACGCGAGAAAAACAATATGTTCATCAGACAATATTTTTCCCGTGGTGGGAATCAAACCCTTTCACGCAATGTGATGGTATTGATTTGATTATTTAACAAGAGAACAGTACAGCGATAAAATCTGCTTCAACATTTGACTAACTATTACGTTCAGCAAGACTCGTAGAAACGTGAATTTGTCTGGAAGTAAACGCTGAAACTTTTATCCACTAAGCTAAACTCTCCCCTCGGCATGAACGCTTCCCCTCATATTAACGTTTCAACGCTAACGAGTTAACGTGTTAAGATAATGTCGCAGGAGATGAACGAATTTGTTAATAGTTGCTCTGAAAACTGGGAAAGCTTCTGTAGATGTTCAATGATTTTGCTTTACACAATCGTCTATTACTGACACTGTATAACGCCGGAAACTTTAAGTTTATTAACAAACCTAACCTTTAAATATATATTTTGTTTAAGAGTTTTTAAATAAAAGGAATTGAGGTATTGTTTTAGGTAATGTAGTTGGTGCCCTGATGGGCCTGAGGAGATATTACTGCCTCGACTATTTTCGTCGCAAAGTAGTAGTGTGAAAACACTACCGTGTTCCGGCTTAATGGGCACCGTAGCCAGCATATTTCTACTTGGTAAACGAGACTTATCATAGTATGTCTCACGGTAGACAACGAGTTGGTGATACCACTGGTATTGCCAATGACTAAGGGCGCCGCAACCATTTTGCATCAGGTGGCCCTACTGCTCGTTTGCTTGCTGTTTGGTTGATAGTATTTATATTTTCATCATGAATATTTTTATTTGTTTATGGTATATGATATATAATATTTTAATTATATTTATCAGCCCAAATATATAATGTGTAATCACCATTATTACAAATTACAATTGCTTGCATCGTCACGAGTAACTGTTATTTAAATATTTTAAATTAATAATCCTTGTGTCTTGTTTCAGGTAAGTTTTCATCAACGAATATTTTTACTGAAAATAATCATCTCAAAGTGGTAAGATTGGCTTTTGAATATTAAATGTTTACTTTTTTGTTCTACTATTATTACTATTATTTATATACAAAATTTTTAGTAGGGACGGAACACTACGCGGTACAGAAACTACGTAATCACAACGATTGCTGTTTAAGATACACATTAAAATATACATGATAAAGAAGACCTTCACACTATTTAACCATATACGGTTAATGGTAATTATAATGGAAGAATCGCAGATGTACTACACATAATATGTTCATCCGCTTTGACTTTTAATAAACCGTTTATGGACAATAATTACTTTATTCATTTTGTTTACGCTACGATGCATCTGTGCAAGTGTTTTTTGTATCTTTCCCAAGTTTTTTTTGTGATGGGTTCTCGGGAAGTGGTCACCGACGCACATTGGCAATACCAGTGGCATCTCCAACGCGCTGCCTACCGTGAGACATAGGGTGTTAAGTCTCGTTTACCCAGTAAATACGCTGGATACGGTGCCCTCAAACCGGAACACAGCAGTATTTACACACTACTGCTTTGCGGCAGAAATACACCGCGGTGGTACCAACCCAGGCGGTCCCTTGTAAAAGGGGGACCTACCACCAGTGGTAATGTTAGCATGGGACCAGCTTCTAAGCCATTAAAAATAACCTGAATGACAGTTTTTACGCCGACAAATGGTAAACTGTATTCAAAACGTCTGTATGAACTGTATGTCTGAATGATGTATTACATGACTTTTTCTATTAATTTCGTATTATAGACGCATAAATATTAAGCTGAAATAAATTACTTGGGTTATATAAGCTCATTATATCGACTAATTTTTACATTAAAAAAGTTGTAGTGACTTAAATTACTTTATCGAATATCCATTGATGCTACGTTGCATCACCGTTTGTTATGAATTGTTTCTGTTAATTAAATGTAATAAAATATTGTACGCTATAATTGAGGGGCAAGCATCAAAGGCTAATAATGAAGCACTAAAGATTGCCTCCGTAATTAATTTGCCTGAGAAATGGCGAGTTAATTGGCAACCTTCCAGATGAGTAAAGCAGGTGTTGTTAAGGTTAATTTTTTATATTAATTTAGTGTTTAAAATAATAAGGTGAGAACAGTAGGTTTCTAGCTAGCTAGACTAGTATTCTTAGGTCGTAGTGATTGAGGTTTGTTGGATAGGACTTGTGATTTATGTACATTATGCTAAGTGCGATATAATAATAATATTTCTGGATGGAATACACAACATGATCTAGACCTAAACTAAAGAAACTAGATGACTGATAAATACATAGACTTACTTTTCTTTTGTAAATAAATATATATTGTATATATACAAACGCCCAGACACGGAATAAATACTATGTTCATCACACAATATTTTTACCCACGGTAGGAATCGAACTCACTCCCTTTGGCGCAGCAGTCACTAACCACTACACCAAGCGGGTCATATGGCAAACAAATATTCAAGCTATTAACAGAGCATCACATTCAGCTAATTATTAAGCCTATCAATTTTTAATCATTTCTTGTATTTACGCGATTACTGATTAAATGCATTTTTACTTAGCAAATATATTTTGGTGCCGACGTTTCGGAGTCTTTCCAACGGCAATTTGTTGCCTTTAATGTAATAGTTTACTTCTAATATGTTAGCTCTCCTTTAATCAGTGATTAAACTGACTAGGGTGTCCTTCAAACCAGAACAAAGTTAAGTTCCCCCAATGCTGCTTAGAGTCACTGTACTTTCCTAGTTACTTTCTGCATAACATCTCACCGCGATAACGAGTCTTGTATAAAAGAAATAATATTAGTAAAACAAAATAAAGCGTCCGAACGTACGGTACGTTCGGACGCTTTATTTTGTTTTACATATCAAGTTAATAAAATTAAATTAAGCAAAATGGGTTTATCTTAACGCTTTTAGATTAAAATTTCGATTTATCCACGAATACATATGTATGCTTAAGATATATTTTGCTTAAGATACAGTTCGTTAACATACGGTCGGTGAAGATAATATCTCCAAGAGATTTGTTGGCTCCGTTCGCAGAAGAGGAAAATCTGCAATAGGTTCCATTTCGCTGTGCACTCAAACGAGAGTTTATGTTTGTACGTACAGTGTATAAATATAGGATATAATTTAGATTTTTTGCTATTTACTATTATAAGAAATGTCAAAGAGAATTTCAAAAAGTAAAAATAATGACGACAACTGAACGTCTCTTATACAAAAAAACATTGAAATGGCTCACGTGACCCCGACAACAGCCACGAGGTCTCGTACGGACAAGTCGATGCACAACTTCACTCAACACACTAACTCTTATCACACACGAGGGGAGTTCCGTTCCTCCTCTCCCTCCCCTTCCTATATTTCAGACTCGTCTTTTATACACGATCTCGGATAGACGTAACGTCAATATTGAGACCTTTTCTCTAATTACCCGCATAATAAATAGTATTCCGACACAATATTTAATATCCGCGTACGTCAAGTTTGATAGAAAATCTCTTTATCCGGATATAATTATGCATATATTACATGCCATAAATATGCTATAAAAATTACATAGAATGAAAAACAGTGTTATAACGTTAAATTAGACATAATTTGAATAATATATGATTACGAATGAAAGACATTCAAACTAGCTGTTTCCCGACTTTGCCCGTATAAAAATAATATTTTTTATTCAGTCAGATAGTCCCGTCAATGTCTTAACCAGAGATTAGCCAGAATGAACAGACTAGCAGGCAAAGTGACAAAAATTAAAAAAATCGACTTGTTATATTAAAACGTTAGTTTTGATGTTGCCAACAGACACTCCAATTTTATTTATTCGTATAGATTAAATTATACCTGGTATATGTATCTACTTGCTAAATCATCTAAAAAGTTCAAGTAATCAAGATGAAGAGTATTTCGAATGATATTACAAATCTTGGAAAATTGATAGGCTGGAATTAGTCTAGCTGCGAAGCTCGTAAATCAGTTCATTAGCTTAATTAACTAGATGCGGAAAATAATTTATAATTTACGATTAATAAATATAACTACAATATAATAAATTAATATTTTTATACGAACATCATCTAGTCCCAAACTATGGAAATTTTTATGTAGATAAATACATATTATGTAGATACGATCCAGACACGAAAGAAACGCCATGTTTATCACAAAATACTTATTATTTCCGTAGTGGATCGAACCAACACCGTCTAGTGTAACAGTAGGGTCACTAACCATAACGCCAAGCGGGTCGTCTTATACTCTTATAATTGAAAGGCACTTGTTGTAATATCTTTTTAACTTTTCAATCTTCGATAACCCAACAGACGAAGTATGCCGCACTATTAATCAGAATTCTAATTAGCGTTTCCTCGTTATTTCTTATTATCTGAATACTTCAATGTCAATTTCGTGTTATTTTAAATTCTCTGCTTTTTATTGCTTACACATTCAAATAAATATATTTATTCATTATCATCATCATCATATGATAGGCCTGTTGTAGCCCACTGCTGGACATAGGCCTCCCTAAAACACCCTATCCGTAAGGGGGTTTTGGACAGTATCCTACCACGCTAGTCCAATGCGGGTTGGTTGATGGACCGACTTTTTACATGCCCATCTGACGCATGGATCATCTTGCTTTTTGGACAATTGGGAGATCAGCCGAAATTGCCCTAACTAACTAGGAAACAACAATGAAAATTTGTGGAGTCCCCGCAGGATTCGAACCCCGACCTCCGGTTTTAGAGCATACGCCCATACCACTAGGCTACGAAGGCAGTAATATATTTATTACTACCTTTAAAATAAATCAAACAAGTTGCAGAAGTCCTACTTAAGATAGACTAATATAAATAATGACACTTAAGATTTTATAATGTAAACAAAAATGCGTCTTTAAAACATTATCACCTTAAGCTATGATATGCAACGGCTGTTGTTCCTAAATGTGGCATAAACTCACAATATCTCCAGATATTTAAGTCTTTTGGCACAAGCCCTAATCGTTCCCTCAAGATAATAAGTCCTGCCCAAAGTTTACTTCGTTCGTACTAATATTTTGCAGACAATGCCTACTTAATCCTTAAATTATGTGTGTCTTTAGAAAATGTTTATGTAGCTTTAAGATTGAGGATATGAAAAACTCACATCTTTTCATATAATCAGAAATTCCTTATACAATTCAGAGGTTTGAATACTTAAAAGGCATAAGAATCAGCAAAAACTCAGAATTGTTTTATTGAATACGCATAACATTATAAGCATAGAAGTAATAAAAAGAAGAAATAAAATATTTAGTTATTACAATCAATTACGAAAGTATCCGTTGACAAATTACTTGACTTAAACATTAAACAATTGTAGTTGTGACGCTTTTTTAGTGACACTTAAATTGCCTCTGTATTTAGACTTCTTTTGCATGTATACTCTGCTCTATCAAACTTCTTTAATGAAACGACCAGATAAACAAACTATCTCAAGGTTAAGATCAATAAATACACCTTTTTATGGACCATTAGGACATATCACCATCGTCATGAAAGCATGCCAACATCAGATCTTTTTAATAAAGGTTCAAAAACTTAGCGGGCATATTTCAAAACTATGTAGATTGCACAGCTAAGTAAGTAATTTTACTTGAAATATAAATACTTATTAATTAAGAATTGGTTTATTTACAATTATTTAAACTTTATAGCTCCATTTTTGAATAAATGCAACAATTACTTGAACATAAACAAGACATTAACAAAAAGATAAAACATTAAATTCAAGATCAAATGAAGCCTAATTGATTTTATGTTGATCATTTGACACTATTTTTGATTTAGTCGTAGCATAAATCAACATTTTTTTTTATATGGAAAAAAATTGTACAAAGGCGGCTTAATGCCGATGACATTGTCTACCAGCCAACTTCTGGGTGGTGAAGACATAATGAGGTAGGTGCACCAAAGCGAGCAAAAAAAGAATTACACTATTATTGTTAATCACTACATAGTATAAAATAAACTCGCTTTCTCTGTCCCTATTCACCTATGTATGCTTAAATCTTTCTTAAAAATATTGTAGGTATATTTTCTATCAGCATAGCTCCCGTGCGAAGCAGGGTGGGTCGCTAGTTACATTATAAAATTTTGTACTGGGAGAGTTGTTTAAAACATTTCTTTTTAACAAGTAAATACTGGCGAGCTAAGTTTTCATAATTGATTTATACATAGTATAGACGTTTATCCCAACACGCTTTTGTCCTGTCGTTAGGGCTAGCTGGTTTCGTCCCTAAGGACCAAGGACCTTGCTAAGTGCCTCCCCGTTGAAACAGGTGCGTTCGTTAGAGGCGCTTTGATCTTAGCATGTTTGGTCACGCAATTTACCTTTAGAAAATCGCGAGAACAAGATTTTCCCTTTTCACGCGACGTCTGGAAAATTTTATAGAATATATAAGATTTTTTTCATGTTTGTCGATGTTGTTAAATATGTAATTGGAGGTATGTACTTGATCATTTGAATAGTTAGATTATGTCTGGGATGCCTCAATGGGTATACGTACAAATTATACTGTGTTAATGAGAGAAGAAGATAACTAAAAAACTATTCTTTAGTATCTTTCAAAATTTTACATGGATTTTGGGATTTATTAAAGATCTTAAATATTTTTGTTTGCCTCCGTAGCCTAGTGTTAAGGGTGTGTGCTGTAGGAACCGGAGGTTGTGGGTTCGAATCGAGCGGGATTTCGACCAATTTTTAATGTTTTTTTCTGACTAGTTAGTTAGGGCAATTTGGCAATTGTCTGAAAAGTAAGATGATTCATGCGTCGGATAGACATGTAAAAAAGTCAATCCACCCACCAACCCGCATTGGACCAGCGTTGTGGAATACGGTCCAGAAACCCGCTAACGGAGTACCAACCTACTCCATTAGCGGAGTAGGCGCAGTAGGAGAGCCCATCTACCAGTAAACTAACACAAGTTGATAATGATGATGATGATGATGAATGTTTTTCAGTAATTTAATTCAGATAAAAGTTCGAAAAAATTATTTAGCAGAATTCAATATTGTCTGCTGCCTTTTAAACGTAAGGCGTAACACAAAAGTACTCCGCTCTATTATTAGGAGCTTTTCAATTTCATTTGAATAGACTTTTCAAAAGCAATTGATAAGAAATGGATTCGGATTTAATGAAAATGCAATCTTTACTATTAGGGTTAGGTCAAAATTAAAATTACGTCAGAAACATAGACAGTAGTATAAGAACAAAATGAAGTTCAGACTTCAGTACGATGCAAAAAGTAGTTCTTCTAAGTCTAGGATATATTATTTAGGTAATAATTGATAGTATCACTGCACTTTCTGAATTTAAACCATAAAATTTATTTTAAAAGTACTTTTTTATGTAATTAAAGTTTTTTATCAATATACAAAATTATGCGGTCGGCCAAAAACACCAGAAGGTTGCTACAGCATTAAAATTCATAGTTATTCTAAATTAGCAGTTATTTATATAACCTAATAGTTAGACAATCTGCCGAGGCGGCAGTAGCTTATTAATTATGAAGATTGATATTACATAGCTAATTAAAATTTTTAAAAAACGTATTACCAAAATCTGAAAAATAAGAAATAGTAAAAGTTCTAAAAATAAAAAAGAATCCATTGCTCTTGACTCTTCCAATCAAACAAAGTCGTGCACTGCTTAGAGATTACTTTAATTAGCAAGGTTACTTGGAAAGATAAACTCATTAAGGTACCCATCTAAGTTGGGTAAGCACTTTACGGAAGGTGGCATCCCGAAACCTAATTATGGTCAGTATTTAAGCTAATCGCTTTCAGTTATGCTGCACTGATTTTCGATAGCCTTTAGGGTGAAATAAATGCCTTAAAAATTCTAAATCGCAAAAATTTATGTACATCTTCCTTTATATTTAAAACCATTTTCGGTAATGGTTGTTTAAAACGTTTCTTTTTGATAACGCAGTTTAGAAAATAATTACGAGAAAAGAGCGTTACAACCGTTGTTTGATATATAAGGTGAAATAGACAAAAATCTGCGCTTGCTTCTATATTATTTGGGCATTAATACGTAAAGTTTTTTAAAACAGACGAGTGTCACAAATTAAATAAACATAATTCAGTAAGAATAATATTAAACAGAGAAGAATTGTAGAAAAAATAAGAAATAAAGTATTTTTTTCGAACTGAAAGATATTTTAATGTGAACGCTTGCTGCAATGCTAATGAAGAGTAAACGAAATGAGAATGGTTGTGTAATCTAGGTCTGCGCAGATGGTTAGTCTAATGTGGGTTTACCAAAATTTGCTTAAATGGATGTGTAAACGGATTGTTAAATATTATATAGTCAGAACGCTATTTCTAAAGCGGGTACTTAAGAAAGAAGTGAGAAACTGTATCTGTATTGAAGTTATAGCTGTCCAAGATCGTGTATAAAAGACGTGTTTGAAATATAGCGGGGCAGTTAAGTATAAGCAGCTGCACGTAACGGAACTCTCCTCGTGTGTGATGAGTGTTGTCGGGGTCACGTGAGCCATTTCAATGTTTTTTAGAATCATCATCATCGTCATTACCTCTGACCGTCATTACGTCAGACCTCTACTCGGCGCTACGCCTTATGGTTCCAGAGATATCGTGAAAATTCAATATATAGGTGGGAATCACTTATATGTATATATAGATTATCGTTATATTAAATACAGGGTTCTCGATAACGGGCATATCCCATCCTAGTCTGCCTGCGATTAATGGAAAGTTTGGAAACGGTGGGAATAAATCGGTAAATCAAAAAAAAAATCCGTAAATAAGTGGATTTAATATGATCTTTAAAACAAGTGGATTTATTATAATAATACTTGAACATATCAAATAAGGCTATAAAGTCAATATTCGCCAAAATAGATGTACATCATCATCATCAGCCTAGTGTAAGTCCACTGCTGGACATAGGCCTCCCTTAATGCACGCCCTCCCGCCCATTCCCCTAATTTCGATCAGTCTCCCACCACGTTGGTCCAATGCGGGTTATAAATGCACCTACTTTTTACATACCCATCCGACGCATGGATCATCTTATTTTACAGACAATTGGGTGATCGGCCCAAATTGCCCTAACCTAGTAAGAAATACCAATGAAAGTTTGTCGAGTCCCCGCATGATTCGAACCCTCTACCTCCGGTCTTAAAGAACACGCCCTTACCACTAACCTACAGAGGCATATAGATGTACACAGATAGTTTATTTGTAACACGCTGCATCATTGCCACTCTCCGGTCTACTCTTGGTCTTTAAATGGATCTAAAGCTCGAAAAAAATCCTTTCAACATTACTTTCAAGATTAGTATAGATTCACGATAATTTTCGACGGCTTATTTAAGGTTTGAACAAGGACACCTTACACATACTTACTTTACGAAGACAGTGTCGAAATTTCTGGCACTCTGCCCTAGTAAATCGATTTCAATTGAAACGGATGCTTTTAAGATGTTATCTGTTTGATCCTTTGGATTTGTCTTATTAGCGCTGTCTTTGTTATCGATCGCTTGAGTGTTTGTCGATCTGTAAGAAGTAAGTGGCTTACTTTGTATGTTGGTTGTTTCGCAAAGCTACAGTCGGCTTAGAGATTGCTTTAACGTACAGAGGAATTTAAGGAAACCGGACAGACAGACAGTGACGTTCGAAGGGTTCGAATTGTTGGGCGATAAAATTCATGCAGTATTGATGTCGCGTGTCTTTAAGTTATCATTATTGTATAGCGTCTGATACTTGGGTGATAAAAGTAATACGAAAGAGTTTTTGTTATAAAAGACTGAAGATGTTTAAGTAAATAATTTGCTGGATGTGGCTACAATAGGCATTGATATCCTCATTGTTTTGATAAAAGCCAATAATGATAAAGACGCATTTTTGGATTGGAGGTACACCTAACCTATAGTTTTAAGATGAAAATATAAAGCTTTTGTTTCGATTTATACGTTAAATAATGACGCACGATGATGCTTTTATTAATAGAAAGTGAAAAAATATGTTTATGAATTTCTATAGAACAAATCGCGGTAGTTTCACAGTTTAATCCAATTTGTTAAATTTTCTACCTGACTTAGGAAAAATGGAACAATCGGAACAAATCTTTGCAAGAATAAAGAATTATAATTTTATTTGATGATGAACATTGCGTGACATCAATAACAATTGTTTTTAGGTTAATGTATGTTCATTACTTGATCAATTTCAATTATTCAATTATTTTCCTTATCATTATTCCATATCCTTAACTTAGGTTAATCATGTTAATATTCCATTCCATATTATAAAATATCCCGGTCATCATCATTATCATCATCAGCCTGTGATAGTCCACTGCTGGACATAGGGCTCCTCTAATACACCCCTATCCATTAAGGGGTTTTGGACCGTATCCTACCACGCTGGTCCAATGCGAGTTGTTGGGTGGACCGGCTTTTTACATGCCTATCCGACACATGGATAATCTTCGGACAATTGGGTGATAGGCCCAAATGGCCCTAACCAACTAGGAAACGACAATGAAAATTTATTGTGTCCCCGCAGGATCCGGACCCACGAGCTCCGGTTACAATACCCCGCAATATCCCGGTAACACCTAACAAATATATATGTCGGAGTGCAGTTATTTCAATTGTAATAATCCACCTTTCCCAGTGCCTATACAAAGAAAGGCTGGGACTAAAACCTACATTGTGTCCGAATCCATTATCCGTTATGCGAGTTAAGAAACGGGGGATATTTTCAGAATGTCAGAGTTCACTGAGGTTCCATTGAGATCGATCTTTCACGATATTGAGGCTCTGCCGTTGAGAATATGAAATGGGAGCATTGAGTTTTTATGAGTAAAAATATTAAGAGAAAATGCAAGAAATTTAAATAGAGAGTCTAATAATAGAAAATTGACATTTTTTGTCGTATGTATCTAAAATTAAAAAAAAAGCTCATTGTTAACATTTTACTGCTCTAATAGACAATTTTTATATTGTACTGTACTTATACAATTTGTGGTCATCATAATTTATACATAATAAAACCATAAATTCAAAAAAGATCTCCCCAACCCCTTAATCTTTGTACAAAAATTAAAAAGAGATTTAAAAATAAAAAAAAGTAATCAACTTTACCTTTAAAAACAACATTTTTTTTAATTAAACGACAATGAATCAAATAATCCGTTAAAATTAAAAAACGATCTCATATTTTTTTTTGTTTTAGCATAATAAAAGTAATGTTAATACAGGCCCATTGAGATAATATCGGTGGTCATGAAAACAACTTTATACGCAATCAAAACGGATTCCGTAAACCCGTGTTTTGTTACCTGTGCACAACATCAAAATTGTACCCAAAGGTACCAAAGAGGCCGGAAATTGTTCGCCGACCGCTCAGGGTTCAGCATAAGCTTATTCCGTTGGTCGTCCCTTTACAGCTTTAATTACGTGAACCATTAAAGAATCACGGTACTGTGTTTATAAATGCGTTTGTTTTCTGTTTATTACGGTCTTCTTAAAAATTGGTTCTTGCAGGTATCGTGGTAATAATAATTTTGGAAATAATCGTATCTAATCTGGATATTAGGACTGACTTCACTGACTGGAGGTTGTAGGTTCGAGTTCTGCACAAACAAAACAACTGTGTGATCATAGTTTTCTGGTTTTTTAGGACTATCATGGCAGATCAACCGACAGTGTAAAATGTAAGATAATCGACGCTTCTGCTGGAAAAAACGATGGCTGGATTTAAAACATCGTCTCGGTCTTCGAGACCATCTTTGACAGTCTTGGCAGAATGTTAGTGCCCTTAAATTTACTGATCCATTGAATGCAGCTCACGCGCAGTCACTTTGCGTTATACTGTTAGTCTGGAAAATTTGGATAAATGAGGAGCTGACCCAACGGAAATATAAAAATATCAAAGAAAAAGAGGGTACATTAGATTAATTTGGGAGAATATATTCTTATCTTTATCTAAAACAAGACTCTGAATTGGATCTATTTTAACACTTTTAATTAGAATTTGATATAGCAAAGAGACTTGTTACATATGTAACAATTTAAATACGACAGCGATTAATAACAGGACGAAATTCCAATAACTAAAACTTCTAAAAACAATTTAAAGTCTTAAGAAGTAACCTAGTATCAATGCAGCATTAAACATGATCCTTCAATGAGCCTCCCACGCCACGGGCGCCATAAAACTTGCCATGGTATTGCCAACCTGACTGCCAACCTCCGTCTTTATTGCGGGCTTTCAGTGCGTCGTAAATCCTAACAATGAACTCTCGAATATTAGGGAGCGATTCATAAAAGACAGTTTCGCGAAATACTCACGACTCGGGCGTAAGGTACAAGTGAAAGGCGGAAAAGGGTATAATTTGTAATTAACTTTACAAATCAGGTTAAAATAGTAGCCGTTACATGGTAAAATGGAGTAATTTTCTTTAGTGGTTGCTTTTACAACTTCCGTGTTCACTAATAATGTTTGAAACGATTTTTTGGCTTTCAAATTGAGGGATTTCTATTATATAATTATTACTTGCAGGTTTTACTAAAAGTATGACAGCGATTTAATTGAATGTTATAAAGTTTTTTTGTAAATGTCACATAATAAAGTTATTTTAGTGATAGCGAAATAATATTAAAATAACGAAATAGATAATATCTTCTGGTCTCAAATACTCGACATTTAGAAAAATAAACATTTACAAAGATGTTAGTATATATAGTAGGACCAGTCCCATACTAGTATGGTTTTTCAATCTAGGCTTAGGCTTATTATGACGTAAATAGCCAAAGTGGACGAAGTAGCAATAAGATGTTAGAAGGTCCAAATCTACGCTTTTCTAGCGATATATTATTTACATTAGTATATATTGTAATTGTTAATTCTGACTGCCTCCGTAGCCTACTGGTATGGGAGTGTGCTTTAGAAACCGGAGGTCGACGGTTCAAATCCTGCGGGTACTCGACAAATTTTCATTGTTGTTTCCTAGTTGGTTAGGGCAATTCGGGCCGATCACCCAATTGTCTGAAAAGTAACATAATCCATGTGTCGGATGGGCATGTCAAAAGTCGGTCCACCCACCAACCCACATTGGACCAGCATGGTGGGATACAATCCAAAACCTCTAAAGGATAGCGGTGTATTACGAGAGGCCTACTTCCAGCAGCGGGCTAACACAGGCTGATGATGATGATGATGGTATATTGAAATATCTGGAGTTAAATAATGAATGTCCAATAACCCACTAAATAACTGCCTTAAGTGTATTGATTCAATTGATGACATAGGAGAATGGTACTCAGAGATCAAAATTTACAATCGATGTAGAATAGAAATCACTGCTCATATAATACGCAAGCAAACAAATTGTTTACTCATCATTATTAAAACATCTTAGTGTCTTTGTTCCTAAAAAGTAACTTAGAATACTCTAAAACGCCTCCGCTTCCAACTTGCACCATTAGCGACGCAAAGTGGTGTATTACATCGTCCGCCGGTGGCAGACTTTCCTCGAGGCAGTTAAAGGGCCCCGCTAATGAACGGAATTCACCGTGTCCCAAGCAAGCCTAATTTCAGCCTTAACGTTTTCAGCGCCCGTGAAACATATCTTTCAGGCACGACTTCAGCAATTTTCAGGTTAACAAATGTACAGGTAACGGTCGTAATTATTTTTGCACTTATTCAGAGTTTAAACATTACGTTTCAGTGATACATGAGATCATGGGCGATTATTTGTCATAGATGTGATTGCGATATTTGTTAACATGTTTTAAAAGCCTTTTTAGCATCAGAATAAAAGCTCGTGCGATTAGATTCGAATTTTCCGGATTGAATGAGACCTATGAACCGTTCTAATTCTATTGAATATAACTCGCATTGATTTGGTGTTTAACCGTTTTACTGTCTTGTATTTGTTATAAATAAATTGATTTTTTCTGTGTGTGTGTTTCAAGTACAATCTTTCAACGTCAACTCAAGTTTATTCTTTAGTTATGTATTAGTTTTTACAGTAGATCCTACTGTAACAGAGGTGAATAAACTTGATTTGCACGTTAAAAATTACAATTAATAGAGAAATCTTAACTTGCTCTATTATAGTTTTAGATTACTGCATATATAAAGTCTACAAGCAAATTTATCACCCATCCCAACTCAAAAAAAGTATTTTCTTACCTTCTGACTGTGAAATTACTCCGCTAGGTGTGCTCCCAAAAAAATTGTATTGGAAAATCTCTATGGCTATTCATTTCTCGTGTATCGTAAAATTTCAATAGATACGCTCCATAGCATAATGTACGTTCCGCCGCCAGCCATCGGCGAAATATCGGCTCGCAGCCCCGAGCTGGTAATATTTCACGGATACTTTGCTTTCGTTTATGAACTGCTTGGCAACTAGCGACTGCTCTGTATGCTTACAGTAGCGGGCACGTTGCCAAGCGGAAGCGATCTGCAAACGATATTTGACTTTGTTTTGTAAAGGTCGTTCAACTGTTACTTTATGATTAAAAGGAGAAAACATCTTGAGTTCCATCCGTGTTGTTTACAATTCTTAGATAGATTTAAAAGTATGTTGCTGAGACTGCTTTTAAGTTATATAAAATATCATCCTGATGATCATCATGTGTCAGTCTACTGCTAGACAAAGGCCTCCCCTAATGCTCGTCTTTTCCATCAGGGGGTTTTTGGGTGGACCGACTTTTTACATGTCGTACATTTCTTCCGACATTTACATCCGACGCATGGATCATCTTATTTTTCAGACTCTTGGGTGATCGGCCCAAATTGTCCTTACCAACCAGAAAACGACGATAACACAAAGTTGTTTCCCGAACGGATTCGAACCCATGACCTCCGTTTTATAAAGCAGAATGAATACCGCTAGGCCAAAATTTAAAATATGGACCATGGACTTTATAGTCCTTCCATGGGGTCCATAGTCCACATTGTAAATGTCTGGTATAATTTTAAATAGTTGTTTAGTAATTTAACGCATTAAAATCCGTAAAACTGTGCTATTTATCACGTAAAGTATTGTCGTAAGCAAAAGAAAGTATTTAATTTTCGAACAGCATATAATCCATGCTTCGTTAAAAATCCTTAAGCTTCACTTTATCCTGTTCAGATATTTAATTCACGTTTTCCAACGAAATTCCTTTCGCTATCCGATTATAGGCGGCGGGAAGTTAAACCGATAACTGTTAAACTATGCGTCTGCTATTAAATCCGCTGGAAGTTAGTGGCGGTGCATTGTGACGGAACTTTTTTAATTAAGCATTACTTGTTACTATAACTTATAGTGGGAGTATTGGACAGTTTTTCGATAATTTTTTTTTATGATGTAAAACGAGAAAATAGTTTATATAATATTGTCCAGTTTTAGTAACAATACCAGTTCTAATTTTTTACGATCGTGCTATTGTTGTGACGTTATCAGTAAAGTACTTTTACAAGTGTTGATAGCAGAACTACAAATAAAATGTTGTAAACAAAGAAATAATGGCGCTTAACATAGTATATCAATATTTGCTACCTTAAATATTTCTTTTATCTTGCTGCCTGGCTCCGGCATAGAATGCAGCCTCATTTCTTCCAGCGGGCTGTCGTATGAGGCGACAAAGGGAAAAGTCATAATACAACACCATCCGACGACCAGTGGCGGCCGACGGATGGGGGGTAACCATCTCCACCTACAGATCCTTAGATGCTGAAACCCTCAACGGGCAACAGCGTTCGAGGTGTAAAGGATCTGGAGGGACTGCGGTTGCCACACCACTCGCCAAGCGTGACAATTATAAAAACCCATAAGAATCGTAGCTTGTCCAACAGTGCCCTTTTCTAGGCTGATATAATGATGATGATGAAATGTTTCTTTATGTCGAAAAGTGCACCTCCCCTTACGTCTATAATTTTTATACTGAATTAGGTGGTAACCGAACTAAGACTCTATTACGAAAGGTTGTGGATTCAATATATGTTGAAAAGCTTGTAATTCTTGAAGTCAAAAACAAAAGAAGGGGGTTTGAGAGCTTTGCTTTGTTGTACTGTTATATGGATTTGTGTAATCCGCTCTATTCATATCTTATATCAAGACCCTTAAGACACGGGACAAGGCAGCTAGCTCCCTCAAGTTTTTGTTGTGCGGGCGAGGGAGAATTATCGAAGGCAGCGGGGGCGGCGATAATTAATTATTATTGGAGCCAACGGCCCCGGAAAAGCCGGTTAATTAGCTAATATAATTGCTCTGTTTGCAGTAGACATTGTGCCGTTCGGCCGCGTTGTTACATTTTGTAAATAACCCCCCTTTAACCTACTTTTTGGTGTCGTTAAAGCGTTACAACTTGCAGCTATGTAGGTTATAGACCATTTGTTGAAAAGTAAATATTGTTTTATGTTGCGTTGATATATATGAAAGGTCAGTTTGTCCTTACTTATTATACCATCTTTAGGGGTCGGTTATTAAATCTGAAAAAAGACGGAGTTAACTACAACTCACTGCTTGATGCAAAATGTGGCGCGAACTGAATGTATGTATAAAATACTAATAGTTCTAAAGACAAGATTTTTGCAACTTTGAGGTAAATTGCGAGCTATACTATTTCTAACTCGTAGGAACTTTAAAATTTAAAACTCTCGTGCATGACTCATAAAGTAACTCGGCTGTTACTCGCGTGGTAAATTTTTGCTTTTCTAAAGGTCATATCAATGTAAACTATGTTTAAAGATCTCTTAATTTTTGTAAAACAACATCATCACGATTACTAGGAAGTGTTTTTTTAATCGAGCTGTCCCTAAATTTTTTAATACTGTTAATATTGAAATCGCCTAGGTCGTATTAAAATCATGAACCCTTAAAAACATTTCGAAAAACATAAAAACGCTCAAACAGTTAACTTTCAACGACGTTACAACCCATCAAAGCTTATAGTAAATTATACATTGCTTTAAGGGGGTTGTTCAAACGAAAGGGGGTGGTTACAACCCCTCTCGTTGCTACAGCTTTTTATTAAAATATTTCCCGTGTAACATTTTAATCAGAGGGCCATACAACGCTAGCTGGAGTTAAAACCGCGAGTCGATTACTTATATCGAGTGCAGAGTACCAAAGTCAATTTCAGAGTTATGTATGGAGTATATTAATTGGTACAATATAAAAAAATCAGGTTTTATTTCATAAAAGACTTTTTTGTTGGCCACGAAGGCAGACGAGCGATCGGGCGAACTGATGGTAAGTGGTCACTGCCGCCCATTGACATTGGCAATACCAGTGGTATCATCAACGCGCTGCCTACCGTGATACATTAAATGTTAAGTCTTGTTTACCAGTAAATACGCTGGCTACGGTGCCCTTTAAATTGGAACACAGTAATATTTTCACAATACTGTATTGCGGCAGACATACTCACCGTGTTGGTACCGCCCCAGACGCCCCATCTAAAGAGGTGGTACCTCTCCAAGGACTACTAATTTTATGGCGTTTATTAAGTTTATAATATACGCGACGTTTCAAATAGTTTGTAGGCTCAATGGTCAAGGGCAGACTGTAGTGTTGTTCGTCTGTTGAAGTTTATTTTGTTATGTGACTATAGGTATATGCAAACTATCTGAAACGTCGGGTACGTTGTAAAACAATATAAAGGCGATAAAATCCGAAAACTTTTATTAATTCATGTGTAGTATTTGTTCGACTGCCTCCGTAGCCTAGTGGTATGGGCTTTAGAAACCGGAGGTCGTGGGTTCGAATCCTGCGGGGACTCAACAAATTTACATAGTTGTTTCCTAGTTGGTTAGGGCAATTTGGGCCGATCACCCAATTGTCTGAAAAGTAAGATGATCCATGCGTCGGATGGGCATGTAAAAAGTCGGTCCACCCACCAACCCGCATTGGACCAGCGTGGTGGGATACGGTCCAAAACCCCCTAATGGATAGGGGTTTATTAGGGGAGGCCTATGTCCAGCAGTGTACTATTACAGGCTGATGAGATGAGGATGATGATGATGTAGTATTCGAGTAAATTCACACGAAGGTAATGAACAACTTTGGTGTTTAACCTAAAAATATGTTACTGTAAAAGTTTAATTTATAATGCCACCTTTTCTTTTGTCCTTGTCGAAATAAGATTAGTGTTGAAACACTAAAACAATACTACAGAACAAAATACATTGCCTTTATGAAAGCAATTGGTAGTACAAACGAAAGGTACGTGCACAAATATCGTGTGTACCAAGTAAGTGATTTTAGTTTATACTGGTTGCAATTTCATCATCAAATAATAAAATGTCGGTGAATTAAATTATAGTAAGTTCTGCAGTACTCGTACTTTAATTAATTATATCGGAATCCGCCTACTGTAATGAATGCATTAAGCATATTAAAATCAGCATTTTATAGAGCGTTCATCATTTAGATACAGCATTATGAGTTAATCAATTAATATTTAAATAACTAAGTTGAATATATTATTATCTAATAAAAAACTTTTTATTATCACGTAAAAAAACACGATTAATGTTTAAAAATTCTGTCTATCACATATTTATTTTAATTGATTCTAATTAGCGTAGGTTTAATATTATAATATTCACTTATTCATAACGAAGGCTAACGTAACAAAGTGTGATTAACGACAAAAATCCAGAAGAATTGAATCAAGAAGAATTAATGATAATCAAATCAAACGGTATATTTATTTTTAGTCTGAATCATAGAAGGAGAACTTCAGCTCGGTGTACTCTTCTTCAGGATACAGAAGAAGATACCTGAAAGTAAAGAAGAAGCCATTTTAAAATATTTTCGTCTTCACAATCACGAGGACATGATTATTGCTAAACATACAGTTAGTTTTTAAATGCCCTTTATACAAATGAGGTAAATTCTACTGTTTAGTCGGATAATAACTCACACGGGACTTATATACTTATTTGATGCCTGGAAATTGTTACTGTTTAAATACTTATATGTAAAAAGGCGGTCCACCCACCAACCCGCATTGGACCGGCGTGGTGGGATACGGTCCATAACCCCTTAATGGATTGGGTTCATTAGGGGAGGCCTATGTCCAGCAGTGGACTTTCACAGGCTGATGATGATGATGCTGATGAGGTACTTATATGATCGATCCTTATTTATATATAAGGATTTCCGTGCAAGATTCCAATGTAGGACCTCTGGTTCGGAAAGAAAGCCTTATTGGCAGCCGTTGTGCCGATTGTTATTTCATAAACCTTTATTATTTTAATATAAAATGACATACGTTATAGCAAGGAGTGCAATATATATAAAACAAGTTAGTTGTCAAAGCGCAATTCGGGAAACGTCGAAAGTGTATTTGATTATATAATATGTTGTCACGTACACTAAAGCACTTTTATTACGCTTCCTTGCAAAATAGAATTTTAAGCTTTCGCTGAAAACGTCTTAAGGATGCTTAGGACTTATTGTATAAATTTCCTTAATCTTTGCTCTAGAATATTACTGTTATTATTTATCTTACATAACGCGTACCACTTAACGGTTTTCACATAGCCGCTATATGGTACAAAAAAGTGTTTTACAGTTCCTATCAAGTATATTTTCTGTACATTATATTTGATATACTAGGTAATGCGTGCGACTTCGTTCGGGTGGTAATATAAAAAAAATAATTCTGTTACTTTTTTGTAAAAAACAAGCGGCCTAAGTTACTCCCAGGTATAGCAGCTATCTTCTGTTAAAGTTATCGTCAAATTCCGACCAGCCGATTCCAGAGATTAGCCGGAACAAACAGACAGACAAAAATTTTAACGGGTCCCAGACACATGAATGTGTTTAAACTTTGCAAAATACTTTTTATCCGTCGTAATTTTAATTTCGCTGATGTCCACATTTTTTATGAGGATCACGACACCACAGTCTGTTTGTACTACCCGCATTTGCATACCATTCAGATTTAACAAGCAAAACGTGTATATATATATATATACATATATATGGTTTTGGCCTGAGAGAGATGTGTTTCACTTTATATTTTCGTCAGTAAAGCGCAGTTTAGTCTAGTGTACTAAATTTTCTATCGATTTCCAATGAAAGTGATTGTACATAGGTAATCTGTGTCTCATATAATAAATTTTACAATAAAGCCGTGTCCTTTAAACTCCTTGATTTAAATATGAAATACATTTTTTAAGGATTTTTCGCGTTAGTCATTCATTCACTACCGACCTGTCGGGCTCTTTCTTCGGGAATAAATGTAAATAATTAACAGGAAAATTAAGTAAAAAATGGATTTGATATTTATGATAACACGTAATTAAAAGGATTCACATCATCAGTCTGTGTTAGTCCACTGCTGGGCATAGGCCTCTCCTAATGCACGCCTCCTCCATTAGGGGTTTTTTGGACCGTATACCACCACGCTGGTTCAATGCTGGCTGGTGGGTGGACCGACTTTTTACATGCCCACCCGACGTATGGATCATCTTATTTTTCAGAAAATTGGGTGATCGGCTCCAAATTGCATTTACGATCTAGGAAACAATAATGAAAATCTGTTAAGTCCCCGCAGGATTCGAACCGGTTTCTAAAGCACATGCCCTGACCACTAGGTCAATGTTAGCAGGGTCGGAAACTAGCTGTCATACGTTAATATTACATGACTGTTTTTATTACTTATAATATTTTGTTTTTAAATATTTACATAAACGGTATCATTTACATGTTTAATTTTAATAACAATGTAAAAACTATAATTATTATTTAGGTTTTTAACACAATTTTAAAGTTAATCTGTATTGTGTGTTTACTTAGTTCATGCGATAATTTTTCGTTTTTATTTCAATTTAAACTTGTCGGGTGACAAATATAATAGTAAAGGAGTATTTTAGTATTCTGCCTTCACAAAATTGACAACGCTTCCGCAACCGCAATTGATCTGATCCATAATTAACATGATTACGAACAGACGGCGGTTAATTAGACATTCATTTGACTCGTACCTGACTAATAGTTTGTAATATAAATAGAAATTACGTTTTAAATGTATGTTTAATCTTAACTTATCAGACGTTTAACTTATCAAAATTACTAAAATTAACAAATTATATAACAATATAAAAACAAATTATTTAAGAAAAAAGTGAAATGTAATTTAAATGAAAAGCAGACATCGGTTATTCACCAAATATTTTCAACGAATAAGCCTTATAAGATAAATAAAAAAATTAAGCTTCGAAAACATGCCTTTTATTAGCCTAAACCTTAGAAAATGAAACAATTTTTCGCACACAATCGTTTAACAGCAAATAATTCGCTTCCGATTCTATAAATGTATAGAAACATGCAATTCTTTAAGGTCGTAAACGCGTTTATTTCACACATAGTGGCGTACTTTAAATGCGCCGCTCGTGGAGCACACTTACCGGACGAAATCTAATTTTTAACCTAGTTTCCAGTCTAGAACGTTCTTTGGCTGACATTTGAACACCTGCCGCGCAGTTTTACCCACGGCCCTTGCAACGCCTTTAAAGGAATGCCAAATACATTCTAATTCGCTAGAAATCATTGCAAACTGTTTTGGCAGGTTGAGTAAATCTAGACGTCGCTTTGGTATGCTTGAACATATTTTAAAGACGCTCATAAGACCTAGACTTCTATTTTATTGTACATATTTATAGTGATAATGTTGTTAATAGGTTTATTGATGAGACAACGTCTTAATAATTGGTTCAAGATAGAGAAGCACTCTCGAAAACTGTGTCACAGCGCCGCTCACGTAACGCTCTCCATAAGCAACCAGAAGTGAAAATGAGAGACACGCGTCTCTCTTGCGTGCGCAGTTGACCTGCTTGACAGACAGAAAGAGAAAGAGAGGCTTGCTTACCGGTTCATGGCTGCGTCTCTCTTACACTCGAGCGACGTTATTTGAATATATTGAATCGTTATTATTATTCGATCCTTCTTCCTGCTATACGAATATTTACATTACAATCATTCTTCCGCTAAAAGTCGTTGACCAGTATAACTTTCGCCCATGTACCGATTTTACAGGCAACCATTTTTTTGTTTCTTCCTTTTATTTTCTATTTCGCTCTGCTCTTTCTGTATGAAAACTTTCAAAGCAGAACAACATACACGATACAGTATGTTTTTCTGCCCCACAAGCAATGTTACTTAAAAGTTTCATCGAAATTTGTAAGTATGTTATCCATATAAAACAACATACATCCATCCATACAGACATGTATCTATGTATGTTGCATATTTACATGTATTTAAAACGTCCTTGCTTTGCATGGATAAATTTAGTTAAAACATTTGGGGATAGAGATATACTTAGTGCTAAACTTTTTACGCTTGCAGTTCGTTGGATTAATAATTCTAAGTGCTTTAGATTTTTTTTTCGTAAAAACTGTAACCTATATTACACAGTAACTGCCTACGTAGCCTAGTGGTAAGGGCGTGTGCTTTAGAAACCGGAGGTCGCGGGTTTGAATGCTGCGGGGAGACGACATATTTTCAGTGTTGTTTCCTAGTTAGTTAGGGCAGTTTCGGCCTATCACCTAACTGTCTGAAAATGGATGGGCATGTAAAAAGTCGGCCCACCCACCAACCCGCATTGGACCAGGATGGAGGGATACAGTCTAAAAAACTCCTAAATGGAGAAGGCGTGCATTAGAGAGGCCTGAGTCCAGCACTAGACTAAAACAGGCTGATGATGATATCACGCAGTGATAATGTAAGTATCATCATCAGCCTTTAATAGTCCACTGCTGGACATAGGCATCCCCTAACCATTAGGGGGCTTTGGACCGTACCCCATGCAATATGCATACCGTATGCAAGTATGTTATGACCAAAAAATTTGTAAAGTCGTATTAGAAGTTTAAGAGTATATTCGTGGAATGCAAACAACATTATTTTTCTGCTAAAAAGGTTATAGTTAGTAGCTGGTCGGTGGAATGGTTACTTACTTGTGTAGAGGTACGGTGGACGTAAACAGGCGTATGTTGGTCGTGTAAGGCAACGCGAAGTATTTCGCCGCGTCGATGTGCTCGACCACTTCGTACGCCCATTCCGACATCTCGTACTGGTCACCTGTAAATTAAATGCTGTAGTAAAGAGTGACAGTACAACTGAGCTTAACTAAGTATAGGCCTCCCCTTTTCCAGTAGGGGGTTTTGGACCGTATCCCACCACGCTGGTCCAATGCGCGTTGGTGGGTACAATACAGCAATGCAAAATATTTTTCCTTCGTTGTACGTTTTTATAATTTACGCTACGCAGACTCCGTTGCATGCTTTTTCTACTTGTTTGTAATGCTTTCTCATTCTTTATTCTATTCATCTTATTCAAAACTTGTTTGTTTTGTGATGACAGATTTAAGTAAATAGTATTATAAAAAAAAACGATAAAAACGATTTGTTTCACGAAGATTCAAGATGTTTCTTAACATTTCAATTAAAAACTGGGGTTTAATACTTTTGATCACGTATAGTAATAGCCTGGCCTCAGTGGTGAAACATTTGTATCTTTTGATGTCAAATATATAGGTCTTTATTGCTTTTTGCTTTGAAGAATACGCTTAAACCGACTAGTTAGTGGAATTAGATAATTATTATCAAATCATTATATATATTGAGTACCTTCTTGCTCCGGGTTCCTAACAGGGGGTCGCAAATCAGGAATGTCCAGGATGACGTCCAAGTCTTCCTCCTTTAGGAGCAAGTATGTATCCCCCTTCCTCTTTCGGAGCTCGTACGGAAATGATGCTTTTATTGTTGCTATATTAAATAAGTTACATGTTAAGTAACTCCTATGATTTATTATTTTTATAAATTAAACACGTTATTATCACATTGATTCACTTAATAGTGAAATTAATTATTTACGGATGGTTTTATCGTCTTATTTGTTAGGGAAAGTGTCACTGTTGTACACGCAAAGGACTCTAAACATTTTGTAGACAATATTCTGTCGTCGGCATGGACCGTTTATTCACAACCCTAATGGCGAGGGATTTTAAGGACAATGGCTAGCCACTTCCGGTCTCAAGAGGCGTCCGCCGGAAGCTCGAGTTCAATTTGGGATATGCGTCAAGTGTCATTTAGCTAATGATGAAGATCAGTGATTATATTGGGGTTTAGGTCGGTTTACTAAGAAATATGGTGGTTTATTTCTAAAACCACTGGCCTGAAGTACTGAATTGCCTTTGTATAATAACGAAGATTGTTCTTTATTATTTTAAAGAAAAAAACTTTTTATTGTAATACTATAAATATTAATTCCTGATATTTTGGATTCAGAATACATAAAATATGTAGGACTTCAGGACAAATAATAGGAAAATAAGTCAAAATGTGTACAATATACGATTTCTTTTGAAAGCTGCTTTGCTTATTAAATTAAGCTGTACTGTACTGTACTGTCAATGAAAGACCAAGTAAAAATATTTCAGTAAACGAAATAACTGTCAAGTGTACTTCTTTACGGTTGTTAAAAGCCTTTTAAAAATGAGGTAACATCTTTGAAATAGCATATGAGTAATCTAAACTTTCGTTCTACTAAAATCTTTTTTTTATTAAAAATAAGTCATGTTTGACCATTGAGGGCTACTTTTGTTACACGCTGCAATATAAAGTCCTATTATAATTACTCGCATTGACATGTATTCTACAAGTATATGTCATGAAAGGTCCACTTACCATTTCCATCGAAGCTGCGAAAGGGTCCTGTGGGACAGGATAAATAGAATATCAATACGGTCCGACTGAAGCTTGATTGGCATTTTGTCCGTGACAGGATAACCTTAAACCGGCTCCCCAGACATTTATAACGGCGCTTTGACGGATTATCCGGAAACCTATCCCGCAGGACGCTGAATATTTGATGGATTCGAAAGGTTATTTTAGGTTAAGAAGGTTACAACGAGTTGATTGATAGCCAGGAAACTAATGTTTTCATTACTTCATGTCAGTAAAATATTTTTGTTATTTCTAGCTAAAAAGCTGTAGAAATAACATCGTACATACCTACTACAAGCTGTTATAATATGTGTTTATTAGCTACGCTGGCAGACTAGTGGGCCTCCTGATCGAAAGTGGGCACCGACGCCCATAGACATTGTCAATACCAGTGGTATCACGTACGCGCTGCCTACCGTGAGTAAGTGACCGGCTAAAGCGCCCTTTAAACCGGAAAATAGAAGTGTTTTCACACTACTGCTTTGCAGTTAAAATAGGCATCGCGGTGGTACCGCCCCAGACGGTCGTCCGAAAAAGGGAGTCCTATTACCTACCGTGTTAGAGCTTTTTACTCTTGTAATACTAACGATTCATATACTTTCATATTAAAGTTTAAAAACCACTTAAGATTTACTATGTAAAATGTCGCACGATTAGTTTAAATGATAAGTAATATAATCTTTATGTGAGCGACATATTAACAACAAATTAAATATCACAATGTGTAATCCAAATCTAATTGGTTTATTGTTCGAAACTTTATCATTACGTGATTTTTATTTAAAATGAGGTCTAAAACTTCTAGTAAGCTTGATAAACGACATTTTTGATATAAGTTCTGAATTTTATTAGGCCTCGCATTGTTAACAATACATTTCATTTTACTTACCTTTTCGCGGTTTGACGTTCGTAAACTCTGAAACAAAGTTTATTTCCGATCATTACTAGTGCTAGTGTGCAAAGCTGAAAAGTTTTTTGGATAGTAGAACTCGGTAAATCCCTAAAAAAACATGTGTTTGAATTATTAAATAAAATTAACGCGATAAAATCCTAAAGTAATTTTATTTAATAATGTATAATATTCGCGAAGCAATAGAAATAATTATGTGTTTGAATATTAAAATGCTTTCAAAATTATAAAACGTATTGTCCAATTTACACGGCGCTATTAACTAATGCGCATCATTATTGACTACTGTGTCTGAAAATAATTTACAACATTTTCAGTTATAACGCCATGAAACGTTGCCATAAGACTGTGTTAGAAGAAGAAGTTGATTTCTAAATCGCCTTAATTACAACTTATTTGATTTTTTAATTCAAAAGTGTACATGAATTTATCTAAACGTAAATCCTTCGAAGCTTTGCATCCAAACCAGTTATAAATTACCTGACTCTTATTAGTAAGCAAAATTTAAGCGCAACGAATAAAGACATATGAACGAAGGATAAGATAAAGAACATTATGCTATGACAATGATAGGAGAGGAGCTGCAATGAAAAATGTTTCAAAATAGACACTTTTTGTCGCAGATTTTGTTGCTTGTATCAGCTGAGAGTTTACCATTAAAAAAATCGATAGGCCCTTTCAACAGGAAGGGTGCATAACTAGGTCGTTTCATATCTCAAAGCGTTGTCACAATTTGTCACGAAAACAATTTTTGGGATCTAATACTGATATAATGAAGCCTCCTTTACGTTTAATCTTTCCGCATCTCGTAAATTACTATGTCAAAAAACCAAACTGTTACTTTATTTAAATAATAACAAATAAAGTATTTAGTTTTAAAGTTTTATATCTTTATGTGATGTTATTAAAAGTAAAAATCAAAAAAGAAAAAGTACTAAAGAATATTTTAATATGCACCTTTAGTTTGAGTATTTATGACATATTATTACATTGAATGAACCTAAGATAGCAGGACGATCTTCTTATGAGGGATGTTCTATGAACGAAGCTTAACTACTAGTTTAAAACAAGCATATCTTTAAGCGCTTCACGATTACCAAGTGAGTACGCTACGGTTCATGAGAATAAATCAGTGTTTGCACAGTACTATTTATTTTTTTATCTTCAATGTGATGAGACGAGAAACAAGTGCACCTGGCAGTTAGTGATAACAAGTGCACCTGGCAGTTAGTGATCTACTCTGCCCATAAGAAAAGAATCGTAAAACGCCGCAAATCTCTTCACCGCCTTGTTATCTTGTTGACCCAGTAATAACGATGGCAACAGTGCACTTCAAACCGGAATACAATAGCGTTTACACACTACTGATTTGCGGCAGTGTACACCGTGGAGGTCATAAGACGGACCCTAGTAGAAAGGTCATCTACTAACACTATCCTTAAACCGCATTTGTGTATTAATTTGTCTGTCCTTTGTCAACAGGAGGTGCCAATAACCTAGCTGCCCTTCAGAAAAGCTTAAAAATTTATATCTACCAACAAATAAAACGGCCTGTTATTCGTTAAACAGCCGTGAATGTTGTAAGCAATAGCTTTAAACGGAGGCACAGTACACCCATAACGTTCGTGTGGTATTCCATTAAAACAATATTGCGTAATGTCGCTGTGACCTGATTTAATTGGCTGATATAACTTTTTCCAAGTCGAAACTCAGTCGTGAACACGCCATGAAACTATTAACAGAGATTCGATACGAACGACGCTCGCTTGTGGGGGAGGGAAATTTGCAATTTACGACTATTTAGCGCAGTTTTGTTGGTGTTGTTGTATAAATTGACTACCTGTTGTCCACGACTTTGCCTGCGTTCGGTATTCGTTGTAACCTATTCGTTATTCCAGTGTTTGCTACTCTGAATGGTTCACATTAATCCGCTTCGTTGTTGATGTGTTAAACCTATATTTTTTTTGTTGGTTACTATTAGTGTATTACCTCGAAATTATTAACCTTATTCATTATACAATTTGTAAGCACCATAGCTCGTTTAGCTAACATGTTAATGAACTTAGTGTGGTTTTATTGAATACTCATGACGCTCATAATGAATAAGGATGTCAGTAAAACTTTTGATTGCTGTAAATCCTGTAATATCCTTTAAGTACATATGTTTATTTATGTTATGAAATTTATTAATCAGATTTGACTGAATTAAACATTTATCTAAAAATATGTACTTAGGTCTTGCTACGGATAGATTTAACAATATTACATGCGCAAGACTGTGCAAATTATGTAAAGAATTTAATCTGTACAAGCAGCGTTATTATTAGAAGAATGCTATTCAATTGACATTTGTGGCATAATGAATGAATAAGAACTTAAGTTGCCACAGATATATTGTTTAAAATAATTCCGAATTCTTCGACTCATGTTTTGTACATGATGTCCTTAAGATCTTTTCAATTGCTAGATGACGTTACCATATGTCTATGTACAGTAAATACAACAGCTTTAATATCCACAAGATTGCCAATCATGGCCTAATCGACATTTCATAGAACATGTGGTCCGAACATTAGCTACATATTAGTTCCACATTCTTACCACGCCTCAGTAGCTCAGTTTGTAGTCTCTTTAGCCTTCCTAGGTTCAAATCACGGTGTTTATAACCTTGAAATTTGTAATTTATAATAAAATGTAGGTAAATAAAAATTTAGGGCGTTTTTGAACCGTAACCCACCGCTGGTCCAATGCAATAGTTGGTGGGTGGATCGACGCATAGATCATCTACTTTACAGACAATTGGGTGATCGGCCCAAATAGCCCTACCCAACTAGGAAACAACAATGAAAATTTGTTGAGTACAGGATTCAAACCCGCGACCTCTGATTTCTAAAGCACACCACTAGGCTACGGAGGCAGAAACCCCTTAAATGGAGAAGGCGTGCATAAGGGTAGGTCTATGTCCAGCTGTGGACTAGCACAAGGCTGATGATGATGATGAAATAAAAATATTCTTACCGACATCGGCTTAATACATGTGTCTGTTTTGTTGGTCGTCTCCTGGACTCGAAGGGGCAGCTCCAAGGTTAGCAGGTATTCTTTACTGCTGCTATCCATGCTGTGGATGTGCATGTCATTTATTTACTTGCTGTTGCTTGTTACATTTTTTAAAAACAAGTAGCCTTGATTGATTCTAGTTAAATCAGCTATCTTTCAGTGAAAGTCCCGTCAGAATCGGACCAGCCATTTTAGAGATTACACCAAAAAAAAAACAAACAGACAAGATCCGTGTTAGAAACCACTAATTTTAACGGATCCCTGTGACATAATACCTATTTCGTTTACATTTAAAGATACTGAAGTGCCTTTACACTACAATTATAAATAAAATAAAATAAAAAAAAACATACAGTATTGAAATATTGTAATATGATTCCACCATGTCATAATAGCCATTGATTTAAACATTGCAAAATACTATCTCTCAGGAGAAGAATTGAAAGAAATTTCGTCTTGTATATGTACCGGTTATATTTAACATTGTAATCATATAAAAATGTTTATTTTAGTATTACAAACAAGCACCAAATCCAGTTCAAAATTTAGTAATTTGCAGTTTAAAGTGGAACAAGAGATGTATTTGACATTAACCCAACTAATGCATATTTTAACCTCAAAACGTTTTAGGGTGTCGATGTTCACCCCTAACTTTAAGTTTGTCTACGTAGGTTAGATAAATATCTTGACGGTGAATAATTGCAGAGTGTGTATTTATAACGAAGACAATTAAACAAATTCGTGTTTTATTACAGTTAACGTTTAACCTAACGAAGATTTTAATATGACTATAATATGACTGATGATTTTCGCTAGAATTAAGTTAGTAATTAAGACCTATTACGTAGATAAAACCCTCATCTGGATTTAAATTCATTGATTACTGAATGCTATTTGGTAGATCTTAGTTTTTATAGAGATGATTGGGTAAGTACTACCGTGGTGACCATATCTACCCCAAATCAGTAGTGTGAAAACATTATTGTGCTCGGTTTGGGTACCTCAGCACATTTACTGAAACATTCAATGTCCTGGGATAGTTTTTTAGGTATGTATCGCTAACCATAAGGCGAATTTATTCATTTGAAAACGATTGCACGGATCTTCCTTACCTGATTCCAACTAATTCACTTTTTTCTAATCCCGTAAGTTTAATACAGGATCCGGTGTCGCCATATTTGAAGAGATACGGCTTGTAATAGTCTATGGCGTAGTGCAGACTGCCCATGAGTATGTTCACCCTTAGGGAGCGATATTGTCTCTTGAAGCATTCGAAGTCCGTCGTGTGGCAAGCGATGATGAAGCGATCTGAAACGTTGGCTGAGATCTATTTGAATCTATAACTATTATATACACTACAAGAGGGTAAACCTCCTCCAACTGCCTCCGTAGCCTAGTGGTATGGGCGAGTGCTTTAGAAACTGGAGGTCGTGGGTTCGAGTCCTGCAGGCACTCAACTAATTTTCAGTGTTGTTTCCTAGTCGGTTAGGCAATTTGGGCCATACAATTCATTCACCCAATTGTCTGAAAAGTAAGATGATCCATGCGTCGGATGGGCATGTAAAAAGTCGGTCCACCCACTAACCCGCATTGTACCAGCGTGCTGGGATACGGTCCAAAAACCTTCTAACGGATAGGGGTGTATTAGGAAGTCCTGTGTCCAGCAGTGAACTATGATGATGATGATGATGATGACGATGACTGCATTTAATAGTAGCATAAGCGTGAATAATATCATGGTGGTAGGACCAGCGTGCTGGGATACGGTCCAAAACCCCCTAATGGATAGGGGTGTATTAGCTATCAAAGGCTGATAATGATGATGATGATGATAGGTCTCCTTTTAACAGGGGACTGTCTCGGATGGCACCACCGCGGTGCCTATTTCTACCGCTAAGCAGTAGTGTGAAAACTACTGTGTTCCGGTGTGAACGGCGTCGTAGCCAGCGTAATTACTGCGTAAACGAGACGTAACATTCTATGTATCACGGTAGGCGGCGCGTTGGTAATAACCTTGATATTGCCAGTATTCATGGGAGTCGGTGATCACTTTCCATCCAGTAGCCCAACTGTTAGTCTGCCTTCGTATGCGGTTAAAAAAATGGTAAAGCTAACAGCTCTCAGGAAGGGGGTGTAACTAAGTCCCGGATCTTAAAACCCTTGTTGATGATTGTTATTCGGTGTATTAATTATTTAACGTTTAATCCAGCCGTCGAAGTTACTTTTTTCTTTTAGCCGTGTGTTATATCTTAATTATAATAACTTATTGCAATTGCGTCCAATTAAAAATACAACCTAAATTGCATTATAACTGTAGTGAGGAAACTCAAATTTCGCTAATGTTACACTTTTGTGTGATAAAAGTAAGATATTTTAGAATTTATGATGCTTATCAAACAAAAACATATTTCTTTTTAATGTATAATATATACAGAATAGATAATTAATACATTTATGTATATATCTTTGTGTATGTCGTTAATTTAATTCATAAGTTTAATTCTTTAATAAATATACATAGACATTTTATAAACTTTGATCAATTAAAAGAGTGACAAATCAATTAAATTATATTTTCGGCAATTTCAATGCTTACACACTGATTGGGCGATGTTAATTAATGTTCTAATTTACTTTAGCTTTGACTATAGAGCAATAAGTTAAGTCGTTTAAAAAATTGTTTGGCGTAGTGTTAATAATAATCCTGACAAGTTATCTAGTAGGTTAAAATATAATTAAGTTACGTTATTAACCTGGTTCACTTAACCAGGATAATAACGTAAACATAGGAATTAATTACAAATATCTGTGTTTAAGCAATGATATTCACTACAAAAGTTCAAATTTTGGATTGTAAAGTAATTAGTTTAGGTTTGTTAAAAGGCAGATAAAATTTTTAAAATTAATTTTGTAGGGCATACAATATCATTAGGAAATTATTTATTTTTTAACGAAATTAGTTTATTATTCACTAACGTCCCAACCCTGCTTCGCACGGAGCTATGCTGATAGAAAATATACCTGTAACATTAAGCATGTGTTATACATATAAACTTTCATCTACAATCGCTCTATCTATTAAAAAAACCGCATCGAAATCCGGTGCGTAGTTTGAAAGATTTAAGCATACAAAGGGATATAGGGACAGAGAAAGCGACTTTGTTTTATATTATGTAGTGATAGTTATGGTGGTCTGCCTTAAACCGAAAAAATTTTATATTAAAAGTAATACCGGCTGCATTGTTAAGTTTACGTTCAGACTATGCCTAACACAAAGTTTGAAAGTTTGTTTATAGTACACAAACTTTATGTATGTCTGTGTTGTTGACATATGTATATGAGGCGTGACGTTGTTTCATTTGGTGATAATAGCTACTAATTCAAGTTATTTCAGTATAATACAGAGATTGCAGCAAAATTATGTTATTGAAAAGCGAAATATATCTGAGTTTCCTTATCATGGTTACTTATTTTATATGGAAAGTGTTGCGTTTCTCTTTTCAATATCAAAATGGTTTAGTTTTCAATTTAACGTTTAAAACTGGTTATACCTTTACTCGTTTTTTAGCTTAATTAGCTCGTTACCTTTACGAGTAAGTTTGTATCAAACGGTAGTACTCTAAAGTTCAAAGTTAATTTCGCTTCTCGGTCAAAGAAAACGCTGTTAAGTTATACAAATTAGTCAAGTTGTCAAAGTGGAGTAATTAATAATTAGTATAGATTCATGAAGTTGAAAGTTACATCGAGCGTTAATAATTGTAATGTCAATTTGTACAGTAATAATTGCGAATTTTGCATTACAAATGCTTTATATATATGTATACTGAAATTTTGTATGTGTAAGTATAGCATAGTTTGGCCGAATAAGGTTTAGACTTAGACGTTGTAGTTAGTCGACTATTATTAAGATTATAAAGATGACCCGCGACTTTATCCGCTTAAACTAGGTTACTCCTAGTTACATCAGGTATCCATCCAGTCCCCGGAAGAGATAAGGGGGCGCAGAGACGAATTGCGCTCCCTTGCAATACAGGAGTGGGAGCTGCGGCTGGAGCACCCCAGCGCCGGCCGTCAAACAAAGAAGCCATACGCCCTCGATTTTAAGTGGTGGCTAGAAGAGGACACGGCTCCTAACATTCCGCGCGACGCAGGTTCTCTCGGGACACGGTTGTTTCGGGAAGTACCTGTGCCGCGTGGCTGGTAGGGAGCCTACAGAGGAGTGCCACCACTGTGGCGTATGTGCCGAAGAGACGGCCCAACACGCGCTGGAAGAGTGCCCAGCCTGAGTCGAGCAACGCCGAGAGCTGCGTAGTGTCTTGGGGCACGACCTATCGCTTCCTGCCGTCATGCGCAGGATGCTAGAGAGCGAAAGGTCGTGGGGCGCCGTCCTTGCTTTTTGCGAGGACGTGATAGACCAGAAGGACGCCGCGGAAAGAGACAGGAGGCCTTCAGCGCCCTGGCTATCCGAGAAGAGGCCAGGGCGCTGAAGAGTGGCGTACGTGCGCAACCTTCCCCTGGCGTTGAGCCCTGGGTGGCTGGCAAGAGGGTACCCGCTGCCCAGAGAAGGGCTCAAGAGGGAGCGCCGTGCTGTTTGTTCCGGCACGGCGCCTAAAGCGACGTTCCGGGTGTCCCAACACACCCGGAGAGAAGAGGCCCGAGAGAGGCGAGGGCCACGTCGCGCCGGGGTCGCCGAAGACTGTCATCAGCGCCCGCGGCCCGGCTACAGCGACACGAGAAAAGAACAACCGTTGGTTTTTAGTGGGTATACCGGCCGCTCCATCTTGGTCCGGGAGTTCCACATATCCTCGCTGCCCTCACTCTGGCGGCGGGGAATCCGTAAGCTGGATTTTTCCAACGGCAAAAAAAAAAGGAAAAAAGTATCTTCCAGTGAAAATCCCGTTAAAATCGGACTAGCCAATCCTGAGACAAGCCGGAACAAACAGTCATATAGACAGACGGACAAAAACTTAAAAAAAGTATTTTTGTTTTATGTCACCATGATCATCAGCCTGTGTCAGTCCACTGCTGGACAAAGCCTCCCCTTATGCATGCCGCCGCTTCCGATCTTGGGCTGTTCTCATCCAGCCCACACCGGCCACTTTGCGAATGTCGTCACTCCTCCTTGCCGAAGGACGTTCCACAATACGTTGTTGTTATATGTATCGGTAATATATTGCATGCTATCCTTGAAAAAGGTTAAGAAAATGGAATTGACTCGAGAAACATCAAGAGCGATGATTTATTATAACTTTCGAAGTGGTTTAACACAAAAGCAGTGTGTTGACCGGATGATTCCTGCATTTGGTAATGAAGACCCATCCAAAACCACAATTTATCGCTGGTTTGCTGTTTTTCAATGTGTACGTGTCAAGCTCAATGATGATCCCGTCAAGGTCGTCCAAAAACTGCAGTCACACGAGAAAACGTAGATGCTGTGCGTAAGCTGATTGAGGAAGATCGACATGTGACATGCCGTGAAATTCAGGCTACTTTAGACAATGGCATGAGTCAAATACAAATAATCTTGCATGAAAAATTAGGTGTAAAAAATTTGTTTTCCCGAAGGATACCGCATTCCCCCTGTGAAGAGCAAAAAGCGGCTCGCTTACTTGGTGCGCCAGAACTCTTAAAAGATTCCACGCAGGATCCTCAAATGCCGGATACAATATCATATAAGGTGACAAATCCTGGATATACACGTACGAACACGAAGCAAAAACCAGTCACGAGTTTGGGTGTTCGAAAATGAGTTAAAGCCAACAAAAATTTATTCACGGAGTGTTGCAAAAAAAAAATGGTGGCCACGTTTGTCTCCATAACCGACCATATTACGACTATTCCTTTTGAGGGACAAAGAACAGTTAATGCAGAATGGTATGCTAGCATTTGTTTGCCACAGGTCGTTTCTGAGCTCCGTAAAGAGAACTGCAACCGCCGCATCATCCTCCATCACGACAATGCGAGCTCTCACACCGCGCACAGAACAAAAGAGTTTTTACAGCAAGAAAACATAGAATTATAAGACCATCCCCCGTACAGCCCCGACATCAGCCGTAATGATTTCTATTCTTTCCCTAAAATAAAGATTAAATTGCGTGGTCAGAGATTTTCATCACCTGAAGAAGCTGTGGACTGTTGCATCAATGATTGGTTTCATCGTATGAAAAAATGTGTCAATTTTCGCGGAGATTACTCCGAAAAGCAAGTACAAAAAGACACAGACGGACAAAAACACATATATAAAGGAATGTTATTTGTTATATGTATTGGTGTAACAAACAGACACTCAATTTTTAGTATGGATTATAGAAATACCATTTAATGTACAAACATTATTAAATATACTTAAAACTCGTCTCGTGTCGAAGCGCGTTGCACCGAAAATTGTACAAAGACGGCCATTGTTAAACCACTACTTGCTCTTGAAAGGCGTGCAGGAAACTCTCCTGCATGGAACTTACTGAGGGAAAATTTAATAACAAAGATGTCAAAAGGCGTGCTATATGTAACGAGGCCCCAGGTTTTATTTATTCCGGGAATCGCGTAAAACTGCTGTTAAATAGAAAAGCCTTGTAATACAAATCGTAAAGCGAGTTCTTACGTCATTGTGTTTCTATTTTTAATGGTATACTTGACGGTATCAAACACATTTGACGGTATCACACAAATCCTTATTCATCTACGACTTGCTGTGTAGTTCATCCGCGTCGCAATATATATATATATATTTTTTTAAGTAACTGAATTTACTCCCACTTACATAAGCTATCGTCAAAATAGGACCAGCCCTTCCAGAGATTAGCCAGAACAAACAGACTATAAAAGAAATATATATATATTGTTAATATATATCACAATTAAATTAGTAAAGAACGGTTATTTCAATTGAATGTTACAAACAGACACTTCAATTTTATTTATTTGTATAGATTTTCTGTGTATGTTCTCTGTCATCATTTTGCCGACTCAACCTGATTTTGTTATAAAAAAACTAATATTAATATCGGAACCCAACACGTATTATATCAAATAAATAATCTAGCTTTTATTTCTAAATAAACACATTTTATAAATAACAGACACTAAGATAAAAGCGCTACCTTCAAATGACAATGAATCATCACCTGTAGGAATTGAACCATTATATACACCCTTTGGGCTAATACACCCCTTTAGAGTTTCTCTTAACTTAACCATATCCCCAACTAGCGTGCAAGTTAACTTGTGAAAATCTATAAATGATGGCAACAACATAAAGGTTGTAACCTTTACGTTGTTGCCATCCTAACACCAAATTTTCCATTGATAATGTTAGTTCTATTGTATTTCATATACACATTTAAAATATTTTACTTTATCTTATGCACCCTGTTTATTTTAAGACCAACCTACTCGTACAGTACATCATCAACCTGTGTTAGTCCACTGCTGGACATAGGCGCCCCTAATGCACGCCTTCTCTATTAAGGGATTTTTGGACCGTATCCCACGATGGTACGATGCAGGTTGGTGGGCGGACCTATTTTTTACATGCCTATCCGACGCACGTATCCATACAGATATGATATTTATTGCCATAAATTGATAAGAGTCAGGTCCTGTATTCGTCAATCTTAATGGAAACAACTTATTACTTCGACCTTAACTCTGGACAGATTACAATGTCAATGTAATCAAACCTTGCTTAAAGTTTTATACAACTGTAAGTTTATGGCTTACATTTTTCGATTTAGAACAGTTTTGGTAACAAATATACAATTTTTAGTGTATTTTTGTCAAATCAAAATACTAAACAAAATTGTGTGTACGTGCAAATATTATATTGGTAAAAAACATAGATCGTTTATTTTTTTGTCTACAATTTTATATTACGCAAATATTTACAAGCAAGTCTCTTCTTTTTAATATTTTCTTTATGTTTCGCATTAATAAAAATAATGACAAAAACAGAATTAAGTGAAGAAATATTTAAGTAAAGTAGTCTAAAATATTAACTACCTTTGTTACGAAATGCCTTAAGTAAAAAGAATTTCCTTAACGCCCTCGGGATTCGTTTCTCAATGTATCCCAATTTTATCAATAAGCTGGGATGAACAGATCATGTTTCGATCCTTTTCGAATGCCCCAATGAAGGACCATAAATAGTGAGACAAGCCTTGGCACCCATGGGACCCATCGGCGCTATAAGCTTATGATGAAATTTATTAGACGAACAAAGTCTATATAAAATGATTATTCTTTTTATTGACGCGACTAACACTAAAGTTAAGTTAATATATATATATACTTATATAACGATAAAGGTTTCCTTTCTATATTAATAACCTATTTATGGATCAAAGGCACGACACGCTATATTTGCTATTTATTTCGCGTAGGCGTCAATCTAAGTAATAATTTATCTAATTCGCAAGTACAATAAAGCTTCGCTGAGTATATCCTTGTCTTTTTACGTCGAAACAGTGATCAAAAACTTAAAAATTTTGTCGTGTTTCAGTGGTTCTATATAAATGCTTAATTTACCTATAAGCCTAGAACTTTCCATAATAAAAGTAATGTGGAAATTTAGGTCTATCTATCTACCTATCGTCTTGATAATTAGCATATTATTATAATTATTATAAGAATTATAGCTTCCTCTTTGAAAGAAATATTGTAGAGAGTGATGTCACAAATAGTGATTTGGCCGAATACCGAATATTCGGCAACGCTGTGGGCCGAAGCGCCAAATATGCCGAAAATTCGACACAAAATGCATAATTCTAGAGTGCGTAAATAAGAATAATACACGTTGTAACCGATTATAATTTGTTCGTGTATAATTGGAGGTTTTTTTATTAAACAGTACCAGCTTAAGAAAATATGGCGTATGAAAATAACTTCTATTATGACGAGTAACGATATCGTTTGCGACCAACAAATGCTAAAAATGTTATTGAATTATAACCACTATTTGAGTTTACTTACTAAAGTATTGCAATTTAGTAATGAGTACATATAAACTTGATTAATATGATGTGTGTTTTTACTTAAATTGGTATTCGACACTCGGCTGAATAGTATTGCTATTCAGCCGAATATCGAAAACAAAAAAAGGGCCGAATAGACCGAATACTGAATAGTAGCCGAGTATTCGTGATATCTTTAATTGTAGGTATCCTATGTTACTATTTTGTGTTCTTAGCTGTGCTGTGTGTTCCCTTTTGAAGTCTGCCCTTTTGTCTATGCCACGTAACGAAAATGTGCGGATATTTAAAATCAAGAATAGCATTAACATTTGTAGTTTGTCACACATTTTAGTTAGTTGAACTTTACGCTATCCAATATAAGCAAGTCGTGTTTGCTGATTACGATTATGAGTGATATAATTATTATGATTTTTTGAAGGTGATAGGTCCCCTATTACAGCCCTCTGGGGCGATACGACCAGTGCCAGTGTATTTACTGGGTAAACGAGACGTAACATCATATCGCTTTGGTGTTACCCCTGGTATTGCCGATGTCTATGGGCGTCGGAGATCACTCTCCAACAGGCTGGCATTTATGCTCCTCTGCCATCGTTGGTAATAGAAAATACATACTGACCAGGATTATCATTGTTGCTCCGTATCGGACTGAACAGGGACGCGAGGTAGAGTACGACCACTATCCCCAAACACATTCTGGCACATATTTCACTGACGTTTGTGAAGACACTGTCTTGAAAACCCCAGAGATCTTGCTACCGTTCGTTTCATTATCATATGTTGTGCGAGAACATTAACTATGGACTTCGAATCACTTTTGAACGATAACCACGAGACTTCAAACATGAAATAATGTAAGATAATAAACTTAATGAAGTCTAGAAAAAATAATCGCTATATATTTATGTATTTTCAATAACGGTGTGCAACAGAGTTGAGCTTAAGAAACATCATTTCCATCTGAATCACAGCCACCTTTGAGAACACAGAATAATATTTAAATAATGTAAATATGTTAAATGTTTGTGTTCTGTCACTTAAATTTAAACGTATAAGTATTAAAAAGTATTTTAAAATATCCGTTAAGTATATTAGATAACCTAAATGTTATAAATTGTTAATTTCCTTTGGAACGATCTGATTAAAATTTTCAAAGTACTGGGTCCATAGTTTAATTGGTTGCTCGTCGCTTTATTGTTTGTAAATTGAAAACAATAGAATAAGATTCTGTGCAAAGATGAAATCATTTGCTGAGCGAATGAATTTCAGTCCATTTTCAACAATAGACCATTTGAATTATAACAATCGGGCAACATCATGTTGCATCATGTTGGTTTATCTATAAGCAGATATAATGAAAACTTGTTTAAACAAAAACCAATTTTCAGACAATATTCAGATATTGTAACTTTATACATAAAATGTTTAAAAGCTAATTAAAAGCTAAATTGTCTAGTCTTTCAATTTGTACCATTGTTTAACTATTAAAGCATGAGTTTAAAAGTGAAAAATAAGTCTTGAGCCCCATATATTTATAATAAACACATCATCAGCCTGTGATAGTCCCCACCGCGCTGGCCCAATGCAGGTTGATGGGTGGACCGACCTTTCACATGCCCGTCCGACGCATGTATCATCTTACTTTTCAGACAACTGGCTGAGCGGCCCAAATTGCCCTAACCAACTATGAAACAACAATGAAAATTTGTTGAATCCCCGCAGGATTCGAGCCCCCGACCTCTGCTTCTAAAGCATACGCCCATACCACTTGACACAAACTACAAACAAACAGTTATACTTATACTTTATGTTATAAACTTAGTTCTTGGAGGCGATAAACAGAGCGTTTCAATTTGTCTATGACACAGGTATACGCTTTCCCGTATTCAGAAAATGGAATAATCCAGACAGCAACATACTGCTAACTCCAATTGTATCAAATACTGTACTAAGCTGAGTTAAAATAAATATAATAGAAACTATTGACATTTTTTTTATTTTTAGCTTGTTTCTAGCCGGATCGGTAATAAATTAATCTCGATTATTAATCATGTGTCATATTCATAACTTTTGTATTAATTTTACTTAAAATTAGGCGATCAGGCCATACTGTCCTAAGCAACCAGAAAACAACGACGAAACATTTTTTTTCCTTAATATCCGTATAGTAGGAAGAAGGATCAAATAATAATAACAATTCAAAATATTCAAATAACAAATTCTACGCTCGAGAGTAAGAGAGATGCTTGGAATGAACCGGTAAGCATGCCCCTCTTTCTCTTTCTCTCTGTCTCTCTTTCACTTAAGCAGGCCAACTGCGCGCGAGTAAGAGAGACTCGTACCTCTCAATTTCTCTTATGGTTGCTTATGGAGAGCGTTACGTGAGCGGCGCTGTGACACAGTTTTCGAGAGTGCCTCCCTATCTTGAACCAATTTATAAGACGTTGTCACGTCAAAAACTAATGTATTTTACGCGTCCATATTTCTATGCTTTTAGATTTATTGCTTTTTTGTCAGAAACGTTTCATTCATTTTATTTTTCTGGTCTGAAAATATAGAAAAGTAACCTAAGGATTAGATTATGTATTTGTCTTCATATAAAGCTTTTTTTGTTTTAGCAAGTAGGGTTCTTAAAGCTTACAAGTTATAGTTTCGAAATTATTTGATTTAAGTAAGAGCAGACAAAAATTTTTAAACGTTCCAATTGTAATAAACTTAACATACGTTTTATTTACATATTCTCATTAAAATAGTTTAATTTTACGGATAACATGTGTTTAAAAAATTTTACAACTTTGTCACCAAGTCATCACCGACATTAAATCAAATGACCAAAGTTTAAGCTTAGTAATCCAAACAGTTAAGTTGTTAACTACGCCCTTAACAACATAAACGACGTAGTAACCTATTTAACTGTTTGCACCCTCAATGAGCATAGAGTTAACGCTATATTTAGCTTTTAACTACTTTAGGACCCGTTTAATACGACCTTAAAAGCAATCTAGAAGGATCAAGGACAAAGCGTTTACTCCTATAACGACTACATATATAAGACATGTATGTATATAAATGTAAAAAATATATGATTCTTATAGATACTAGATATTCTTCCCAGTCTAGTTGGGAAGAATTATGATTAAGAATCTATATAATTAATCTATTGCTTTAGCCGAATATTTTACATTATTAAATAAATGACTTACGAGTTTTAATTTTTTTTAAATTTTTTAATGGTTAACAATTTGAACGTTTTCAGGCCTTTGTTGTAATGAAATATATTGTCCCATTAAAGATTTAGATATTATTTTCCAGCGGCAGTAATTATGGTGATAATCTACTTCGATGACACGCTGCTGGAAAAGTCAAACTGGAAATTCAAATTAAAATAAACTGCGATAAAATCCGTAAAGTCATTTTATTTAATAATGTAAATATTCGGCAGCAATAGAAATAATTTATATGATTCTTAATCATAATTCTTCCACCAACTAGACTGGGAAGAATATCTAAATCTTTAATGGGACTATGTATTCGCTATTACAACAAAGGCCCAGAAAACGTTCAAACTTTAACCATTAACAAATTTAAAAAAACATTGTCAAGGAACGTTCGTGTGCTATAATATGTTATTATAATGTAATTTAGTAGATAAAGTATAGTAGTATATAGTATATACTAGTATAATAGTATATACAGTATTAGTTTTTAATGATAACACACTCTGTAATTAAAATTTTCGCTACAGGTTTTTTTTCAATAAGATAAAAATTTTATGGTTTTCGATAATTTATAAGCGAATGTATTACTCCTTTGTTGAATAAAGATAATGGAATATATTCAAATATCAATATCAACAAGATATGTAAAAAAGTATTTCAAATAGATTATGAACGTCAGCAAATAATTTACTAAGGATAGTATTTAAATATAATTTATTAAAGGAAACATTACAGTAGAATAATGAATTATGAATCTTATCGCGTATATTTTTTTTAACAATGCAAAGTTTTCAGACCCCAAGTCACTTTGTGCTAGACACTAAATAGAATACCTATATTTTTAATATATAGTAATCGCGTAGATAAATACCATTATAACTTGAAATACAGTGCACAGGGTCATTTATATATAAAGTACATAAGGCCGCAGAAATATTTTAAAAAGAATACCAGGAGAGCTCATCCAAGGCGATTGTATTGCAGACAATTCCGTCTGTCAAGTGCATGCATTGCTGCAAATGTGGTCTGAAAAGATTTCAGGCAAATGACGGGTTCAGGCATAGTCTCCGTTTTCATATAATTTTCTTGTTTGCGAAAGTTCTTTAATTTTTCTTTTTAATATTTCTACATCTATGACTCATACACACAATTTGATTTCAAATATGAATTATGAGCAATAACATTCGTTCATTCGTTCAAATTGCTGTATAGTGCCCTAATAAATAAATATATTTTGTATTTTTTTCATTGAACTCTTGAATTGTGTTAATTAACACATTAATAACAAATAAGTTGAGTATGCATTTCATTACATCTAGTTAAACTTACTTATTGTCAAAATTAAGATTTCATACAATGTCTATTTTTGTTTCAGGTAAGTAGCCGGTCAGAGATTATTAATTTGACCATTTATAATTTATGTAAGTATATTAACCAAAAATTCTTAGCTCATAAAGTTGTTAGCGAATATCGCAATAATTTGAACATATTAAAATACAAAATAAAATAATAAACACTGTACAACTGTCCAAATTATAATTTATAAACTTGTCGGCAAATTATTTCGATATGGCCTAGTGCTTGTCCGTATCAAAGCAATCTTAGTTCATTACGCAAGTTATTTAATCAAGTCGTTAATTCACTCCGCCAAGTGAAAAGGAAAATAAACACAAGACTTTACTACGAAGTACTTTGAATTTATTACAACTAGCGCGTACCCTACATTGAAAACGTGGAGCCGGCGAAATAAGTTTACCTTGGAAATGTTGCGAGTAACATTTTAATTGGTCTCAGCAGGCGGCGCTACGTGAAAAAGGTGAAACAATCACTTCGTTTTCTCTGCAAAGTTCTCTAGACAATTACTTGTAAATTGTTGCGTTTATACTATTTTGTTATTAATTAAAAAGTACGAGATGTACATTTAACAGTACGTTTTCCTGATGATAAGTACAAATCAATGTTCGATGGGCCAAAAAGGTTCTTGAGTGGAGGCCGCGTTTGGGAAGACGGGGCGTTGGTCGACCCCCGACCAGGTGGGATGCCGATCTCCGTGTAGTACCCGGCTGAAGTCGGCAGCAAGAAGCAAGGGATTGGCCGTCTTGGCGTTCATTGAGAAAGGCCTATGTCCAGCAGTGGACGGATAGGGGCTGCTAATGAATGAAAAAATGAAAGTACAAATTCGCTCCGGCCTGGGGATTTTATGTTTTGTTTACTTAGTAATTAAACAAAATACTGTGCCCTTCAAACTGGCAGATTGTAGCGTTTATATACTATTGCTTTGGTAAATAAGGTCTGCAAAAAGGAGACCTTATATGTAACGTGTGAGTTTTAGAAATAGTACAACGTTTTAACCTAATGATGCTAATTAAATTTACAAACTATAAAAATTCTGCAGAAATTGAAAACATGGCGAATAGCATGCAAAACTATAAGAAACTATTGATGTGCCCATAACGAAATCATGGCTTCGAAAGAATCTGTACCCTGTAGATAATCGTTAGAAGTACATCTTTAAATTAAAAGCAAAGTGATGTTATCGGCTAACGATTAAAATAATAACGTAGCATGAGCCCTAAATTTAATAAAAGTAAGAAAACCCGTAACGACGTGTGCTTTAAAAACCGGAGGTCGTGGGTTCGAACTAATTTTCACAACAAATTTTCATTGTTGTTTCCTAGTTGGTTAGGGAAATTTTGGCCGATTACCCAGTTGTCTGAAAAGTAAGATGATCCATGCATCGGATGGGCATGTAAAAAGTCGCTCCACCCACCAACCCACATTGGTCCAGCGTGGTGGGATACAGACCAAAACCCTAATGGAAAAGTAGTATTAGGAGCCTAATGATCCAGCATAGACTGATCCTAGCTAGTTGAGGACTGATGTGAAAACTCCATTAAAATATAGATGTTATCTAAGGCAAATTAACATTTGTAGATGACCTCCAAAAAAAATCTAAACATGAAGCGTTCATAGTGTTTCTTTAAAATCAGAGGTCAGGTTAACAAAATTTTCTTAAAATTTTCATTTTCTCCGTTTCTTCCATTCGATTTAATCGAGCCGATCCCATTTTAAAATGGAAATTTCATCGGTTTGTGTGTCATTAAGCTCGCTTACGTCATCAATTGTCACTTGTGAAACTCGAGTTAGAATTAACTAATTCATTGATATTTTGATGGCAGTCATCAGGCTATACAGCTGAGGACTAGGCCTACAAAACCCTTTTCCATTGGGGTTTCGAACAATAACATCGACGCTGGTCCACGGAAATTGAAGCGATGTTAATGAGGTTCGTGGTTTTTGAAATCAGCGTTCCAGAATTCTTAAATTGTTTCATCCGTTCTGTTCGATAATAATCTTGGCCGATCTTCAAATGTCAATTGTAAACGTGTGATCCTATGTGGAAATTTGTTGATAACTTCTAAGAACCCATTTAATATATTGATATTTGTAGGCAGTCAACAGTGAATTGCAAACTTGAATGATGAATAATGCTTTATAATTGACAAATTTCTAAATTTTATGAATTTTAAATAATGCTTAAAAAAATTATAAATATCTTTTAGATTTAATATTACTGAGTTACTATAAAAATTATTCTTATTTGTTTAAATTTACTAATATGCACTTTAATTTAATTGCAGTTTAATAATTTTAATATGTAACTTAAAATTGATCGTGAATATTAACTGTTGAAATCATCATCTCCTTGATTACACTTTGCATTAGGCCTTCTAATCTATCCCACGCTTTCAAATGCGGTTGGGGTTGAAACGATTTTTAGCCATACCCATCCGACGCATGGATCATCTTACTTTTCAGACAATTGGATTATCAGCCCAATTTGCCATAATCAACTAGGAAATAACAATGAAAATTTGTTGAGTCTCCGCAGAATTCGAGCCCACGTCCTCCGATTTATAAAGCACACGCCCTTACCACATCACTATTCAAAATTTAATCTCAACAAAGATCGATGCGTAAAAAAGAGCCAAAGCTCAAAAAATAAACTGACCACCGGAAAAGGCTCCATCATTTTCAATTTAATCAACTTGGCAACCCCAGCGTTTAGGCTTCCGACATGGATACATCAGCACCGGTCGCCCTCTTAATAAACTATATAATTCGGGTGGACCCGTCCGTCTGTACGTCGAGTGACATTGATCCGGGTGCTGCATCGTCATTGATGGATGGAAACTCACAGATGCTCAGACACTTCCTGGGGAAAAGTGAGGCTTTGAAAAATGGTCAAGCGGACCACGTAGTTCCGTATTTTTAGGACTGAAAGTTAAGACTAGTTTCAAAGTGGTTTGTTTGGTACCATGCGTGTTGTTTATAGTTTTAATTTTTATATATTACCTAATCCTTAAGTGTGACACCTGATATGGCATATATGTGACACCTGAGCTTAAAGAAATTGAAATTGATTTATCAAGTAGCGTCAAGGTCTCACCTTGTTTTAAGTTCATTGTCGCTTAGTGATTGATATCTTTGTGACGATTCCGCAATATAAACGCTGTCGAGCTACTTCGTTGCTATTGGTTACATTGTCTACATAAATTTCGTCTTCACTTTGGGTCATATATGCATATTCAATAGAGCATGTAAAACTCATTTCATACATATAGAGCGCACTAAACAAATGCGATATACTGAAGTCATCAAGATTCAAAATTATTCTTTTATTTACAAAACTTTATCTCAAACCAAACATATACCATTAGCATATACCAACTTAGTCTGCCTCGTGACATGGATCGAAAAGAATCGAAACGTCGGGAATAAATATTTAAGCTAACGCGAAAACCGTAAATAAGTGGATTTATCAAGATTCATTTAGTGTTCAATGTTTAAAGTACTACAAAATAATTGAGTTCAGTTGAAAGTGTTATCTTTCAATCACATACAAAAAATGTAGTACGTTTAGTGCTATAACCAACCACCCGAATTGGATCAGCGTGGTAGGACACTGTCCAGAAACCCCATAATGGAGAAGGCGTCCTGTAGGGGACGTCCTCGTCTAGCAGTAGACTAACACCGGCTGATGATGATGACAGTGCAATATTTAAAATCGTTTTTCAAATATACTTTTATATAACAATTTGTCATACTGTCGTAAATACACGTGGCTAACGTACCGAATTCGAGCAACCAATGTAATAACGGCCCTGGATTGGGCAGCTCAGTGACCGGGATAAAACAATTTCCTGGCCCGGGGTCGAATCCAGTCGAAACTGTTAATTGGCACGTTGGCCAACTTGGAAATGTTGGAACGTTGAAACTTGTCGAAGCGAATTTGACAATGTAGTTATATTTAAGGAGACACGTTACGACAATTATAAATACCTAAATATAATTTAGACTACCATTCTACTGATTTTATACATTCTTGTGTAATAATGAATAATATATGAATTGTAGTTCATAAAAGTAACATCGCTTTATAACACAAATAGTGAGACTTTTTAGTTTTTAATTTTTACTTAATGTATGCTAAAACTCCATGAAATCCCTAAATTAATTTAAGCACTATCATGAACCTAAACGCTCTAGAAATTACAAGTAATCATGTTAAATGCTTTACGAATGCTTCATTAAGAGGTAATTTTAAAGTAAACAGTATGAACAACAAATGTATTTTACAAGTCTGCTTATCCAACGCTCAATTACTATATTTTATTAACTTATCTTAAACGCTTATTTCACATCGTATTTTATTAAAAATCGTTAATACATTACTCGTTTAAATACTTATAAAATAATAAAATTAAAATATCAATGGAGCATATTTACACTGCAGAATATCAAAAAGGAATAAAAACAAAGATGGCCGACGGGTGCCGCGGCAAAAGCGCGCCAACAATGGCGCGAGAGAGCCAAATTGGCGGGAGTTTTCGGACCGAGTCGTTGGAAAAGGGCGCGCATTGAACAGATAACAAAGTGCGAAACTAGAACATGGCGGTGAATGGGAGAAACGTTGATCAAAGGGGAAATGAGCTTGCTATTAAATGTAGCTGATATTAGATGTCACGTTATTAACATGGGCTTTTAATTAAGCTTCTTGTATCACGAATGTGACATTGTTGAATTATAAAAAAATAGATTTGACGCGTTTTAGGCAGTTTGGGCCGATTGTCTGAAAAGTAAGATGATCATGGGCATGTAAAAAGACCAACCCGCAATGAACCAGCGTGGTGGGATACGGTTCAAAACTCCCTAATGGATAGGGGTGTATTAGGGTGGGCCTATGTCCAGCAGTGGACTATCACAGGCTGACGATGATAATGATGATGATGAATTGCGGAGGAACAAATAGCTATGATTTTGTAAATTTGTAACTTTCTCTGGTACATTAGCAATAACTACTTGATGAGCCGCTTAAGGAATTACAGTTTGTCCCATAAGTTTAACTTAGTTATGTTAATCTCCGACTAAATAAAACTCAGTTTGATCACCCGTTTGTTAGTATGCATAGAAATAGCAATTTAAAATATGATTGCTATATAACACAAATATTATCACTTGAGAACTCCTTGTTGGCGTGGATATTAAAACGTATTTGAAAGTAATTAAACGCGATAAATTTCAGAAAAGCGATTTAACCGCCCCGCATCAGCACTCGGACCTAACCGAGGCAGATCTTCATAAGGTCCTTAGACCCCTTACACCGCGTCTAGCGTCCTTTTTTGTCATTCAAGTGTTCCCCCGGGACTCGAGGGTCCTTGAGATCGCATCCTTTCAACATGGACCCGACGAAAATCACGATTGTCCGGACTTTGTGAGGCAATATGAGAATTACAATATATTGACTTTCTCTGACTTTGTCTGGCATATCAGATAAAGTCAGAAGAAGTCACCGAACCGTGCTACTAGACGTTTATTTATGTTGACTTAAAATACTTTTGTTTTATTTGTGATTGTTATGTAAGGCTTAATATTTCTACTACTGTCACTAACGCATGAAAATAAAACTTCTTCTTTGTTTTACATTTTTATCTGCTAGGTACTTATAGTTATATCACCTGAATCGTTCAAGACGACATAGAGTTCTTATCAATGAAATGGATAGAGATACATATAATAACTTAGTTATTATTTTTACTATATTTACTGGAATACAACACAAGATTGTACAATATTACTTATTAAATTTAAATCATTTTATTAGTATAGCACTTATCTGAAATTTAACTGCAGACGTTTTAAATGTTTTAGTGCTATTGGCCACGGGATTGATCTCGTAAAATAACAAAAATTGTCATAATACTTCCATTATTCTATCATATTTATTATTCTTTTTATTCATTAATTAAGCAATCAAGCAAGCTGATAAATTATTATATTACTTCTAATTCCACAATTGTTGCATCCTATCAATTTTATTGGTGTCGACCGAACAATATTTCACTCTTTCAACTCTTCACGTCCTGTAATTTTTACAGGATTTCGTCGTTATTTCACTGGCTGTAACCGAACTCGGTAATTGCTCGTCCCGGGATTGGTTCTAATTAAATTCAGGACGAGACGAGTTCATAACTTTGACCGTCATAGGAACCATATAAATCTAGACCCTATTAAAAGAACATTTAAAGCAGTTTTTACTTTGGAAATTGTTTTACGCAAAATCAATTTGTGTAACGGTTAACGGAATGAGCTATTTATCACTTGTTTGAGTAAAGTAATCGATTGCGCCCTGGGTTTAGTGGTTGGAAGAAATTTTTGTTAACAGTCTGACATTCGATTCTAATAACATTGTTGTCTTTTGTGACCTAATGAGAGATGAGAATGAGAGCTTCTTGACTATGAGTCGTAATAAGCTTTGGCTAACTCTGATTACGAGTTGAGCTACTTTTTTAATTCGTTCGTACGACTGTGTGACTGCTTTTAACTACAGTAGAATTAATTTATAACGACGTCGCTTATAGCGACTAACCGCTTTTAGCGGCGATATTATTTACCCAAGTTCGGTTTAATAGTTAGATATTGAGAAAATATAACCGTTTAGTAAGACTCCGGTTTGAGCGATAAACCGTATATAGCGACCACTTTTTACGAAGATTTATCCGTTTAAAACGACGCGACATAGAGACAGACGGATAACCAATACCTCAGCCACCTCACTTTCCCCGCGCACTTAACCTTTTAAAAATGATCCAGTTTCTTGATGGCGGATGCAGTAGTGTTGATTGCCCAAAGAGAACTGTTCTTGACGCTATTCTAATGATTCAAGATGCCTGGACTCAACTCAAGCAAAGAACAATTTTTAACTGTACAAACATGCTGGTTTTGACCGAAGCAATGTAGAATGTACCATAACTTCTGATGGTTTTAACGAAGAAGACGACGTACCGCTGAGCATTTGGGCGAGGGCTATTGATAAAATCAGTTACCCATAGCAAACGAGGACTTTGAACAATACGCGCATGTCGATGATGCTGTTGCCACTTGTGAAAAGCCGTCTGATGAAAACATTGTGGATATTATCTACAATGTTTTCATCATTGCCGACGACGCGAATAGCAAAGATAGCGACGGTGATGATGATGAAATAGAGTTTTATCCCTTGAGTGTATCTAAAGCTCTGAAGGCTGCGTAAACGCTTAATGTATTCGTTCAGACTAACTTTAATGATGGCCATATGAAAATAACGATGTCACGAATTCACAATGCTGTCTGAAGTTCTTACTACCCAACAAAAGTCGGTCGAAAATAAACCCAAATAACATATTTACTTCGCTAGTGACAGTATTACTGTACATTACGTACATATTTTTTTAATTTGGTATGTACACTTGAGTACATATGTATGTAAATATCCGTTTTATACGTCATCCGGTTTGTACGACACAATATCGCCGGTCCCTTGAAGGTCGTTATATCCGGATTCTACTGTATATGTAGTTTTTGTCTTTACAACCTACCTTCTATTCGTTACCTGGTAGTGAAAGTCATGAGTATATAATACGATAGGACAGCATGTTGATGTCTTTTGTATTAAAATTATTTGGATTTTGCGGCTTATTGACAATACATAACCTAATATAAAAGGAGATATCATAGTTTCCTTATTCATAGTTCTGTTGTTATTTGAGCCATTTTCATTACCAGGCGTCCAAGGCAACGCTGTCACTTCCCCGACGTGGCGGCTTTAGATCCACAACAAGAAATCTTTAAGAAGATATTTTTTGTAACTTTACACTCTAAAATGAAAGTTATTAGCTTGGAAATACAGAAGTTGTTTTTTCTGAATTTCAGCCGTTTTCCTTAAGGCAACAGAGTTTTGCTTATAACACACCAATAAAATTCTTTATGGTATCCCATAAAATATAATCAAACCGAATAATACCATATCAATAAAAACCCTTCTACCCTCTATTTAAACGTCCAAATCGCATAATCCCGATATGCCTTAGCTTTCGCCTTCTGCAGCTTATGCCGAACCGGATAAATCCGGTTTCAACCGGTTCAATCCAATATAAACCGGATTTTACCGACTTCGTGAAGCGTTTACAGCTAAGCTGTTATTTTAGCCCCATATCAAGTGCAACGAAATGTTTTCTTGGTTTTTTTAAGGGTAAAACTTTGACAAATATTCAATTTTTAATCGTGCTAGTAGACATTATGAAACTTGGATGGAGTCGAATGGTTTTAGTTAATTTTTTTCTTACATATTGTAATTGGTTTAACATAGACTGCGAGTAATGTATTTAGGACAAAAAGCCTTATATAAGCAAAGTCCAACTCCAAAAAAAATGACAACAAAGGTATTTTTAATATGGCAATAACTAAAAAATTTTAATCGCAGCCCGTCTGTTATGCTTATTGAATAGCTCACCTGACTGACAGCTAATTGATTGAGCACGGTCGAAATATGTCACAAAAATCAGACATATTCCCGGAAAGAAAGCGAAAACGTCATGGTAACTATACAATAACATGAATTTTTTATAGCATTATCAATTTTTAAAAAATTGGCAAAATTAGTAAATAATACGTTACAATAAACAAAAACTCTGGTATATGTCTGTTATTGTCGTGTTTTTGAAGTCTACTAATTTTCTTGAAGTGATATTTTTGTAAACTTTCGGTTTTATGCGGAAATGCAATGTTGCCCACGCTTGATTTTTTGGTTTTGTATGTAACTGAGATAACCGAAAAATATTATCAGGTAGAAATAATACACAATTCTTAATGAATATAATTAAGTCATCTTGATACAATATTTTACTGAAACTAGAATAATTTCATCGGATATGTTTACACATCACTCATCATCATCATCACAAACAGCCTTTAGTAGTCCACTGCTGGGATATCCCTTTTGTAATGAACGCCAAGACGGCCGATCTTGTTGAAGTCCATTAAAAAGAGTTGCCCATAATTGGCACGCTGAGCAGGCGGATTTGCAATTGACTAATGGCACTTGTGCTGCGGATCTGTCTTACTCCCATTGTAGGCAGATCCGCCGCCAAGTGGGCGGTGGGGTCGTCACATCTGTACGCCACATAAAGGTCATTAAACCTGATAATATATCACATAATGATCTCCGTGCAGTAGCCGGTTCAAGTTGGCAGCGAGTAGCAGGGGATCGGCCGTCTTGGCGTTCATTGAAAAAGGCCAGCAGTGGACTGATAAAGGATGATTATGATGATGATGATGAAAACTGACAAAGAAAAACAAAATCCAAAATTAACTATTTAAAGAGTGTTTAGGTAGTTTAGTTAATTGTTGAACATATTACATATTGTGGTTACTGTACGCTCAACAAACTGGTATTAATCTAGTGCCCTCGATGACACGATGACTTTACTAGTTTGATAACTTCACTTGCTTCGTAATTAATTCTCGGCTGAGCTCGACCTTATTGGATTCGGCTCTCGGCTAACTTATAATTCACTTGACGGTTCAAATCGGCGGCTTATGTAGTAACACGTAGTAAACTTAATATGTTTAATCTGTTGGGAAATTTAAGGAAATAATTTTAAGTTGTAAAATAAATCTGTACTTCAATTAGTGTGTCTGAAATTTTTGTTAATTATTATTTGGGAATGTTTTAAAATTTTAGTGATCCCATATTTGTCAAATAATCGAGCTTACAATCGAGGGAGTTAATGTATTAAGTTCATCATATCCAGGTCATAATAATTACGTTTTAATCGCTCTGTTAAAAAGCTCTATTTTTTCTGAAATCTGTTTAAATAGCTGAACTATAGAAATACTACTAATTATTAACGTTATAAAAAAATATGAACGTTATAAAACTGATAATGATAATCATTATCATAATACCACTTTAAAAAATTGTAATATTTTAAAATTGTACCCTCTGTATCTGTATATTTTAATATAAACGTTCAAGGTTCAACCAAATAATACCATTTAGAATAATAATAAAAATGGGTTTTAAAATCTTAAAATCAATGTATATGTTTAATCTCAATAAAGATTTGAAAGATATTTTATTTAGCTCCAGTTAAGTCGTAACAAAGCCTTAAAACATTGTAAAGTAATAAGTTCTTTTGACTCCACAAAATCTTCTGTGCACGGAAACAATGAACTCATTACAACTTAAGGTCTAGGTACTGGCGTCGAGCCAATTTTGCGACGCAGCCAACTTGTACCCGATGTGATTACTTAGACCCCACTGTCTGTTGACAGTGTTAGGTTGTTAGTTGGTTGGTTTATGGTTGCATGTACTATACTTAGGATATTTGTTAATAGCTGCCTCCGTAGCCTAGTGGTACAGGTTTGCGCTTCACAAATGGTAGATCGAGGGTTTGTATCCTGCGGGGACTCGCAATTTCTCTCTGTTTGTTAATACATTCAAGTTAAAGAACTCTGCATTCAATTTAGGCTGTGTCGAGCACTTATAAATGTCGATCTTCCACCGATTGGGAGATATTGACCTGTCCAGGGAAGAACCGGCAAGAAACTCTACGGTCGTCATTTAAATTATTTTATAAATGTTAAATCAATACATTACAAGCATGTTCATTACATCATTTAAGCAGTTGCTAGGGAATATGTTAGTGCAGGGGATTAGTTATTTCCACATGTAATGTCTAATGGTATAATAGAATTTTCTGGTCAATATTGCCTTTACAGCGGACCTCGTGTAGAAGCACCAACAGTATTGTTAATGCTATTGGTAAAAATAATAAATAACATTACAGATTATGTTTAATTTTTATTGGTATACCACGGTATATATTCTGTGTATTCTTTTTTTTGTTTGTACAGTCATATCTTATCTTTTTATAGAACGAACGGAAAGTTATAAAAACATCAATAAATAATGAATATTTATTCTCTAGTGATAGAAGTTTTTAACCTTAATTAAAAATATATTCTCAAACATGAGACGTTCTTTTTCACCTAGCCATTTTCCCAAGATGTCATAGTCGACTTTTAATCCATCCAGATTACCTGAACAACTGTATTTACGCAGAGCGACTGGCATCTGACCTCCTAGACCAAGGGACTGAACTGCACTATAAGGATGTAATATGAGTAATTCAAGTACTTTGTATACAATGTTTACATTGTGCTTCACTGTTATATATGAATACAAACATCCGTAATCTTATATAATTTTAAGCACAGTATACTTAAAAGTATACTTAGTAAAGCTTTTAAATATAGTAGTATTGCACATTAAAATCTTATCAAGTTTGTTGGTATTTTCCTCTCAATTTGTAGTTATTTTTACATTAGAGATTCTCTTAATGCACCGGAAGTGCAATTTTCTCAGACTAGCACACATCCTAACGAGTTTTCGCCTTATAATATTAATATTTATACGTTGTTACACTTAATTATGTTTGTTTCGTAATTTCTTTTGCTTTCATTATCTTTTTGCTCTAAACATTTGCCCAAGTTAACATGAGGTCAGCTTTTAATTCATCCAGTTTTATTTAAATAACGGTTGTTATTGGCAAATACTGGCATTTTCCTTACGCAAGCCAAAGGTAAACTGCATTCTTTTTTTGTAGATTTTTCAGTCAAAGGTTACATCGCCTCCGGCAGACGTTTATTGTTCTTTTCCACATTTTTTTTATAGCTAATTAAAAGGTAAACTGCACTTAATAGGTGAATTTTTAATTAAGTTGAAAGGAACTGTGGTATTATTAGTTATTGCTAAAGATTATTTTGACTACCAGGACCGACTTTTACATGCCCATCTGACCCATGGAACTATTTACTTTTTAGACAGTCGGTTAATCGGCTCATATTATCCCAACCAACCATAAAATAACGAGAACATTAAGATATTTCCCCCGCAGGCTTTGATAACAAGACCTCCAGTTTGTAAAGCTTAGGTCAGTACCACTAGACTACGAGTTAGTTATTCTTCAATATTTAAAAGTATTATTAACGTGCTTTCACGTTGTAATGAACTTAAGTGTCATGTATGATATGTCTGAATGAACATGAAATGAACTGCCTCCGTAGCCTTGTGGTAAGGGCGTGTGCTTTAGAAACCGAAGGTCATGGGTTCGAATCCTGCGGGGACTCAACAAATTTTCATTGTTGTTTCTTGTTGGTTAGGGCAATTTGGGCCGATCACCCAATTGTCTGAAAAGTAAGATGATCCATGCGTCGGATGGGCATGTAAAAAGTCGGTCCACCCACCAACTCGCATTGGACCAGCGTTGTGGGATACGGTCCAAACCGATAGGGGTGAATTAGGGGAGGCCTATGTCCAGCAGTGGACTAACACAGGCTGATGATGTGAGTGTGATTGATATGATATGTCATGCCTATGCCACGCCATGATGACGGGCAAGACAGAAATAGTTAGTCAATTTGTACATTATTGCCATCGATGACAAATGTGAGTGTTTAAACGTCAGAGTGACAGTTAGTCAAAGTGCAAAGATGTTGTTCCCACGTACGGTTGTTGATGAGAACCGCCGTGATTTCAGTCTGAGGTCGTTCGGAAATTAAATGTCAATTTTGCCACGTGCGGGACCCGACGTTGTGGTACAAGATGTCAGAGTTGAGCGGAAACATCGCCGCTCTAAAAGTGTCAGAAATGTTGTTATAATTTATATATTGCCATAACAACATATTTGTTACCAAAAATCTTGACTAATAAGTTCAGCGAATCGAAAATTCAAGATATTAGAATATTTATGTACAATGCCTGTCATAATTTTAATTTTTAGATACACATGTGGACATAAATATACATATGGTAAATTAAATATATGCATTATTGACTATACTAGACAGAAATAGAATCTAAAATCTATGAAATCTAGAGTCAAACTGTAATCGTGTGAGAACCTAACTCTATCTAGGCTACAAAAGTGAGTATAATGACGCTTTTATTTGTCAGACAAAGTCATTTTATTTTCTTGTGTATTGGTCCTACTTAGGTAAAAAAATACGTAACTAATCAACATTTTAACTTTTAAGTATAAAAAAAACTAGTACTTTTCACGCTGAGAACATTTATTAAGACACAACTCACCAACCAAGAGAAAGATAACGCAAAGGGCGGAAACAAGATATCTCATCTCATCTTATTTCACAGTTAAATACAATTCGATTTTAATTACGACCATTTCGAACACATCAAAGCGTCCAGAAGTTGTCAAATCCTTCAGCAAACTCGATGCACCCCCACGAATCTCCAAAGAGCAACACACCGGGATTGTTTTGCGAAACTTCGAAAGCTGATTACCGCAACACCCGCCCATTCGGAAGTTTCCAGAATGTTCCTGAAGTAAACAAACAGCGTGCTTGCTATTCAAATTCAAAAGCGCGTCTCCACATGTTGTGTGACAAGCGTAGCTTAATATTTGTTCCGCATGTTTGTTGCGAGTTAGCGATTTTCGCTGTTGTTTGTTTGTCCGAATTCTCAAGAAAGTAGTAGTTTTTTCAGGGAATCGCCTACAAAACATTTTAGACCTTGATTAAATTGTTTAAAGCTGAAAGTTTGTAATTAATTAAAACACGACAACGGAAATCTTATCACTTTCAATCTCTGTTATTAAGATAATTTAGACTTGGTATAATAATAAACAAACCAACGAAGCGTTGATCTATTTCTTAGTAACAATACTCGCTCTGCTTAATAAACAAGTTCTAGATGTGTGTCTACGATGCCTTGGTTCACAATACTAAAATTTTGTCCTATTCAAAATAAGCTAATTTTTACAATTGCCCGATAAGAAGGAATTACCCCCATATAGATTTGTTAAGATATTAAAGACGAGATTTATAGGTTATAGGAAGTCAGTGTCTTCAAATTTACTGACAAGTAATTCATCCTCAGAATACAGCTTCCCCTTTTGGTTGTGGAGGTCCGATGCCAGTCGCTATGCGTAAAAACTATTACTCAGGTAAATCTGCATGGATTAGAAGCCGACCCCATGATAAGTTAGGTTAATAACGAGGTAAAAGAATGATATAAAGACGAGATTTATTTGTCTTTTCACAAAGCTGTGTCAAAGCTATTATGCGAAATAAATACCGCTATAGCATTTACCTGCATAATCGTTATAAAAAGAAATGCAGAAAGCAATGAATTTGATAAAATCCTTACAATTCTTATTTAACATTTTATAATATACAATAGTATATATTCAACTGCATAATTTACCATACTTACAACTGGATATCGGTTTATTATCTATGTATGAATCAATGCAGTTAATTTTATCTTTTTGCTAATATTAAAAAAGAAAATAAAAGATAAATTGTTGTAAAATATTCGGCGCAATTTCGATTACTATACTTATTTAGAACAAATGAAGTGTGGTATCGAGTTACACAATCAAATGTGTAAAACGTTAGTGCTGCCTCCGTAGCCTAGTGGTATGGGCATCTGCATTAGAAACCGGAGGTAGTGAGTTAGAATCCTGAAGGGACTCACAAATTTTCATTGTTATTTCCTAGTTGATTAGCGCAAAGGGCCGATCACCCAATTTTCTGAAAAGATGAGCCACGCGTCGGATGGGTATGTCAAAAGTCCGTCCACCCATCAACCCGCATTGGACCAACTTGGTGGGATACGATTCAATATCCCTTAATGAACAAGGATGTATGAGGTATATGCAGGTATATGGAGGCCTATGTCCAGCAGTGGACTATCACAGGCTGATGATGAGAAAACATCAGTTTCAACATGTAATGCATAAAAAATATTATGCTTTTTATAAACAACAATAATTTTACGGTTATTAAATTCTATCAAGGCATGTAAAAAGTCGGTCCACCCACAAACCCGCATTGGACCAGCGTGGTGGGATGCGGTCCAAGAACACCTTAATTTTAGAGGTGGTTTATTAGGGGAGTCCTATGTCCAGCAGCGTTAGTGCACACGCTGATGATGATGATGCTGAAATTCTAGGTAGGATTGCCTAATTTTTCTTGCGAAACTAAGCGTCTATACCGCATTAAAATATTTAATTCTATTGAACATACATTTTCAATAATAAGTTTCATCTCGCTTTCGCTTATAGCTTGTACCCGTCGCCACAGAGCAGACATCACTTACTGTCTCCCTCTTTTATAAACTCCAGCACTCTTCCAGGTTTATTGTTAAGCAAATTCCTTCATCCCTCTTCTATATAAATCGGGGATACGAGGGGAGAAAGATTTTAACTTTATTCGCATCAATTTAAGGGTGTTTTAAAAGCTTTTTCTAAAATGCTTTTAATGATTTTTTATTTTGCGAAACACGTTTCCGTTAATTGATATCTGGAATAATATATTCTTTTTATATTGAGATAGCTGTGTTTATGGTTTTTAAATGAATTGTTTTTACATGCATCAATAAATGGCGATGATATGGATAATATTCTCTTTAGAGTTTCGCACTGTTTTAGCGTTAACAATTTGCAGTTCTCATTGTCGAGAACTAATTTGGGGACGATTGTTACTTCTAGTCCGTTGATACTAATTGTTGTCACAGATCTTGTCTGTCGAACGCAGGAATACTTCTTCTTGGTCGCTTTCATTGTTTTACTCTGTGACTACGAGCGCTTGTAAGGGTATTCTTTCTGGACATCATCATCATCATTATCAGCCTATGTTAGTCCACTCCTGGACATAGGCTTCCATAATGCACGCCATCTACAATAGGGGGAGTTTTGACTGTATCCCACCACGCTGGTCCAATGCGAGTTTGTGGGTAGACCGGTTACTTTTTAGACAATTGGATGATTGTCCCGAATTGTCCTAACTAACCAGAAAACAACGATAACACTAAGTTGTTTCCTCGCGGAATTCGAACCGACGACCTTCGGTTTATAAAGCAAAGATACCGAATGTATTAGAATATCGGTACGAAGACAGATTGCTGACAGCCCAACAGTCATCACTATTTCTTAAAAGATTGACTCATTTATGTAGTGGGCTGTCTTGTTTCAAGGCACGAAAAAGACAGGCAAAAATTTCATTTTTAACACATTATAAGTCCTAAAGTCTAAGTATTTTAAACGACAATTTGCGAAAGTTTCCGGCATTTCCGTCACGGTCAGGTCTCTTTGAAAGATTCATAGCATCCTTCCATTCAGTGTTTCAGCTATAATTCATTGTACATTATACATTGCCCGCGGGCAACGACATCGCTTTCCATTTAGCCAGCTCGGCTTGGACGTGGAATATAATACAATTATTTCGAACGCAATTCGTATGCAGGTACGATGTGCTGGGAAATTTTGCGAACGATTTGCGAGGACATTAAAAAATGCTTTTGCTATTGCCATTAAAATCTACCACATTTGTAAAATGGTCACGTGCTTTGCAAATGGTTTGCCGTTAGATATAGAAGTAGTATAGAAGTGAAATAATTCTAGTTTAGAGACAGGTATAGTATACCTGTCTGTCAACTAAATTTTCCTGTACATTGCGACCCATAAGTATTTTTTGCAGGTTGTCAAAGAATAGTTTAATTAAGGAAAGTGTTGAAGATAAAAATACGGGTAATGTAAAGAGAGGAAAAATGTATTATAAAAAATTTTAAGTTTTTTCGCCAAAAATATTTATATTTAAATTATTATTTCTTTGATTGAAGTTTTATTGTTCTACACTTTAATATCTGAAAATAAGATGTATAAAAATTACGTAATGTAAGTTTAATTTAAATTATATAAGTACTTGTATAATAAAAAGAATTTTGTTTTTTACGTATATTTTTAAAGAGAACTAAGACAGTTTTTTATTTTCATTTTTTTATGACAATGTGAATTCGTGATGTCTTTATTATTTTGTGAATTGTTAGGCTGTTTATTTTCAGGAAGGTCCTTGATTATTTTAGTTTATGTTATCTTCGCAAAATAAGGAAAATTTATATCCTTATTTTGACAAATTGTTTTGTTCCATTTTCCTTCAGCTCTGAATATTTTTTTAAACGTATATCTTGTTCACCAGGTTTGTGTTTGTGCAGGTTTTATTCGATTAAAAATATTTTTATAGTTTTCTTCTTTTGATTGTAAAATATGGAGATTTATATTATCAGGTAATATTTAGGTAATTTAAGGTAAGCTGTTTATGGTGCCATCTAGTGTTGATAATTAATTTCATTAAAACTTACCAATATTTTTGTTAACTGGAACGTTTTGATACCCTTTTTACTCTCTATACAATTTGGTTGTTTTTTTTTTTAAGTAACTTACCAATATGTATGTTAACTACAATCGTTTGATACTATTTTAAATTGATTTGAACGATGACGTTGAACGTAACAATTACACTACGCGCTATTTTCCGAATAGAAAAAAATATTAAAAAACCACAAAATAAACGAGACGGCGTAAACAAACTCAAGCTGGTAAAATTTATTCAGCAATACTTCAAAGAACTTCCGTTGCACAGCAATATAAAGGGCGGAAGTAATAAGGTTGGAAGCGAGTGAAGAACGCTCGACACCTCAGTTTGGCCATGAACGTTGTAAAGTGTACTCAAAGTAGGAAAACAAATATAAAAGCGATTATTTTTACAACTCTTACCCGCCCTCGGGCTGACGCTTACATATTACCTTGGGGCTAAGAGTAGGCAAAAGAACCTTATGTTATAGAAGTAATTTGTATATATATAGACAAATATATATATATATATATTCTGGCGTAGGGATGTGATGACCCCACCGCCTACTTAAATGCGGATCTGCCTTACAGTGGGAGTAAGACAGATCCGCAGTACAAGAGCAGTTAGTCAATTGTAAATCCGCCTGCTCAGCGTGCATATGAGCAACTCTTCTTAATGGAAGCCTTCGTAGCGTTTATTAAAAAAGGCCCATGTCCAGCTGTGGACTGGTAAAGGAGGCTTAAGATGATGATGATAATTTGTATTCTAATCGAGTAATAACATGCGTTAATTTTTGTTTTGTCGACTTTACACATTGTATTAATTAATTATTAATTCACTATAAGTTTCTTTACATTTTTTTTAAACCTTCTGTTTATGCAGTTATCATAATAAGCGATAGATAGTCCTCAAAATTTACTTACCAAACGTGACAATTATAAGGTTGAAATGATTATATAGAAAACTTTAAAATTATTGTGCATTTACCGCAAATATAACAAATTAGCAATTTTATTTCATATTGCCTCCTAGCCTAGTGGTATGGGCGTGTGCTTTAGAAACTGAGGTCGTGGGTTCGAATCCTGCGGGGACAACAAATTTTCATTGTTGTTTCCTAGTTGGTTAGGCAATTTGGCCGATCACCCAATTGTCTGAAAAGTAAGATGATCCATGCGTCGGATGGGCATGTAAAAGTCGGTCCACCCACCAACCCGCATTGGACCAGCGTGGTGGGATACGGTCCAAACCCTAATGAATAGGGGTGTATTAGGAGGCCTATGTCCAGCAGTGGACTAACAAAGGCTGATGATGTGATGTGATGTGTGTGATTTCATATTAAAGATATATTTATAGTAAGTCTTAAAAATTGCAGCTTTGTTGAAGTTGTTACACAAATTCAAGTAAAATCTACAGACTACATACGAACAAACTGAAAGCATAATAATAATAATAAGGCCTGTGAGCTACTTTAGCAAATTGAACCACATCTTGTGGCGGCAGTGATGAAAGAAGCTGATAAAATGCCCTAGGGTTGTGTATAAGACGTTTTTGAACTTATTTTTACGACGTTCTTATACCGGATTGATTTATTCTTAAGTTTTTTGTAAATATAATGAGATGTGTGGAATAACACATTGAATTATTAGGTTGGTTAGACCACAAATCTCCATTAAAAATCTGATTTCTACCAAGAAGGATGGTATGTCCTCTTTGATATGGATCAGAAAGCGGATAAGATTAAAAATGATTCAAGTTTCACCGTAAAAATGGAGGGGTTGCCAAGAGGAAAACGAACAAAGGTCGTTATAAAGAGGCACTTAGTTTTAAGTTATTAAACAAATTGAGGCCTTAGTTTTAAAGCTAAATTATTTTTTTTGTTTATAAGTTGATTAGGGTAAAGATTACAACTTAAACTCAAAATCAAGATCTGGGTACCCCACTTCACCAATTACATTAAAGCGCCTAATCAGTTTACCCCCTAATCACAAACGCTACAACTTATTTATTTTTTAAACTAAAAACTGTGAAATAAAAGAAACAAAAACGCAAGAAATATTTAATAATTTAGCAGAACAGGGTTTTAACCATCTAGAATAGAAAAATAAACAAGAAAAATTCGTTCAAAATCTAGCAGGGTTCAAATCGTGCAGTATAAAAAGAAATAACGCGAAACAAAATTTCGATACCACAATAAAAGGAATACAAAACGTCAACACTACAAGAAAAAGCTCAAATATATTGTTATATATATATATATGTATATATATATATGCTCATACATTTTTAAACAAGTTACACAACCCTGGCGACAGGAAGCGCGATAACACCTGCGCCGGCACTCGGATGAATGCAGCAAGTAGTTTTACTTATCGCGGAACTTGCTTCGGTTTACGGCGCGACAAGTAACAATTTCGCTCAGATACCGCAGTTTCCAACTGGAAAACTCCAAATAAACTTTCCGCAGCGTTGAGTACACTCGGTAAAAAGTATTTCGCTGGAATGTAACAGTGGTCATAAAATTGTCCACGTCTAATACATATAGCGTCAGAACAACTTTTGTTACTCCATAAATAGCAATTTTTGCGCTTCAAAGGTCAAAGTTATATAGTATTTATAACTCTACATTAGCACTATATTATTTAGTAATCATAGGCTTCTAATCTATTAGTTTTTTCATTTATAATACTGTTAAACTGCTTCGACTGGCAACTGACATTTATAACCTAAACGGTATACAGCATACGATAGATGGATTATGACGTCAGTTAATTTTTAGGCATTGATATATATATATACGTCCACCATAGATTGTCTTGACAACCTGGACCTGCTTTTTACGCATCCATCCGACGCATAAATCATCTTACTTTTCAGGCAATTGGGCGATCGGCCACTATCGCCCTCATCAACCAGAAAATAACGGTAACGAAAAGTTGGATGACCAATGACGTCTCGTTTAAACAATTAAAACTTACGTGAACTTTCGCACTGAAAACATATTTTACAAGCGGCTGAACTCACCTGTAACCACCAATACCGCATTGGTGCCGACTAGTTTCAGATCTATCGGAGATCCTTCATTAGGACGAGTGGAATAACTTTTCTAGTTAGCTCTAACTTCACAGTCTGAGACGGTAAGCGACAGTGAAGTCACCTAGTCGTCGACTCACGTGAAATCTGTATTCACAAATACCGAGTTCTGTACGTGTTTACCGTCTAAACATATATACATTACATACAGAACATTATATAGAACATTCATCATCATCATCATCATCAGCCTGCGTTAGTCCACTGGACATATGCCTTCCCATAAGGGGGTTTTCGGACCGTATTCCACCACGCTGATCCAGTGCGGGTTGTGGGTGGACCGACTTTTAACATGCCCATCATACGCATGGATCTTACTTTTCAGACGATTGGGTGATCTGCCCAAATTGCCCTAACCAACTAGGAAACAAAATGAAAATTTGTTGAGTCCCCGCAGGATTCGAACACACGACTTCCGGTTTCTAAAGCATACGCCCTTACCACTAGGCTACGGAGGCAGAATAGGCTACAGAACATTATAACTTTATAACATTAATATTCGAAGATCGGAAGCGGTGGCGTGCATTAGGGGAGGCCTATGTCCAGCGGACTGACACAGGGTCATGATGACACACCTAAAATTGATTCCAAGAAAAGACATTGGCTACTTATTGTTGTAAAAAATTGGTTGAAAGAGTTGAAATGGGGTATAAGAGTAAATATGAAAAGTTATTGATAAAATCGGTATGTATAATTAAATATGTTATAAATATTTTTTTCCGTAAACAATGCTAAGATGTAAATGATCGATGCCGTGTAGGTGAACACTGCGTGAACACTATAGGTTGTGATATGTTATATCTGACAATAAGGAGCAGTATGTGAACACTATCATATTTTGTTTAATGTTATTATTAGTCTTAACGGAAAATGTGTGAAAGAGTCGAGAAATACTGAAACGCTCTCCCGCAATGCGGCCAACGGATGAAGGTCACTTTTCAATGACTCGTGACTATTCAGGTAGTAACAAACCAACACGCATTTAAAAACTAGCGACTCCACCGGCCCCTGCTTCGCACGGGAGCTATGCTGATGGAAAATATACCTACAATATTAAGCATGTGCTATACATATAAACGATCCTCTTTGATCACTCTATCTATAAAAAACCGCATTGAAATCCGTTGCGCAGTTTGAAAGATTGAAGCATATATAGGGATATGTGGACAGAGAAAGCGACTTAATTTTATACTATGTAGTGATGTTTTGTCTTGCTTACGTTTCGTTTTGAAGGAAAATCGTAATTCAAAGAGGAAATCTTTTAAAATTACATTACCTTATTATTAAGGCAATTTATAAAACTAAATAAAAGTGTACAATAGCTTTTTAATTCTCGAGCCATCTCGCTATCTATGCTAAGAAGGCATTCCTATTGGTTGAATATCGCGTGGTATTTGCATGTATCGTTCCTGCGAAGACTTAACAAATTTTCATTGTTGTATCCTATTTTGTAGGGCAATTTGGACCGATCATCCAATTCTCTGAAAAGTTAGATTAGCCATGCGTCGGATGGGCTTGTAAAAAAATCGGTCCACCTACCAACTCGCATTGGACAAGCGTGGTAGGATACGGTCCAAAACCCCTTAATAGACAGGGGTCTATTAGGGGAGGCCTATGTCCAGCTGTGGAATATCACAGGCTGATGATGATGATGGTGACAAACATTCAACGGTCAAGTTAGTGAAGTAAAAGTTGCTGAATGCTGTTGCAGTGATCTGCCCAAATCGCCCTAACCAACTAGGAAACAACAATGAAAATTTGTTGAGTCCCCGCAGGATTCGAACCCATGACCTCCGGTTTTTAAAGCACCTATACCATTAGGCTACGGAGGTAGTTAAAGATAGATTTTTCTCCTGTTAATTAAAAAATATCCGAAAGAAACCATACACTAAACGCTATAATGATAAAAGAGTAACTAATCGAATTCACGCGCATAATTGACAAATGCGCGTACAAATCGCTTTAATTGCGAAATGTTAATGAATCCGGTGATTGATAATTAATTTGCCATCGCTACAGTATTGATTAACAACGCTTTTAGGGACGGATATGTATTGGTTGTATAAAATTAATATTTTTTGTCATATTTTGTTATTTTAATTACGAGAGCAGTAAGACATTCTATTTAAAAAGAATAGCTTGCTCATTAATATTTTAGATATTATTATAAGCTTCTTGTTTATCACTAGTGCCATTCAAAGCGGAACACTGTAATGTGGAATGTAATAAATGTATAATACCTAATGACCTGTAATCTTGTTTATGCTTTGAATTAAGTTAGTTAAAATCCTTAAGCTTATTTCGGTATGTGTCAGCATGCCTTGCAAAAAATCCAACACTTGCAAAAATTTTGTACCGACATCACTAGTTCATAGATTTCAAGGTAAAGTTTAAAGTTTCTATTTTATTATTATTAGTTTACACAAGTTTGGGAATAATACAATACAATACAAGGATGCAAATTTCAAAACACCAGCAAACGCAATGTTTTGTAAAGGAACAATTAAGTTAACAACGGTTGAATTTCAGCAAAAGTTTGGTTAAATTTATATACAGTTAAGTTAATTATATAAATTGAATATTGCACGTTAATGAGCAATCACTGTTAACGCAATTTACCTTTTTTTTTAATTATCACGTGCCTACAGAGACGTGTTCTCCAAGCGGTAATTAAAAAAAATTAATCTGTATTAAATATTATAGAGAATGTAATTGTGGTTAACAAATAACATTGTACAGACCTTCTGAATTGATTATTATTAATATTTATCAATTCGGAGATTTTAATATAGGAACTGTATACTCTAATTTGACTGCCTCCGTAGCCTAGTGGTATGGGCGTGTGCTTTAAAACCCGGAGGTCGTGGGTTCGAATCCTGCGGGGACACAACAAATTTTCATTGTTGTTTCCTAGTTGGTTAGGACAATTTGGGCCGATCACCCAATTGTCTGAAAAGTAAGATGATCCATGCGTCGGATGGGCATGTAAAAAGTCGGTCCACCCACCAACCCGCATTGGACCAGCGTGGTGGGGTACGGTCCAAACCCCCTAATGGATAGGGGTGTATTAGGGGAGGCCTATGTCCAGCAGTGGACTATCAGATGATGATGATGATACTCTAATTTACATGTAGCTATATCCTATTCAATTTAGGTTCACTTTGTTTATTAAAATACACTATCTATCAAAAATACGTCTGTTTTTTATTCTTAGCAAGCATTTTGTCTTACCAATTTTAGTAAAAACACCACACGGTCCTTCTTATCAAAACTTCATAATTTATCTCTCATCTCTATTAGCCTTCTAGTTAAAAATCCTTATTCGACTCAATGTAAACGTAAAAAAGTATAATATCAATCACAAATGGCGTCCGAAGCGGTTCTTTTTGGTAAGCACCGCAGCCATTTTTAATCCCCGCGTATGTTTGACATATAAGAAAGTCCGGCTTTCTACCGGCAATCGAGTAACTGCCTCCGTAGCCTAGTAGTATGAGCGTGTGCTTTATAAACCGGAGGTCGTGGGTTCGAATCCTGTGAGGACTCAATAAATTTTAATTGTTGTTTCCTAGTTGGTTAGGGGAATTTGGGCTGATAACCCAACTATCTGAAAAGTAAGATGATCCATGCGTCGGATGGGCATGTAAAATCGGTCCACTCACCAACCCGCATTGGACCAGCGTGGTGGATACGGTCCGTAACCCTTAATGGATAGGGGTGTATTAGGGGAGTTGTCCGGCAGTGGACTATTACAGGCTGATGATGATGATGAATTGAGTTTGACAATAAATACACATTGGCTGAACAATTACTGCAATGTTTTCAAATTAAAACTACAAAATGGATAATACAAGAGTGATCAATATTAATTCAAATTCATTTTGTCATGACGCGATGTCTTTATAAATAAAAAGGCCTTTACAGTCTTTTTATTTGTGGAAGGTGGTCACCGAAGCCCATAGACATTGGCAATACCAGTGGAATCCAACGCGATAATCCAGCGCAAATAAGCTATCAAGTCTCGTTTAGTCAGTAACAGTAGTCTCTACGTAATGTAGGCATCATCTTCAGCCTCTGTTAGTCTGGCACATACGCCTCCCCTAAAGCACGCCTTCTCCATTAGGGACTTTTGGACCCTATCTTACCAAACCGGCCTAGTTCAGATTGGTGGGTGGACCGACTTTAACATGCCTATCCGACGCATGCATAATCTTACTTTTCAGACAATTGGGTGATCGGCCAAATTGTCCTAACCAATCAGAAAAGAACTATAACATAAAGTTGTTTCCATGCGGGAACCCTCGACCTCCGGTTTAAAAACAGGGACCACGGAGGCATACAGTATATAATTTCATCGCTGCAGTTCATTTCGTTCGTCTGGATGATTCGATACAACCGGGTGTCCGGTCACCGAGTCCGGATAACTTCGTTCGTACTCGCTTAATTCGCCGAATTACGGGTCAACTACGCTCCACTTTTGAAACATGCTGCAAATTCGCGTGTGCATTCAATTAACGAATAAAGAGATACGTATAAATGATTCGTGTATACAGTTTAATGAACTTTAGGATCGATTGCTGTTTCGTATATTTGAGTATAGTTTTTGATTTGATTGTAATAATAGAGGAGTGGGTTCGGTGTGGTAGGAAATACCACGAGAGAAATATTAGTTGTGAACTTAGTGTTTTTCTCGTGTTTAGGCGTTTGTCCGTATGCTTGTACTTCTAGTTTTCATAGTCAAAGCAAAGCAAAATATTTCTATTCAGAAAAAGATTTTTTATTGACACCTCAAAAATGACTTTTTTTAAATACTTGAAATTTCAACGAATGCGACCAAATAACCAATAAAACAATACTTTTAAAACAATTGCAATAAAGGAAGGCACGGTTAACCTAGTATAAGAACTGCGAAACCTTACTTGATTACTAGCTTACTCAATTCTTTAGATAAAGTTCTGATTTCTTTACTGAAAAGAAGTAATAGCATACTCATGGGCAGTTGTCCAAATTAATCTGAACGTATCATATCCGTTTTGGCACGGTCCTATCCAGACCCAAAGCACACTTCCGCTCCGTTTAACTGACCGTCCGCGAACAAGTTTCAGCGAATATTTCGTTGCATTCCTATTATAGATAACTCCGAAGACTTATCTAATAATTTAATACAAGATATATTAGATAGAGCTTATTAAGATATTATAAAAAAACCACTAAGGTTTATGATAATGCTTAAAACGAGTGATCACCATACATTCAAATTCAAACATCTTTATTCAATATAGAAGTTTACACTTGCTTATTGATTGTCAAACACACTACCACCGGTCCGGAAAAGGACGCCTCAGACCTGAGAAGAACCGGCGAAAGAAACTCAGCGGCCATTTTTAGTCATCTTTTAAAAATAACAATTTGAGGGCATAACATGTTGTGCAATTTTGAAACAAGACCTGGAGCGAGCACCATGCTGTGTTATCATTTAAAAATTCATTAATATCGTAATAACACATAAACGTTCCTTGACTACATCATCAGCCTGTATTAGTCCACTGCTGGACGTAGGCCTCCCCTAATACACCCCAATCCATTAGGGTTTTTGACTACCATTTAAACGTTCTTGACTACCATTTTAAATTTATTAATAGTTAAATTCTGAACGTTTACTGGGATTTTGTTGTAAAACGTATACATTGTCCCATAAAGACTTACGTTGCTAAAAGAATTAAATTATGTTTGTTCCTTGTATCTATGTCATGTGCATCACAATGTCTTAGAAAATCATCTCTATTTTTCTACACATACATTAAATTTTCAAATATGTATTGAGAATTAACGGTCATTATTTTTATTTCAGTGAACAACTTTCTGAATGATTCTTTGGAGACCAGGTTATAAGACTGCACGAAATGCACTTTTGGAGGAAATTATTATAATTTAAAAATACTAAAATTTCTTATGTACAGTAGAGATTCGTTATCGAATATTACAAAGATTGTCTTTCGTTAAAAACATTTATATAAAAAAGTGGAACAACAAAATCTTACAATTATTTATTAAAAATAATAACTTATAGTCTATTATCAAATAAATTACAGATATGCTTAAGAGAAAGTAAAAAAAGCAAAGAAAACTATTAATTATAAAGTAATTTTAAAAGCTATTCATAAAATATTGCTTTAAAACAGACTTAATATTGCATTTATTACGTCGGGAGTGTTTCATTAATTAATCTAGGAATAAGATAGGCAGCTGTTCTTTTTCCATACACATTATTTGCGATCGTAGTGCAAAAGGGTTTCGAGCGACGGATCGTGTGTATATTGGATGGGCGACATATTTTTTTAAGGAGTAATCAAAGTAATATTGTTTAGGTAGTTTGTATTTAATTTGTTTAAACATTGGCAGGGCTTTACAGTGTTTAAATAATCCTTTTAAAATATTTTGTAATCTGAATTTATAATTAATGATAGTAATAGTTTGATGAATTTTCATTTGTAGTTCGTAAATTTTATTAAGATATGATTTATAGGTACGGCCATAACTACTAAGTGCATACTGGAAATGTGATTCGGCTAGCGAGTTGTACATCATTAAGATGATTTTGAAGGGAATGCGTCTTCTAAGAATTTTTATTATTGCAAAAAAATTCTTAGTTTATTGCATACGTGTTCTATATGTGTACTCCAGTTGAATTTACTATCTACGAGATATTTATTAGCTTCAAAGTTTTGTTGTTCTTAGAATGTAAGCAATTGTAACTATGAGAAACTATTTTACCAAATGAAACCGATGTAATGTAAGGTGATTTAATTACTAGCAATATCGTTTTTTCTTACATTTAGGCCTGCGTCATGACACCATTTTGTTAGTGCATTAAAATCGGATTATAATAACTCTCTCCCTTCTACTGTATCTTTATGAGCATTAATAGACAAGTGTCATCAGCGAATAGGTAACATGTATCTACTGTAGTCTAGAATTAGTAAATTTTGCATATCATTTACGTATGTTAAAAAATGTAACGGGCCAAGAACAGAGCCTTGAGCCGTTCCTTCAGTCACGGTCCTAATTTTACTATAAATATCATTGACTTTTACTGTATAAGTTCTATTTTTTAGATAATCGCAACACCATTTCAGTAAGGGGCCACGTATGCCACACATATTTAGTCTATGTGCCAATTGCTTATGGTTAAGAGTAACAAAAAGGGCGTGAAAAGTCTATGAATAGAGCAAAAATATATTTTTTACTATTTAAGTGTCTGTTCACGTCATCTGTAAATTTTGCCAAAAGATCAGGCGCACCTTTGCCGCTTTGGTAGCCAAATTAATTTTCAGTAATTACTTTATGCTTTTTATAAAGGTTGTGAATTAATTTTGTTATATATTTTTCTACAATCTTATCGACCGAAGACAATAATGTGTTAGGACGATAGTTAAGGTAATCATTTCGTTTTCCTTGCTTAAATATTGGTCGTACGCATCTTACTTTTAAATTACGCTTGTATTAATAAGGTGAGCTATAGTGGAAGATATTTCTTCCCCTATAAGTTTAATATCAGACTTTGAAAATTTATATATATATATATATGAATTACTGTTCGTCGGTCTCGCTAAAACTCGAGAACGGCTGAACCGATTTGGCTAATTTTGGTCTTGGCTTATTTGTGGAAGTCCAGAGAAGGTATAAAAGGAGAAGAAATATAAAACTTCTCGGAAAATCAAAAATAAATGAATGATATCTAAAGAGTAAAGAGTAAAAGTTTACACCTTTATCTATCTATTAAGGTTTTGTCCGAAGTAAATTGTGGTAGTAACTAGTAAAATATAAATGTAACTAAATTATTTTGGTATGCAGCAACGATTTGTCAAGTGGGAGGTTATATTAATACACCTCGAACCAACTAGTTTCAAAACGTATAATATCTTAGAAATGTTTCACCTAAATAATGGAAAACAACTTCAGCCAACAGGAGGGAATTTCTTAACCATCTCAAGGTATCAATTAAGACTTGTTTAACAATCCAAATAGATAAATTCCGATCCGAGCAGCATTATATAAGTTGTGGTACCAAATTCTCACCCTTGTACAACTCTACACTATATCTTTAAAACAATAAGCGCCTCGACTTACAATATTAGTAGGGTATTAAATTCTCTCTAGGCGTGCGTACGCAAAAATTTCAATATACCGTTCCGTAACCGACATACGGAATGCCTGTAAACAAGTAGGGCGAAAGTTCGTTTCAGTATTAATCTGCGGAATGAAAGGGACCTACGGGGAGCGTAAGCTCTCTTAATGGCACAATAATATTGCGAGTAACAATAGCGTAAATCCACCATTGTTGATGCTGACGGTGAGCGAGTTGGTCGCGCGGTTAGTGACGAGCGGCAGCGGTTCTTATTAATTGTAGGTCACGGTTAGGTAATTGTTGGATTAATAATTCGGATCAAATTGTTTCCACAATTAAAGTTATAGTCAATATGAATTATAATGTTGTTATACTCATATCATTGTAATAATGCCGATGTCGTACACGTCTTAAGTTTGATGAGACTTAAGTAATAAGCTTCATTGGATATCAAAACTTTATTAATTAATTTCCTGAAAGAGGAGATAATGATAGAGCTTGTAATTTGTTTTCAAATTGTAAAATATTATTTTACGAATTTGTGCTTTGAAATGAACTAATAATACATTAAAGTTAAAGTACATGGATGCATTTCGTGTGATAAGTCTCATGTGATCAATCGTCTTGCTTGTTACTTATGTAGGTTTTTTGTTAATAGCTATAATTCCGCATTAACACAGATACACAACACACACAATAGTTATCTACTAAAACAGATAGTTATCTACTGTACAGATAGTAATCAACGCTACGGATAGATGATAGTATTTTATTAAAATATGTTGTAGTATTATTCTACATTAATCAACCTGAAATATTTTTGTATTGTATTTAATTAGAATTCTATGCAACCGGATCTCACACCTGAAACGTGGAACGTTATGACTTATTCACATAAGAATCTAGTAAAATACGTAATAATACTAGGATTGTGTACGATGATACTGATTATTGTGACTGTGACACTTACGGTTCGAAGGTTCACAGGGCCACGTTATAAATTATGTGATCCGTCAGAAAACCAGAGTTACCGACATAGCCCACCGGATAAGTAAGCTGAAGTGGTAGTGGGCAGGTTACATAAGCCTCAGAACTGACGACCGCTGGAGTCGGAAAGTTCTGGAGTAAAGACGAGGCTCGGCAAACGGTCTTTGTGTTTGGTCTCGCATCATATTTGAAACCTACTTTATATCATTGCTAATTTAGTATAATTAAGCGGAGACAAAACTAACACAAACTACACAAAATCCATATTAATTTTTAACAGGACTTGCCTCAGGCAATTGCTTTTTTTATGAAATGCCTTTACAAGCCATTTTACATCACCTTTTTCTCTACTGCTTATATAATTTTATCTTTTAGTTCAAATTAAAATTATTTGAAGGGTTACGAATTATTAGAATTTAAAATTAAACTGAAAACATTCACAGATATTGTCTCAGCATATTATACCTAAGCTTTTCACGAATCTAGGTATTCCATACAAAATAGACGGCAAAATGGATGGATACCTACTTTACATATAATTTTACAATGTACGGCAAAGTCGGACCGCTAGTTTATTACATAATAAGCTTATCAAATCGCTGTCACCGCCACTGGAACAGCCCCTTATCCCACTCCATCCAGACGAAATATGATCTCTGGCCTTTACGAGCTATGCAAATTCCCGTTGCATCGAGTTCCGCTAATGCGATTTAGGACTCACTTTTGCGGTATTCCGGAGCGACGACAAAGCGTTCTGTGGGATTAAATTTACGTTATACTTGGTTTTTATTCGTGAAAATTGCAAATTTCTCTTCTATTTTCTTTTTTAGTTTGTTACGTAACGGTATTCTGTTAATTTTGATTGAAAACTTTAACTTTAAGTGGAAATTATTGTCATTATTGTAATCATGTCTTACAAAGATTTCAAGTTACACTTTTAGACTTGTGTTTGTGTGAAGCTTCGTCTATTACCGAGTTTGGAGGACTGCAAGATCCCTCGAACTAGGAAGATTGTCAGTTGCCAAATCAAGCTATGTTTCTATTTCTTAACATACATACATCATCAGCCTGTGTTAGTCCACTGCTGGACATAGGCCTCCCCTATCTATTAGGGGATTTTGGATCGTATTACACCACGCTGGTCCAATGGGTTAGTGGATGGACCGACTTTTTATATGCCCATCCGACGCATGGATCATCTGAATTTTCCGACAGTTTGGTGAACGGCTCAAATTGCCCTACCTAACCAGGAAACAACAATGAAAATTTTTAAGTTCCAGCAAGATTGGAACCCACGACCTCCAGTTTCTAAAGCACACGCCCATACCACAAGGCTATTTCTATAGACGCAAACGTTCCTTAGCGTACTTACCTATATCTTACTATTAACTGCTATCAATCCGTACTCAATTTACTTAGTATGGCGACTAGGTTATTTTTTTAAATTCTTTTACAATTTACATATTACTTAAAAATATTTAAAGTACTACTATAAAAGTTAAATATGTCCTTAATTTTTTTTTTGTTACGACAATTTTGAACTTTAATATCAAAATCATAAGACTTTTAAGATTGAGTCCGAAGTAGTTTTAGATGTGATTATGGCAAATGTACTTGTAAAAGTACATATGATGAATTTAGTTCAATTGTGTACTCATTAAGTGCTATAGTGTAACTTAAATAGATGGCATTTGTGTTAGCCGCGTGTTTATAATCTCGTTATCATTACTGAAAGTGCTTAAATACTGAATCCGCGTCATTGAACTATTCTTTGGAACGTGGTTTTGCAAGTTGGCTAATGCAATACAAGATGAGCTTCGTATCTCATGAAAGGTTAAGTTACTTACACCGAAAGCATGTAATAAGGCCGAACTACACCTGATCTTTTAAAATGTTTTCTATTTGATTAAAACCAAACAATAGCAAGTGACAGTAATTTTGATGTAGAAAATGTATATGAACGTTCATTAAAACTTTGCTCTTATTTATTAAATTGCTATAATATTTTTTTATTTCATTTATTAGTGAATCCTAATGTAAGGACGTGGCTTAATTTACACAAAGGGTAAAGTAATTTAAATATCATCGAGGTAATTTTACGGTTTTTACGGCTTTTCACATAATTTTATTACGGACTTTTGAAAACCAGGAGAGAGATTTAAGACGACTTTTGAACCAGGAGAGAGAGGAGACAGATGCTTAAATTAAGTAAGTAAAAGTTATTGTAAATATTAGAGATTTAACTGATACTTGCTTATTTATATTTTATAATAATAATCAAAAAGAATCAATAGAAAATAATGCTTTTTTTTGGTAATAATTTTGAATGTATTAAACGGAAAACTCTCTGATGAATAAAAAGCAACGTCGTATACTTGTTGTCATCACTTTGAAAGGAGCATTCCTTTGGGAGGGAAATTTCGTGTAACACAAAATAACTGAAAGCGTACATGTTTCCTATTTCAGTCTTCTGACACCTGAAATAATAACTTACAGCTATCACTTGGTTGCCAACCCAAAACACATTATATTATTTTTGGCAGTGTTCTATTTATTTCTAGACAAGGAAGAAAAGCGAGTATACCACATTTAAAGTAAGTTAGTTGCATGCTTTTCTTGGAAATGTTTTAATAAGTTACTCCATTACCGTCGTATATTTCAACTTAGTATAACCACATATTTGTGGGGTGATTTACTTTAAATTTCCCATCGAAAGAATTTAAAATTGCAGAAAGTGAGATATTGCCCCTCTTCCAGATGAAACTAAATAAAGTTGGTACTAAGCCGGGGACGGTCTTTTGAGAAACGAGAAGAAATAAAATGTAAGGAGAACTCTTCAATCTCGCTCCGTTTTGAAGTTTTATCATGAAAATAGCTTTTAATAATAGTTAGAAAATAATAGTTAATGTATTTTAAACAGATTGCTTCTATAATTAATATAAAAGCAAAGCACGGCATCTGATTAAAAATGTCTAAATAAATATATGTTTCTTTTTGATCTCTTCGGATTGCTATATATTCCTTAGGCAATCTTGTAACTAATTAATAAAGTCTAGAAATACTTATGAGTTTATTATTATAATATTCTATATTTATGTTCATAGTTTATACTTGCAGTTTTTCTTCTAAGCCGGGTTAAGACAGCTTTTCATTTGGCTATAAAATAAATCTGCAATTTGCGACCACGTTCTAGACAAGCCCAATCATTATATTAGATTTGATGAACCAAAAATACTGGCTAATGAACATCGATTTATACCAAGGATGATTCGGGAAGCAATAGAAATTAAAAAATATCCAAATTTTAATAGAGAGGATGGTTGGTCTTTGCCACCTTCCTGGAATCCAATAATTTCAAAAATTAAACGCAGAGTATAAAAACTACAAAACCGAAGGACAACATAAATACTTTTTGTGAAACCAACATTAAAAATTAAGAAAACGAAAGGTATGTCAATTTTTAAAATAAAAACTCACGATTATTCGAAAACATAGAGATGCAGACATATAGCAACTTAGTCTGCCCGTGATCATGGATGCTGGAAAGAATCCGAAACGTCGGGAATAAATATTTTTAAGTAACGCGAAAAATCCGTAAATTAGTGGATTTGATATGTATAATAATCGCGTAAATAAAAGAAATAATTAATGTAACTAGAGTTAACTTAGTACTTTTTTCTTCCTAATTAACTTACAGAACCATTTTTCTTTTATATTCACGAAGTCGCTAACAAGCAAAAACTAGTATACTATACAAGATGATATATCACACAACTGTACTGCTAGCAAGTGTACAACCGGATAGTATCTTAGGTCCGGAAACTTAAAAGGCTTACGAGCACGTAAAAGCGTTGGGGGACATAAAGCACGCCTGAAAAAATATGTCCTCCGCCGCGACAAAGGGCGTTTAAATGGAGGATACCGTCTGAAAGTTTTATATGTTGTGTCAGCCGTCTTGCATGATAACAATGGGTTTTGGGTGATATATATAATTTCAATTCAATTCAAATATTCTTTATTCAATTTAGGATCACAGTCGAGCTCTTACGAACGACACTATACCGACAACAATATACCGTTGTTTCGGAAGTGTTGACCTGTCCAGACAAGAACCGGCAATAACTCGGTTACTTTTTATTGTTAATGTTTAATCAATACATTACATTCACCTATATATTTCACTTTAGGACCAATCGAAATGTGACTTATATATTAACTAAATTATTGTAGGCGTTTATCTGCTTTATAGATAAATAAACTATACATCGACTAAAGCACCCTCAGTTGGACTTATTTTTAAACCATTCTCGAATTTACTTGAATACACACAAAAAAAAATATTTAAATCGCTTTAGCCGTTTAGGAGGAGTTTACGGTCCTCACGTAGAGAAGAATCATATGCACAAAGATAATGTAAGCAGTTGCCAGGGGATTTACTGCTTATCCCATACATCGTTCATCATTTATATCATTCATAAATAATTTCCTGTCATCATGGTCCTCTATGTAGTCTCTAACAGAATAATAGGTTTTAATAATCAACGTTGCCTTTACAAAATTACGAAAGCCGACGTCATTTAGTAACACCTGAGTGACATTTAGCTTATTGTAGCATTATGACGTAATTACACAAGTTATAGATGTAGTAAAATATTAGTTTCCTTCAAATATAATTTAATCTCAATCGAAATAAGATGACAACTGTCAATGAATGATCGTATCAAATAACTTACATTTTTATATCCATTAATAAAACTTTAGTGTCAATGTCAAAATTAATCATGTCATTGTATAATATGGAGATGTATAGATTTAGTAATAAGAGATTTTCCTTAGTAAATTTTCATCTATGTATGGTACTGAAGCTATTTCAGAGAGCACGATTGATACGAACTTTTCCGAAATATTACGAAAGAAAATCTTTTCTCACTTCTTCGCCTTCAAGCGTAGACAGGTTATAGGTACCTATAACATGTCTACGCTTGAAGGCGAATTTAACTGAGATGTTGTATTACGCGTCAATTGTAGGGTATGTGCGGATAATGTCCCTTTTATGACGCGATTAACCCTTCCCAAAGAGCATACGCGTTTAACGATTTATGGGTCTGTAATGTATAGTTAAACACTATTGTTATATGGCGTATATATTCAACTGGTGATTAAAAATTGGATCAATTTTATTATTAAATAATAAAATATATTATAAAATAATAAATTTGAAAGCAATAACAAAATTGATCCGTATGAATCAATTTTATTACTGCTCTCAAATAGTATGTCCATTATTTTTGTAATTATAATAAATGTTAATTCCAAAGTATTATAAGCGTATGATATGTAATAATTTTTATTAATACTAGTAGGGTGGTTTTCTTTTTTTTATCATTTTAACAAAAAGAAGTATGTAAATTGATTTAAAATTTTCTTGTTGGGTAAATTGCACTTTGATCTGATCTTTATACATATAACAATTTTTATATTTATATTTTTGATGATTGATGATTATTATGTATCATATACTACTTATTAGTAATAATTTAGCTTTGTAAAGAGTTTTTAAATGCAGGCCAGTTGTTACAAGTTGATTTGTCTCTACATATATCTATCCTAATTAGAATATGATTATAAATTGTTTAATTATTTCATCTTTTTAATGTGTGAAATAATATATCTCCCCTGACGGGTAATAAATGCCACATACTATTTCATATACGTGATGTCATTATTCCGAAGGTAGTATGTGTTCCTGTGAGTAGGGAAATTTCGTGTAACGCGCGTGACATGAAAGCGTTTATTTGTTACGTCGGTCTTGTAAAACGAAAGAAAAAATGGTGCGGATCTATTTCTACCTCGCTTTTAAAGATTTATGAATATTACGTGACACTTATATATATACATTATAAATTTGCGCGTTTTTACTGAACTAAAACTAAGGATTGTTTTGTTTTTTTAGGAATGTTTAAATTCGATTTTATTCAAACGATGAATAAGTTTATTATGCATATTTCACTGAGCGGTACCAGCGTCCATATCTCTATTACCGTTGCCTAGTGATTGTTAGAAACTCAATTCTCATCAGCTACGTTATTTTTTTAGAGGAATTTTATTTTTCTTCTTCTTTTCTAATACTGAGCTTTCTGTAAATAAATCATATCGTTTTAATGAGAAATAGCGTCTTCTCTTCAATTGCATCTTTAACGGTTTCCCTTCTTCTCTTCAGTCACATCACTCGGACGGCAAGCTGGCTACCACCGGCCGAGAGTTGGCCCACCATCAGGGATAGGAGTCAAGACGAGGATGCAGAGCTTCCATACGGCTGGGAACAGGCGCTGGACAGCAGAGGGAAACCTTACTACATCAAGTAATTTTATACATTTATATTAGCCTAAGCATATGTGAACAGAAACAATACAATGTAATTACTAATATATTGTGATTACTTCTATGCGTACATGAAATATAACTGTCTCGGTGTTAGTATAGTGGAGAGGGTTCGAATCCAGCGGAGTCATTAACTTGATTTGACAAGATGACCGATTGCATGTAAAATAAGATGATCAATGCGTAAATCTGTTAAAATTCGTTAACGTACTTAAGCTTTTTAAAAGAGTGAAAGAAAAGGATGAAATAGGCACCATATTGGTACTACCCCGGCGGTTCCTTGTAAAAAAGAGACCTACCACCTTGAAATTATTTGTTCTCGTACGAAAGCTATAACCGTGACACGTAACACCTTGCAGTTTTATAGAAATACTAGCCACCCCCAACCCCCCTTGTGGGTGGATTTTCGTAAAATCCGTTCTTAGCTGACCTCTACTTATGATTCCAGGATATCTGATGAGTATTAAAGAGATTGTCACCTATATGGTGACAATCTCTTTATATATTTAGATGATAAATAGTTTTAGCGTTGTAAGGCAACAAAGTGAATACTTTTATTCAGTATAGAAGAATTACTCTTTTACTAAAATGCAATCAACGGCCTTTATTTAATTAAATCTACCATACCAGTAGGATAGCTACCTTTACCTTAATATTCGACTTCTTCAGCCATGTCAACAAGACGACAACGTATGTGGCACCCGAAGGCTGCTCCTGTGAATCACCTCCAGCCCCTCGGGACGTGGTGCTCGAGAGAGACCCAGACCTTGGCTTCGGCTTCGTGGCTGGATCAGAGAAACCGGTTCTCGTCAGGTTCGTCACGGACAACTCGCCAAGTGTTGGGAAGGTGAGAACAGCTAGTTTGTTTGTTAGCGATTGACTTTGATATAGATAAATATAATATTTTTGTGGTATTTATTATAGGATTATCAAAACACTTTTATGTATTCAAAGATGAAATTAAAATAAAAAGATGGCCTCCGTGACTTTGTGGTTTTGGTTACGTTATCATAGATGCTTACATCTCATCGTTGTTTTTTAGTCATTCAAGGACATTAGTGCTAAATACATGATTGTCTGAAACTTGAAGTTATCTATTCCATCCATCCTTAGCAATTTATTCTTTTGGCTTAAGAGGTCTAATGCCTGTCGCTCTGTCTGAGAACCGTAATAAAAGTAATGCTGGTTTATTTTATATTACTGCACGTTAAAAACATTGTAGATCGATATTAACAAGTAAAGCTTAGATTAAATCTATGCCTTTTCCAGTTGGAACCGGGAGATCAGATCTTATGCGTGAATGGGGAGGACGTTAGCCTGGCTGCGAGGGAACATGTCATATCTGCCGTTAGAGCCTGTACGGATAGGGTCACTTTGAGGGTCTGCCAACCAGCCAGGACTGGTAATCCTGCGAGGAGATCAGCTCTGCTGTCAGCCGCTAAGCGAGCTAGGTTAAGGGCAAAACCTCCGAGAGTTAGGTTCGCTGATTCCGTTCAGCTTAATGGAGCACCGATGTATCCGGTGAGTGTAGTTGCTTACATTTCAAGTAAAAATGTAGAAGTAAATAATGTAAATATCTAATGATATTATTAAAAAGGTCGTCGTAAATAAGATAATTTTAGCTGATTACAATTAACTTTGCAAGTTAAAAGAGTTTATCTTATGCACTTCCTTTATCTTTTTTAACTTTTCAATATATTTCAGAGTAACGTATTTTATTTTACGTAAATATGCGTAAATCATTGCAACGACAACTTTTAACGGCCAAATGTTTCCAGCCATCGGCGTTCTCCCTCGGTGATCTCTGTCTACCCCCAATGGCAAACGTCTTGAAGGTATTCCTCGAGAATGGGCAAACGAAATCGTTCAAATACGACGCCACCACCACCGTGGCTGATGTGGTGACCAGCCTAAAGGACAAACTCTGCATCACCGCTGATGAGCATTTTAGTCTGGTGGTGGAACATGTGAAGAGTCTCAGGAGGAACAAGCTCACTCTGCTGGATCCTAAGGAGTCTTTAGCGAGGGTACGTTTTTAAGTTAGTAAGAAGAAAAGAACTTTAGTATGAAACTAGAAGTAGCCTGCGACTTCCGTCCGCGTAATATACATAAAAATACTGTTTTTTTTCTAAAATAAGTTAGCGTCGCTTACTTTCAGTTATATCAACTATCTTTGGGTGGAAATCCCGTCAAACCCGGACCAGCCATTGCAAAAATCAGCCAGAAAATACGGGCGACGATATTTTTTCAAAGTTTGATTAGTCTATTTACCGGTTATATATAGCAATGTTATTATTTACAAACGGCTATTTTAATGTTACAAACACACACTCCAATTTTATTTTGTATATATAAGTTTCAAATGTTATTTTTTTTAACTTTTACAATACAATGTCTTTTCATGGAACACAACACTACACTACCTAACGTTCTGCCTTTTGCTCCTCTCAATATATATTGTAAGGGCTTTCCTCTTTTAAGTTAGTGTAACCTAAAGGACTCATACCAAGAAACCTTCGCCAGATCGCCGCAAAGCCGGGCTCGCACAAAATGCGCTGCCTATACCGCGTCGTCTTCGTGCCTAACTCTGCTGCAGAACTAGCCCAGAGGGACCTGGCTGCCCTGGACTACCTGTACCTTCAATGCTGCAACGACGTGGCTCAAGAGCGGTTCTCCCCTGAACTTCAGCCGGAGGTGGCCCTCAGGCTGGCGGCGTTGCATATGCACCAACACGCACTGGCTAACAATATGTCGCCGGCGAAATTGTCCGTTAAGACCGTTGAGTGAGTTTTTATCACTTCTTACTTTGTTTAAGTTTTTATTGTTAAATGAGATGGACGCTCGCCAGATGGTTAATGATAATGTTCTCCAGTCGATTACGACTACGGCGGCAGATCTATATTAGATATCAGCCAACTACATAGACGGACGGATAACCGACACGACCGGAGAGAGTAAGGCGCAGGACCGACTTTTTACATGACCATCCGACACATGGATCATCTTACTTTTCAGACAATTGGGTGATCAGCCCAAATTGCCCTAAACAACTAGGAAACATTGAAAATTTGTTGTGTTCCCGCAGGATTCGACCCATGACCTCCGGTTTGTAAAGCACGCGTAAATATCTCTTAGTTAGTGCATATCTCTGCTTATAAGTAAGGCAATAAAACATTCTACAAGTATGTTTGCTCTGAGGCATGGGATGTTATATCCTACGGTGGTGATTAAAGGTTACTCTTTCATTAGGCATCGTGGTGGTACTTCCTCAGTGCCACGCTCAATTCTTTTTGCACATCCCTTTATAATTATAATTAGTATTTACTGATGCCTCCGTAGCCTGGTAGTGGTATGGGCGTGTGCTTTAGAAACCGTAGGTCTTGGGTTCGAATCCTGCGGGGACTCAACAAATTTTCATTGTTGTTTCCTAGTTGGTTAGGGCAATTTGGGCAGATCACCCAATTGTCTGAAAAGTAAGATGATCCTTCGTCGGATGGGCACGTAAAGTCGGTCAACCCACCAACCCGCACTGGACCAGCGTGGTGGGATACGGTCCAAAACCCCCAATGGATAGGGGTGTATTAGGTGTATTAGTTATTAGGCCTATGTCCAGCAGTGGACTATCACAGGCGGATGATGATTTACTAATATCATAATTATACATATTTGTTGTTTTTAAAATCAGTGCCATCGCGATACCTATTTCAAATAGTAGATCAAAATCATTACCATGTCGCAAGTAAAAAAGCAGTGACCTATTTTATTTACGATATTTATTGACGTGTAGTAGTATATTTTATCCGGCTCCGTGGTCTAGCGGTAAAGGCCCCTGTTTTATAAACCGCAGGTCGTGGGCTCGAATCCGCAGGGAAAATATTTTTTTTTTGTTTATTTGAGATAATCTGGACCATTAGGTCCAGATTATCTCAAAAAACTGCAAAAAAGGCGCATATAAAATATACTTATTTATAGTAGTATATTTATAACATGACGTTACGTCCCTATGTCCCTGGGTGGTAAGTGGACTTGTAGCTTACAACCTAACACTGCGTTTCTTGTAGGCATGGCGTTTCGTTTCGCAAAGCGACAACGTCCTGCTCACAAGCAACGACATATCTTTGCTTTAGGCAAACATAATACTATTCAAACCGCCAACTGCGTATCGTAAAGACCGCTGTTTAATGGGCATTTATTGGATATTAAAGAAATACATACAGTCTACCCTGTGACCACGGCCGCTGGAAAGTGTTCGAAACGTCGGGAATTTAAAATGTAAAAATAAACGCGATATAATCTATAATATAATCCGTAAAGTCATTTTATTTAATAATGTATAATATTCGCGCAAACAATAGAAATAATTATATTAAAGGAATTCTATATTACTCGATAAAGTGCCGAAAAACGACTAAAAAACGAACATTAACATGTATTTGGCATAAATTTATTCAGCACTACTAATACCTATTTTTCGTCTTTAAGGCGGGAGTTCGGTTTGGAGCGATTCGTGCCGAGCGGTCTGCTGGAGAACATGAAGAGGAAGGTTTTACTAAGAGTTTTGGCCCATTCCCTGAAGATGAACTCCCACATGACCGGTGGACAACGGCAGCTAACGCAACTGCAGGTTAGTTCCCTCGACGCAGTGCTTAGTGACCATGAATGTTACGCCTAATGAAGTGGATTCGATTCCCACATCGGGTAAAATATTGTGTGATAACTTTAGTGTTGTTTTCGTCTGGGTCTACAAAAACAAAGTAAGTGTATGTATTTATCACTCGTCTTGTTTCCAAAGTACAAGCTTGGCTTAGTGTGGGGATAGATTATTAGTCAACAAATAAAAACTTTTGTCCTTTTGTAAAGATTTCATAGAAAGTGGAGACAGTACAGTTGCATTTTTAATGTAAAAACCCGTTTTGCCTGATACCCGATCTAAGAAAGTTTTATTTATATTTGTTTTAGTTTATAATATTATGTTTTTATAAAACTAATGATAATAATATTAATAAAGGGCTCAATATGTACTAAGGTTAGATACAGGAGAATTAACTTTTAAATTTAAGGTTCCGTACTTTCTGTAATGTTCTAGGAGATTGATATATAATCCATTATCATCATCATCCTGTGTTAGTCCACTGCTGGACATAGGCCTCCCCTAATGCATGCCTTCTCCATTTAGGAGTTTTTTTGGACCGTATACCCACCACGCTGTTCCAATGCGGGATGGTGGATGGACCGACTTTTCACATGGTCTGGATCCATCCGAGCTATAGAGAATCTCACTTTTCAGACAATTAGGTGATCGGCTTAAATTGCCCTAACCAACTAGGAAACAACAAAAATTTGTAGAGTCCCTGCAGGATTCGAAACCACGTCCTCCGGTTTACAAAGCACACGCCCATAAGACTACGGAGGCAGATTGATATATAATATTTATGTTAAATTTTCAGGCGAAACTCCACTACTTGGACATCGTGGCCAGTCTGCCGAGCTACGGAGCAAAATGCTTCAGCTGCAATCGACCTGAGCGGGTACTTCTGGTGTCACCACGCTTTGGGCTTAGTCAAATCGTCGGCAGAAACAATTCAGTGGTAAAAACTTATACTAAGATGTTATTTTAATAATGTAGTTATGTATCTACACCCCACATCTACATCATCAGTCTGTGTTAGTCCACTGCTGGACAAAGGCCTCCTCTTATGCACACTTTCTCTATTAGGGGGATTTTGGACCCTATTCCACCATTCTGGTCCAATGCAAGTTGGTGGGTAGTTATGAATAGGATAGTTAAATTCAATTTGTGCACACACCTAAAACTGACTATTTATATTCTTTTAGTTTTAATATTTTATGGGATTCCTATTGGTATACAGTTGTTATAGTTTTTTTTTATTTTTTTATGATATCATCAATATGGGATTTGTATGAGGAAACAATAAAATAAATTGATAAACTCTTACACTATATGGTCCGTTAAATGTACAACTATATGAGCTCGCTGTCAGACAGCGGACTTAGGAAATATGGTGACCATAAAACCGGAAAATAGTGCGCTCCGTAGTGATAGGCATCGGAGAAACTAAAAGAGTTTTTAATTGCTACGAAGGCAGACGAGCAGTTGGGCAACGTGACGTAAAGTAGTCATTGACGCCTTTGAATATCGGCAATACCATAGGCATCATCAACGCGGTGCCTACCACGAGACATAGGTTGTTAGGTTACGTTTACCCAGTAAATATTCTAGCTACGGTGCCCGTCAAAACGGAACTCGGTCGTGTTTTCGCGGCTAACATAGGCATCGCGGTGGTTTCGCTCCAGACGGCCCCCAGACAAAAGGGGACATACCACCTCCAAATTTAAATTCTATTGTGTTTCCTTATGTTATGCTTCCAGACTCTATAGTAAGTATTATGTAACACATAATTTGAAGGAAGCTACCGTTCTCTCGAACTAGGCGATCAAGACTTTTATACAGAAGGTAGGCATAAGGTATCTCTCCTAGGGATCGTCGAGGTACGGTTTGTAGACCGGGACGTTGACGATCCGGCGACCGTTTTAATCGGCAGCTGGGAGCGGTGAGAACCGCCCTAAAACGTAGTAGATAAAGTTGTATTAGCAGACGTAGGAATATCCCTAAATGTTTATGACACCCAGCCGCAGGCGGTGGCGTCACTGGAGGAGGTCACCAGCGTGCGCGTGAAGCGCTCCTGCTCGGGAAGTGCGGACGTGACCGTGTTCCTGGAGCGAGACCGCGTGCTCGCGCTGCTCATGGACGAGCGGGACGCGGCGGAGATGCCGCTCGTCATCGCCGGGTCAGTTGACCTTCACACATTCATTCGTTGACCTTTATACGTTCGTTCAATCATTCATTGACCTCCATACGTTTGTTCAGTCACCCGTTCTGTCGTATTTGTCGTCCATTAAAATACTAGTCTATTCAAATATTACAATTTAAGGACTTAATATTGCATTTGTTGGAGGGCGCATTTAAATTTTGGGATATCTGGGGGTGAATAGAAGCTTTATCCAAGTTTGAGAGGTTGGTGCCCTTGTCCCCTAGCCGCTATGCCGCAAACACTGTTTTCGAGACATTGCGGAAACTATGGATCATAGAAAAAATTCGTAAAGACATAATTTGAAGCAAATTGAGCTTTGCCTACAAATATCTCGTATTTATTTCCCTCCCCCAGTCCCAAAACCGTCCTCTTACAAATGTAAAGCTCATAACATTTCAACAGACTGCTCAATTATTCGCTCGTCCATTTTTGATCATTTGTACACTATTTGTTCATTTTTTGTTTTTATTCTAAGTCCTTTATTATTACGCAGAAGGACTAGCATCTATCCTTTACTATCCAAAGAGTAAACAGCATTAAATGCTGTTAATTTAATTTGTGACTGACGTCTCGCAACGATTGCCAAAGGATGTCCTTTCAGATCGCCATCTGAAGCATGGATCATTGTATTCCTTGCAGTTGGTAGAAATATGGATTGAACATGCTCTAAATACCCTTACAAACACCAACCAACTGATAAAAATTAACCACTAAAAACTTAACCTGTGTAGTAATCAATTAATATGTTACAATTGCAGCTACTATCGCCTCGCGACTGGAAAAGAGCTCAATGTTGAACAGGAAAGAGAACCTATAAATGAAGATATAGGTACGGACAATTTCAATTTGAATCAATTTCTTTAACTTTCATAAATTACTTAATTATTATGGCTACGTAATTAAATTCTACGGAGCTACTAGCAAATCATATTTATTCGTACTCTATGACTTTTCTTTTCACAGATTTTCGGTTTTAAAGGTCAAAAATAAGTTATGTATTAAAGTCCGAAAACTCTGTTATTACTTTTCAATTAGAAATATGTCACTAGAATTAATACTACATATAATTGTTACCAGCTCCACCATACCTGTCCCAGCATAATGTGGTTCCAGCGAAGTGGAGCTACCTTCATTACGATAGCCCTATCGAGCTGACGAAGAAACACTTCGCAATATTCTCGATGCCACCGCCATACCATTTAACACGGAGCAATCCAAAACAACGGACACCAATATGAACAGCAGCTTAACTAACAGAAACCATAGTAACAGCTCTAGTCCAAGTATAGGATACGAATCAGATGTTCACTTCGAGAAGTGCAGACGAAACGAGGAGTTCAGACTCTTTGATCCGAACGACACTTGCTATCTAGACGACGGTATGGGATTCGATCTTCAAAGCGTCCTGTCAATGGAGCTCCTAGAAAGCGCAAACCCTCGATTGGTCGAGGCTAAGAACGAGGAAGTACTAAGAAGGGTGGCAGAAATGCAGAAGCTTGTTGAAAACTCTGAGCAGTACCTGACAGAGAACAGCGATGTTTATAACGAGAATGGTTACATAAGAGACGAACTGGTAGGTAGGGAGACGTGTGTCGATCAGTTGGAGAGCGATACGGAGTCTAATGCAAGTAGGATGTCAGCTACAGATGATACGCCCGGCATACTAAAGCATAGCGATTCGTTATTACTACTAACGGAAACAATCAATCAGGGCCTCAATGGGTTGAATGTAGATGACAAAGAAAACGACCTAACTAAACGACAATCTCAAGGGCTCAGCGCCATCCTTAATAATTGTGGTCTTACTGACGCTTTACTAGCTTTAAACAATGACGCGTGCCAGTCGGAAAGCGACAACGATTCGCTATATACGCCTACGAGCAGCCCGATTCGAAAACACCAAAATAAACCTAATGGCAAAGGCGTAAGAACCAGTTTCGGTTTGCACAGCCCGGACGCCACGTTGGACAATAAAGAGCCTAATCTTAAGGAGTATTTGAAACAACTACGCGAGAAGAGTAGTAAGGAAAACTCAGCGGGAACTGAGTTTCCGTTTTACTATCAGGAGAATGTTGTAGAGAACGACGCCGAGCTTATAGATTTAACCTTGATACCTCCGCCGCAGACGCCGGACGAGTTGGATTGCGCCACGCAAGTGCCTCAAATCCTGCCTATCGTCCCGCCCTCCTTTGCAGACGCGGAGGATGGTGAAACGGATTCCAAGACTAATGATCTAGAAGAGTTCATAGCAAACATAACAGTTCAGCCGCCGACGGTTAAAATAACGCCAGCAATTGAACTGACGCCCGAAGAAATCATGTCGTACATAATTCCACCACCGCCAGCATCCAACTCGTCTACTTTAGACAGAGATATCTATTCAAATCAAACAAACCAAGAAAAACCAGATAATCCTAGTGAAGTTAAAGCCAGCAACGGAGACGTCGTTAGAGGGAATTTAAGCGTTTCTGAAATAAGGAACATGTTCGCAGCTAAAACACTAAGCGAGGCACGTAATAGCCTGCTACTGAAGGACAAAAGCAAAACCCAATCGAAATCTGATTCCCCCAAAGGCAAACGGAAAAGCATCACCGGCGAGAAACAAGCGAATGGAACCGCCCACATCATAGAATATCCCACAGTCGAGCGGAAAGGTATGTTTTCTTGTTGTAGCAAAGATAAAAACAAAAGTGACGATAGCTCAGAAGAGACAGACAAAATAGGCCCCGTAGTAAACTCAGACAGCATGCCCGACGTCTGTGAGATACGACCACCGCCCAGAAGAAAAAGCATCGAACCCAAAAAGCCACCCGAGCGACCCCCAAAAGTCCCACCGACTCCAGCACCCAGACCCAGATCCAACTCATTCACGTGCACGAACAACGAACTCACCGCCGTCGAGATCCCTAACCAGTTTAGCACATTAAACAACAGACGTCTAAACTACAAAATAGTCTGCGATACAAACGACCAGACTACACCACCTCAAGTCCCGCCGAGAATGGAGAACAGAGTCCTCTCACCGCCCCCACCGCTGCTGCTACCGCCAAAGAAACCACCCCTACCCCCAGTCCCGAGTATCGAGGTACTAAGATTGAAAACTTCGCAGAAACTGTCACCGGTGAGAAACCCCGAACGGCTAGCGAGCATCGGCTCTCCACACTTCCAGCGGAACCTTAACACGTATAGGAATCTAGAAAACGAGAGTAGAGCAGAGGAAGAACCTAACGTAAAACCATCTCAATACAGCTCGCTACACTTCAAAACCGTCACATCCGTTCCAACTCGGAAACCAAAGGCACGATATTGAAGAACAAAGATATTTCGACGGCGTTGTCCTTATGCTCGCCTCAGATGAACCGTAGATTTAGCAACCGACCCGATTTACTAAACGGTGCTCCCGGGCAGCGATCAGAAGGTGTTTAGTCCGCCTTTGGACAGGAGGTCCTTCCGCCTGGAGAACGCCAGTCCCACGCCAAAGAGCCAGAACCACGTGAGGTTCAAGGACGAGGTGGTGGACGACATCCCGACCCCGCCGTCCCCGCCGACGGTGAAGTTCCCTGAGCTGCAGGGGGGCAGCAACGGGCACGTGTCGCTGGAGAAGCTGCTCTGCAAGACGGAGGTGGCGGTGGAGGGGCTGCTGCAGAGGCTGCACCAAGTGGCGCAGAAGTGCTCGCACCAGCACGCGCACGGCGGCGGGGAGGACATCGACGAGGTTAAGTTTCAGGTAACCGTTATGTTAACCTATATTTCTCTTGAAGGCAAACGTACAGTAAATTATATTTTTGCTAGCGAAACAATAACGGGTTTTATTCCCATTTTTAGCTTATTACGCATTTAATAAATGGACAGAGATGACATTCATGTGAATATAAGTGATACGCCGTACCCGCAACGCATAAATCGGCATAACTTTACACTTTTTTACAAATAATTCTGTAACAAGAATCTTCTGATCAATGAACTATTCTTCTGCCATAATTTTAAAACTATAACAGATCTCGTGACAGAGCTATCGTCTCAGCCTCCTGCGCCACTTCACACCTTTCCTTCGTTTTCTTGAAACCTTGTCTCTTACTTATACAGAAAATAAAATAGTAACCGTGGTCCGCAGCGCGCCCGCGGCGAGCTGACGTCGTGCGCGGTGTCGCTGGTGGGCGCGTCGCGGGCGCTGGTGGGCGCGCTGGGCCCCTCTGCCGCGACGGAGGCCGCGCCCGCCGCGCTCGCCGCCTGCCTGGCGCCGCTGCGGCGGCTGGCCGACCTCGCGCAGGTCCGGAACTCATTTTAACAGAAACGACCAAATCTATGCCTTCTTCAGTTTAGGCGATTACATCAGGTCTTACAAAAATCGAGTAGCAACTAGTACCATACGAGATTTGTGAGAGATTTGCACTTACATTTACAAATATTACCTTTTTCGACAATAGCTTATTACGTTTGTATATAAAGAACAAGCCGCTGCAGTAGAATACTTTATAGGCTGTTTTTCTTTAGGTAACTAGAATTACAGGTTTTAATCAAAATTGGCAGCAGTACGTTCTGGTAGATTATATCGTTCTCTAATAACTGGTCATTTAATTAAAGGCCAACTAAATTCGTCAGACTATATAGATACCTATGTGACATCTTAAAGGTCACAAGAACTTTGGCAGTCTTCTGCGACCCTACCAGCGCTGGCCTCATCTAAGCCTACGGCCCAATTAACATTTGGGCGCGTCAAAGCTAAAGTGTCTCGGCTCGTGCGACCCCACTTAGTCGCTGAGAGTAATGATGGCGGCCAACGGATTGCCGATACTTCTTATCCCCTGCACCCTTCAGGACACATCCTAAGTGGGTTTTGCCAGCCCGCTTGGAGCTGCCTACACGCCAGACTTTAGCTTTCCCTCTAAGGCAAAATGGCACTGGTGACCTGCCCAGGGGAAATATATAAATAATGGCTTAAGCTGAGACTCACAATGATAAAATACCGTTAATAAAATAGTCTTCACTTTTGGTTAAAATTATGCGCATCCGACGCAATCAAGATTCACTAATACTGTTTTTATTAAGTCGATATACTTTCGTAGGCTCTTGGAAGGCACACCTCTTCGCCTCTGCAGACCAGGAACCTCGTTCTAAGAGTCCACGATGTGACTGCCGCTTTTAAGGAGCTGGCAGGCGCCGAGATGGCGCAGAATCTGCACGAGCACAACACCAAGGCCCAGGGTCAGGAGACCAGCTCCACCCTGGAGGGGCAGCTCGCACTCCGGGCGGAGTGCTTGGCGAACGTTCTGGCGACACTTCTGCGCAGCTTGAGAGTGTTTTCGCCTTGAATTAAGAAATCAGCTTCAAGATTATTATTTAACTCTATTGTCTGAATGGGTAATAAGAAAAGTTTAAAAAACATCTTTTGTATCTATTCTATTGTTTTAATAATAAGCTGTTTTATAAAACAAAACGTATTGCATACCAAATGAAAATACGACGTGGCACATTTATAATCCACCTAAAACGAAAAATCGTAAGTTTTTAACATTATTTTATAATGGTTCATAACAACATCATATATAAATGAACACACTTCTATATTGGCTACGGTCAAAATGTAACCGTTATCTTCGTTATTAACTATGCATATGTTACGGATAGCGTAAAAATAAAATAAACTCTTTAATATTGTATAATAACTTGTCATATCTAATCTCTCGTGATTTCGAATGTATCCATAACTCGTGTTTAATGATCATATCGTATGTGAAACTTAGTTATAAATATAATAACCCCTGAAGTATTTGAAGTGATCTTTGAAATATCGTCGTATATCGTTACGAATACCGTTAACTGAGACCAAATAAGTGTAGGTATCTTTAAATAATTGTAGTCGGCTAATATTGTGTTTAATTTAAGTTGTAGTTATTGTAAATTTTAATATTCGTTATTATATTGATTGTTTATAATGTTTCGTTGACGTTTTACTAGTGTGATTTTTATTTGGGCATGAATTAAACAACCTGATATCTGAGATTTTTGTTTCATACAATGTACGTAGTAGAAGCTTAGTTTAGATCAGGTACCGCATTAGAACCGAAGATGAACCTATTTAATGACTATTCTACAACTCTGTAGCTAAAAGTGTTACCATATTTAATTTAATCTTTAAATATACAATAACATATCTATTTACATGGAACTATCGTATATTTTCGAAAGTTTTAGGTGTGATCTAAAGTAGGGTTAAAATGTTCAGTGATGTCTATACTTATCTGTCTAATTGCGAGCGAAAATATATCTTAATTATTGTCTGTAATACTTTTATTATCTCGTTAATTAATTTGCCGTAACATTTGGTGTTGCTAGTTGTAAACTTTTTACTCGAGCGTGTTGCGAGTTGCCAGCGTTCTTTGGTGCGTTGCGCCTTCATTTGTGCATTGGTGCTATTTTGTGGTCAAATATTTGGACCGGCGCGTGAAAATAATCGGTTTAGCGTGTTGCATGTCGCTAAGATGCCATTTTGAATTTCATCATTGCTTATATTTCCGTGAAAAGCTCTACAATGTTTACCCAAATTAATTACCGATACATTTGAATTGGTGGATATAAAACTAAAAGAGAAATTGACTCATTTAAGGTTCATTACCATTAATAACGTTTAACCAAACTAAAAAGATCTTTAGTGTTCAAAAGGCCACTTCTTTGTTTTTAAATTGAATGGCAAATAAAAAAATGTTCAAAATTGCTACACGTGTTTGGTTTAAACATTGTTCATCTATTTTTTTATTAGAGCTAACTTTATAATTAATAATAACACCAAATAATATTAGAAAATAAAATCAAAATTAATTCATTGCGCTATAAAAAGGGTACGTTGGCAATAATGTATTATAACCTCGAAGAACTTTAAACAATCTGCAAACTAATATACATAACTAAGCTTGTACCAATTGTTAGCAACCAAAGAACGTTATAGTTTCCCATCAGATTTTATTTTTATACGTCTCTTCATTCCTTCTGTATGCTAATTATGCTGATAATGTTATACAATCACAAGGATAGATTGAATTGTCTAGCCTAATATACATTCATTGTAATATCCACATTTGTATTGTTGTAAACATCCTGATAAGGAAATAATCGAGAAGATTAAAACACATTAATCTAAAATACGATTGATTCATTAAAAACCTTCATATTTCGCATTTTAATTCAGTAAAATAATTTTTAGGATCATTTTATAAAGACATTAAGGAAAGTTATTGTAATACCCACTTGTTTTTTGAATGAATAGTAAATTTCATAATTTTTATTAGATTTTTCGTATACTTTATTTTGAAGTTACACTCTTGTTAGCGTGTATAAGCTTCGTATTATACAACAAAATTACTTTGTATATCTTCATAGAGAAAGCCTTTAGAGATGGTATTTATATGAATATTAAATTGTTTTTCAAATTTTGTTCAATGTTTAATTTTGTTAAGAGTTTTAAGTATGACGATGGCATTATATATTAACGACATATCATATGATACGTATCAACTTAATCGAAAACTATTATTTTACGCCCTCTATTGGTATGTTTACATCAAAACAGATCTGATCACTTATAAAGGAACTAACAACATAGTTATATAGTTACTGTAAATGGAAACATTGTATCACACCGATCTATTTATTGTTTAAAAATAATAAAAAAAAATAAACAAAATTAAACATAATGCGACGCATTTGATGTAATAAACGATTTAAAACAAAATTTCTTTTGTTTTATTACGGTATTGATTTTTATTTTCACTTTGAAGAGGTAAATTTCTAGATATAGCTTTTGTTTTGTATATATATATATACCTACCGGTGGTAGGTCCCCTTTTTACAGGGGACCGTCTGGGTGGGTGCCACCGCGTTGCCTATTTCTACCGCAAAGCAGTAGTGTGAAAACTATGTTCCGGTTTGAAGGTCGCCGTAGCCAGCGAATTTACTGGGTAAACGAGACTTAACATCCTATGTCTCACGGTAGGCAGCGCAACAATATGTTTTAGTGGCAATTATCAAATAGTTATAGTTACTTGAAAGTTTCCTTTAGTTGCGTAGTTAAAATATTAATATAATTTTGTACCCGTTGAGTTTGTTCTTCATTTCTTTTATTTTTATTTTTTCTGGCCTTGGAAAAATTCAGTTTATCTTATGATGATGAGCTTCCCAGCTGAAATGGTACGGCCGGTATGCCCACTAAAAAACCAGTGGTTGTCCCTTTCTTATGTCGCCGAAGTCGACAGGTGAAGCCGGAGGGTCGGAACTAGTGACAATCATCAGCGATCTCGGCGGAGCGTAACTTTTGAAGGGCTCCTGTCTTCGCGTATGCTGGACCGTCGCTATAATCGTCATGCCGAGTAAACAGCACAGCATTTTCTCTTGAGCCCTTCTCTTATCTTGACATCCCTTGACATTAAAAAACATTTTATGGATATTTGCCGCAATGATTTATGTAGGCGATTAAATAAAACGGAGCAATAAATCTGTTGTTCTATTTAAATCAGATTCAGAGCGTTATATTTGTTCATTTTTATAAATAATAGATTTCCACCAGGGTCTAAGGGGCTCCAAACAACATCTTCGGAACCCAACCCAACCTCACCTGCACGTGATGCACCATGCCGAACACCGGACGAGATTCTGGCGAACCACCCACCAACCCGCATTGGACCAGCGTGGTGGGATGCGGTCGAAACCCCCCAATGGTAAGGCGAAAAACGCCCCGGCCCCGGCCCCCAGTTCCCAGTAGCCTTGCTATTCCTGGCCAAGGCAGCGGCCACGGTAACGGCAACGGTAAGGCAGAGGTGCTAGAATCCCGGAGTACGTAGGTCGCCAAAACCAACTATCCACCGCAACGTACAACGGACGCACCCTACGACTAGATTCTCATTTGGCACAGGTACATAAGATGGCACATTTGGGATTGAGTGAAGTCTGTAGCGAGGGCGAGGATACTGTAACCCAAGAATCGGGCCATCTTTATTTTATTTTTATTTATTTATTTATTAACACTTTATGTACAATAACAGTACAATGGCGGACTTAATGCCAAAGGCATTCTCTACCAGTCAACCATTGGAAGGTGCAGAGAAAGTTGAGTAGGTGCTAAATAAAAATAAAAAAAGGAGATTAATATGCTTGAATCAAGTTTCAAAATGTATTAACAACAGTATATTATAATATAATAAATAATACACATACGTATACTACAATATACATAAAACATATTACAATACAATACATACATGATTTATATACATACATATATACATACGTACATATACATACATATACTAAATATAAATAAATAAATTCAAAATGATAAGTTTAGCTCTTATTGTTATAAAGACTAGACAAATGTTCACGAATTTTACGCTTAAAGTCGTTGCGATTTTTAGCCATCCTGATTTCACGAAGGCAGCTCATTCCATAAGTGAACTGCTTGTATGTGGAATGACGAGTGGGTAAAGTCAGAACGGTGAATAGGACATTGGAGCAAACGATTATTTTTTGAGCGAAGGTTTTTGTTGCTGACTTCACATAGATATTGAAATTTCGAGGATAAGTAGGTTGGAGTAACAGGTGAATCTAAAAAAGAAAAGAGAGTTGTAAGCGTCCTTAAGGAGCGTCTTTGACGTATGGGTAGCCACTGCAATTCAGCACGATAGGCCGACACGTGGTCGAATTTACGGAGATTGAAAACGAACCGAATGCAGTTATTTAGAAGTCTGTCAAAGCTTATTGAGTTGATCTGCATTCAGGTCAAGGTAACAAACGTCACCATAGTCGATCAGAGGAAAACCAAAGCCATCTTCTATACTTCAGGCAGGGAGAAAATCCATCACAGGGCGGAGTCGGGTTCATTGTCAATAAATCTCTCATTGACAATGTTATTGAAGTAACCAGTGTGTCGGCGAGGTTGCGTACCTTGTGAAAAAGTTAACCAATAGATCCAGCTGAAAAGGCTCACTTCAACCTTGTCATGGGATTTCAACACCAAAGTAGGAGTACAGGCATGCAGCGAATCGATGCTGGGATCATATGGCTACGGGAGCAGGAATCATAGTGGGCAAATGCTCGTCAAGTTCCTCGAGCCGAGAGGGGCTGTTCTTAATGAACTCGTTCTTTAAGAAACAGCCCCAAAGCAAATGGACGTGGCAGAGCCGCGATACTATGACAAAAATTGAGATATACTTCATTATATCGGAAAAAAGGGCATATTCGGGGATGTCTTAGTGATCACAAGGTTAAAGGTTAAGACCGGAAGTGATCACCGACTTCTGAGAGGCACCCTGAATATAGATTTGAAGCTTGAACGGTCCCGATTAATGAAGTCTACGCTCCGTCCTAATCTGCTCCAGCCTATCATTGATCCTGGCACATTTCAGATCAATCTGGAAAATCGATTGGCCTTGAAAAACAAAATGGTGCAAAACTCTACGGTCTGCGACATACGGACGAAAAGTTTAAACTTTCGGGGGAGACTCTGGAACTCATGGAGAAGCGACGATATGATCCAAACGTCACTTCGTTAGAACAGTGGGATCTTAACAAAACCATCTCCAAGCTGGTAAGGCGCGACCTTCGTCACTCCAATACGCTCTCAATACAGAGAGCTATGGAGCAAAACCGAGGGTCCAAAGTCTTCGTAAAACAGCTTGGAAGAAGCCATCTAACGAAGTTGACCAAAGAGAACGGAGAAGTCGTCGCTTCGAGACCAGAGGTTCTTTCGGAGGTTGAAAGCTTTTACAGCTACGCATACGCGTCGCACTCGGTACACCCAGAGCCGGATGAAAAGGGTTCTCGAGTTACTCTTACCCGCCATGTGTCGGAGGATCATCCAGAAATCGGCCTAGACGAAATCAAGGGGGCTCTTGAAGAACTTAAAAATGGAAAAGCTCCGATCGAGGACGGAGTCACGACGGACCCTCTGAAATCCGCCGGTAAACCGGTGCTAAAGAGACTCCGTCGTCTATTTAACTCTGCCCTTTCTTCCAGGAGCACTCCTGAGGCATGGCACTGGGGTTTGGTCGTATTGATCTTCAAAAAAAGGTGAAAAAACTCTTTTAATGAACTATCGGCCAACATCGCTCCTGAGTCATGTCTATAAGTTGTTTTCGAGGGTCATCTCGAATCGTCTTGCACGAAAACTCGACGAAGCGTAGCCCCGAAAGCAGGCCGAGTTTCGGAGGGGGTTACAGCACCATGGACCACATCCACACAGTAAGGCAGGTTATACAGAAGACACATGAGTATAATATAAGCTATGGTATTTGTGGACTATGAGAAGTCTTTTGACTCAATCGAGACCTGGTCTTTCCTCGAGTCCGAATCCGATTGGTGATATATCGAGACGATATCGTCATCATGGCTGAGACCGCAAAGGACCTGCAGAAAACGGTGCAAAGCGTGGCTGAATCTTCAGCACGCGTCTCCGCATGAACTTGGGTAAAACTAAGGTCATGTTCGACGAGCCCGTTGATCCGGGACCGACCACAATTGATGGCACCTCCCTCGAAGTGGTTTTGGAGTACGTGAAACTAGGGCAAACGCTCCTGCTAAGATTCGGCTGGGCTGGGCAGCTTTTCATAAGCTTCGTCGAGTTTTCTAGTCACCCATCCCACGATGCCTCAAATCGAAAGTTTTGATCAGTGCGTCCTGCCCGTTACGAATTACGGTGCCGTGACTTGGACACTTACGGTTCGACTGATCCACAAATTTAAAGTCGCTCAAGGAGCTATGGAGAGGGCTATGCTCGGAGTATCACTGAAGGACCGCATCAGAAATGATGTGATCCGTCAGAGAACCAGAGTCACCGATATAGCCCACCGGATTAGTAAGCTGAAGTGGCAGTGGGCCGGTCATAGCCGCAGAACTAACGACCGCTGGAGTCGGAAAGTTCTGGAGTGGAGACCGAGGCGCGGCAAACGTAGTGTAGGACGCCCTGCGGCAAGATGGAGTGACGACATTTGCAAAGTGGCCGGTGTGGGCTGGATGAGAAAAGCCGAAGATTGGAAGCGGTGGCGTGTATTAGGCGAGGCCTATGTCCAGCAGTGGATTGACACAGGCTGATGATGATGATGATGAGATTTCCACGTCTAAATTTAATTCTGGTGTAAAACATGACACCAGTGATAAATTAAAGTATTTTTGTTATACTATAACACCAGCGGTGGGAGGCCTATGTCCAGCAGTGGACTAACACAGGCTGATGATGATGATGATGATAACACCAGCCGCCTAATCGGCTTAAGATTAGACGGCCGATGGTGTTACAGTTGACGTTTGTAAGGTTACCAACCTAAGTCACGTTGTAACCATACTTGCATCGAATGAAGTCGAGATGACATCTCTTGTAAAGAGAATTGAAGTACTAAGTGCTAGACTGGGGTCGTAAAATGAGCCATTCACGGACAAAAATAGTGGTGGTGGACAGAGCACAACTAATGCCAGTTTCACGTAACGCACCCCACGCCTATGAAAAGGTACACAAACCCTTCTCTTTGTATATCTCGGTCGCTGATAAGTAGCAAAGGCGGCTGCACAGGTGAATTCCTTCGTAATGCCAGTATGTCTAAAAATGCAATGGCTTTTCTCGCCAGGCTATGAAAAACGTGGTGACAACGTGCCACCAATATGCGCCTAGTTAGAGCGCTAGTATTTTAAGAAGCCGCGGAGCTCTGGCGAAGGTTATTACACATACCTTGTTCTTTGCGATGGTCTGATTCAGTGAAGAATTGCTGTGGACGGCAACAGACACTGAGTGGGGTGAAGGCAAATTTGTGATCGCGATCCTGATCAGTTAGGATAAACGTGAACTGAAGAGATTGGTTTTACTATGCGACGAAACTCATCATGATACGTACTAAAACAGTTTACTTTATCAGTGTATCACCATAATTTAATAACAACCCGTCTACCAAATAAGTGAATTGCATTAATACAAGCATTGTGCATAAGAGCTTTTTGCTTTTACTATAAAATAAGTCTAATTAGTACTTGAAGACAATCTTCTTTATTTATTTATTAATTCTTTATGCATACAAAAATTTTACAAAGGCGGACTTAATGCCGATAACATTGTCTACCAGCCAACCTTTGGATAGTGAAGAGAAAACAAGGTCTGTTCTTTCTTGTTTCATTATTTTTTTATTATTGCCAGCGAAGTCCAACGTTGGACTACCTGCAAAAAGTAGTCGCCGACGCCCATGCACCGGCAATACCAGGGGTATCACCAATGCGCTACATACATTTACGTAGGATATTTCATCTGGGTTATTCAGTAAATACGCTGGCTACGGTGCCCTTCAAGCCGGAACACAGTAATACTTTATACACTTTGCTGCAGAAATAGGCACCGCGGTGGTACCACTCACTTAGTAAAAGAGGCCCTACCGCCTCCAAAAATTGATTGATGATAGAAATAATGAAAATCGTATCGTACTTCAAATTATATACTTAACTAGCAACCCCCCAACCCTCCTTGTGGGTGGAATTTCGTAAAATCCGTTCTTAGCTGACCTCTGCTCGGCAAATCCTTTCGCTATATTCCTACCATATCTTAAGTCGCTACGCCTTATGGTTCTAGAGATATCGTGATGAGTCAATATTTAGGTGGGAATCTCTTTTATATATATAAAAAATACTTTAGAAGTGGTTACATAGCTCAATAGTGTATCGGTTACCATAGATTAAACTTATTTAACAACTTATTATACATATCAAATCCACTAATTTACGGATTTTTCGCGTTACTTAAATATTTATTCCCGACGTTTCGGATTCTTTCCAGCATCCGTGATCACGGGCAGACTAAGTTGGTATATGCCTGTATCTCTATGTTTTCGAATAACCGTCAGTTTTTATTTAAAAATTGACATATCTTTCGATTTCTTAATTTTTAATGTTGCTTTGACAAAAAAGTATTTATGTTGTCCTTCGGTTTTGTAGTTTTTTTATATTCTGCGTTTAATTTTTGAAATTATTGGATCCCAGGAAGGTGGCAAAGACCAACCATCTTCTCTATTAAAATTTGGATATTTTTTAATTTCTATTGCTTCCCGAATCATCCTTGGTATAAATCGATGTTCATTAGCCAGTATTTTTGGTTCATCAAAACTAATATAATGATTGGGCTTGTTTCTCGACAAGCATGGTCGCAAATTGCAGATTTCTTAAAGCGTCGGTGCTTAACATCAGCTATATGTTCTTTTACTCTAGTTCTTACTGGTCGCTTTGTTTGTCCAATGTAAGAGAGACCACAATCATAGTCTAGTTTGTACACACCCGGTACCTGTAGAGGAATTTTACATTTGACCGATGGTAATAATTGGCTAATCTTCTTCGGCGGCTTATAATATGTTTTAATAGAAGCTCGCTTTAAAATATAACCGATTTTGTCGGTGACTCCTCTGATGTATCGTAAGACGGCAGGTACTCTTTCGAGTGTGGCTGGCTTCACACGGTGACTGCGACGTAGACGTGGAACTTGGAGTTTGTTGTCACGCAGCACCTGCTTGACATTCTCCAGTTCAGCCGTTAAATGCTCCTTGTCGCAGATCCGCTGTGCTCTAAATGCTAATAATATCATGGAAGCTGAAAAGAATCCGAAACGTCGGGAATAAATATTTAAGTAACGCGAAAAATCCGTAAATTAGTGGATTTGATATGTATAATAATCGCGTAAATAAAAGAAATAATCAACTTATTATACTTATAAAATAAACATAAATCTTTTCATTATTATGTCATTTAAGTATTAATCAGCGACAACATGAAGCTAAACACTCCGGACCCATCTAGATTTCATTACCTCGCAAAGTAGTTATATCAACCGATAATCAACGAATAACGGCTACAGACCTCACAAGGTGCTTCCAACTCCTTTCTGAAGCATAATGAATTTGTTAATCTATCTTTAAACAATCGTTTACGGACATAACCGCAAATAATTACCTAGCTAAATTCTCAGATGACCTGCGAATTTAGCTAGGTAATTATTTGCGATCTAAATTTAAGAGCTACGTGAGTTTCAAGCTTAAGAATGCATTGTCGCGTTAAGTTTAAGCATAGTTTAACTTAGAGCCATGGTTTTAACTCGTTGCGCCACTGAACAATCTATATATTGAATGGGCACGTCTGTACGTCTCCTATTTATTATATAAGCATGCATTAGTTACTGGTTGCAACGCGGAGCAGGTCTATGTTTCTCACACGATGCATTACAACCGGTTGGCATAGCAAAACAGAATAATAACGCAGTGGTCCTTTCTTAAGTCGCCAGGGTTCTGTATACTTGTGTTGAAGAAGTGCTGGAACAAAGTAAACTCCTTGGACACTATGTTTACAATTTTTAGAGGTTTTGTCAAAGTTATCGCTTTCTTACATTTTAGTGATAGACTAATCGCATAATTTTGTTTATATTTTAGTTGGTGCTGACTTAAATAGCAGATTTGGAAAGCATTTAATTCGCTTAACGAAACATTAAAAATACTTCTAAAAACAATGAAAATATCTATGATTTTTTTATAAACTACATAGAACGAAGAAACCAATTGTTCTACCTTATGATTATTTGTTATTTTTTACAGGGTTATATTAGGTATCTTTTCTCTAATTATTTCGATACAATCGAAACAAATGTTAAAAGAATGTTTAATGCTGAGCGACTGGCATCTTGTCTTTAACATGAAAATTATTTTACAGACTTTTTCCTGGTGCTTTTAACCGAATGAAGTTGGCAAACTACTACCTAGAATATAATATCCTCTTTTCAAAGGATCTCTAACTAACTAGTTACTCCGATAGTTTCTCAGCAACGAGATGGGCAAAAATACAACGCCGACTAGGCTACTGCTCCTCTAAAAGCAATGTATTGGTTTCTATGTTACACTTTAATACGTGGAAAAAGGAAATAGACATTAGGTCCACGCTTTAAGGATTTTGTAAATTTTTTATATTTTATTCACGACGTTTCGGACTGTACACACAAATAAAGGTAAAAATAAGTAAAAAAGTTGAATCAATAAAAGTAATATATATATATAAAGAAGTAATTAAGGTAATATATATTAATTTTTTATGTTTGTATAAAACACAACTCATTTCATAAAAGAGTCTAAACTTTTCTTTATTTTTCTATTAAACATGTTAAATTTATTTAATCAATCTTTTGTTCGCGTCTATTACGAATTTGCATAAAGAATCATTCTGTTTATTTTCCAACAAATACTTTTATTGACATTTAAAGCGATAGCATAGCTCAAGGTGGAGGCCAACAGTGGCCGCCGATGTTTACAAATAAGGCTTGCTCCCAGGAGTAACGAACCCTGTCAGCGAACTGCTCACATAATGGAGACAGTAATTTATTAAACATAAAATATAATCCGCTTACAAAGCATTGTTTATATTGTGTCCCATAGGCCAGAGAAGCAAGGCCTCAGGTTTTAGAGGGTCAGATAACAGTGTTATTATTTAAAAGCGATAAGGTGACGTAATGTCAGAATAAGACGTGTGATATTACGGCCAGCGATTTTATGTCTAGATTATCCAGTGCTTAGCCCTTCAAACTAGCTGCTGCTGCTACTAATAATACTACTGCTTGGCGGCAAGTGGTACTTTCCTTGATGGTCTCTTGTAAATATAAACAGTCTCACACTACTGAACCGATTCCGATTAAGTTCAGTGCATACGTAGAATTGATTCCAAGAAAGAACATGGGGTTGGAAAGCGGGGGATGAAAGTTAATATGGAAATTCTTCATCGTTAAAGAAAAAAGTATGTAGCTTTGTAACTCATTATAGACATGCAATCGATACACTGTTTTTATATTTCTATTCATTCATTTCACGCGGACAAAGTCGCCGGCTGCTGTTAATTTATTAGAAATTGACTCCTTTAAACCGAAGCGCAATAATTGATAATTTTTAATAATTTCTGCCAGCACATATTTTTGTGGTCATCATCATCATCATCATCATCATCATCAGCCTATGATAGTCCACTGCTGGACATAGGCCACCCCTAATACACCCATATCCATTAGAAGGTTTTGGACCGTGTCCCACCCGCTGGTCCCATGCGGGTTGGTGGGTGGACTAACTTTTTGTCGAGTCCCCGCATGATTCGAGCCCACGACCTCCGGTTCCTAAAGCACACGCCAATACCACTACGCTACGGAGGCAGTATTATTGTGATAATTATGATTACAAAACGTTCAAGACTTTTAGTATAAGCTGTAACCTGCGACTTAGTCCGCGTGTTAAAATATTAAAAGAAACTGTATTTGTCTACTCCCAGTTACATCAGCTATCTTTTCGTGAAAGTGATGTCAATCTGACCAGCCATTCTAGTGATCAGCCATGACAGGCTGACAAAATTAAAAAAAAACGTTGTCTTGTCATGTGTATAACATTACACTCATTTAAAACGGAAGCAATCCTGTTGTTTTAAACTGACGACCATAGACCACTCCGTCTCGTCTCAAACAAACGTAAAGTAATATAATATAAAAAAATATCAATGGCAAAGAGCAAATGATGAGACAAGTAATCAGTACCTAGAACCGTACGTCGAGTCGTGCATAATTTAACCGGCCCAGTAATTATTCTTGGCGAACTAAGTTTTTTCCAGCGGGAAAATGGGTTTGAAGACCTCAAACTATCAATTCAGAGCGGATACATTGCAATAGTACTATGATTGCAACGATTTGCGTCTGCAACTTTTTAACTTGAACACTTTAACGCTGTAATAGGATGAATAATTGTTTTCAATGTATGCGGGTTGTCATTCAAAGGTTCGACAGATTTTTGTTTTGATATATGTAATAAAATGCCTTACATAGCAACTGTTTTATTTATAAGTAGGATAGTTCTAATAAAATACGAAGATATAGTTTTGTTTTTAGTCCTTTACTAAAAAGAATGATATTTTTACCAAGTAGTAAGCTTGACTTTAATCTGCGCTCGATAGAACCTAACTGGAATGAAGTATTTCTTTAATTAGTGGTCAGTAACGAATATGTAAATTATCCATTGTTGTTGCTTTACATGAGCCATATATTTTAAGTAATACCGTTACCTATACAGCGAATTATTGACATAAGCTTTCATACGGAAACTGTTGTCATAACAAGGTGTACTAGATGTACTAGACGTAATATAACTAACATATGCTCTGTAATCTAAAGTTATTTTAAACTAATTCCAGAACTGGTTTAGCCATGGTATAGTTTCAGTCCTTCTAAGTTCATCATCATCAGCCTGTATTAATCCACTGCTGGATATAGGCCTCCCTTAATGCACACCTTCTCTATTAGGTGGTTTTGACCGTATCCCATCACGCTGGTCCAATTAAGTAGGTGGACCGCTTTTTTACACGCCCATCCGACGCATGGATTATCTCACTTTTCAGACAATTACGTGATTGGCCCTAATTGCCCCAAAACAACGAGGTAACAACAAAGAAAATTTGTCGAGTCCCCGCAGGATTCGAACCCACGATCACTGGTTTCTAAAACAGACGCCCTTAACACTAGGCTACGGAGGCAGTCTTGTAAGTTGCGTTACAATAATATCTTGTCTCATAACATCGTGTTGAGAATTGGGGCAGCTAGGAATACTGACTAAAGTTTTTGTTATAACTATTAGTTACATATTGTAATGTCTCTCTCTGGTGATTTAACATTATTGTGATAGTTTTTAATTGATTGATTTAGAATTGCATAGATAAATAAACGGTAAATATTTCAATTGTCAATACTTTCCATGTTTTAAGAATGTTTATGCCCACAACAACAAATGCTTAGTTACTGAAAAGTTTACAAACCTTCAAAAATGGATTTTTCTAAGTACATTTCTACTACTTTACTTTACAATTGTATACTTTAAGGGAATGTTGTTTTGACTGTTTTCAAAATATCAAATATTAGGCAGGCAAAAGCGTATATTATCTTTAGATGGACACAATTTGAAGATATACTTTTATACGGATTTTTAGGGCTGGCATTTGAACACCGCAACCCGAGCATAATTTCATATTTTTTTTAGTTTTGTACAGTTATTATGATTTATGCCTTAGGATATAAACCCCTGATTGTAAGCCGTGGGCATATACCACCAAGCTACTATGGTTCAACGAGATGTAGAAACAATCTCGATGATATATGATATAAATAAATTACTTTTAAAATGTTTTACATTTTACACATCATTATTCACAAGTCAAATATTTTCACATCCTGATAAAATATTAATAATTATGCTATCAATCCTTTCTATTTTAAAATTCAAAGCCGTATTTTACTCTCTCTCTTTGACGACCCGCTTGGTATAGTAGTTAGTGATTCGATTCACAATACGGGAAAAAATTGCGTGATGAACATAGTGTTTTTCTAGTGTCTGGGTGTTTGTATCTATATAATATGCATTTATATACAAACAAAAGTTAGTCTGTATTAATCAGGTTCCATAGTACAAGCTTAACTTAGCTTGGGAATAGATGATGTTGTTTAAATCTTCGACAACTATTATTATTCATCGTTATGTACTCAAAGGCTGTTATGTAACTTAGGTAAGACCTAACATAAGTCCTGTAAATGATTTAAGTAATAAAATCACCACGTCGCAAGCAAGCCGCCCATGAGGCAGCGCTGCGTAGTAATCGCTTCATTACAAACCAGATAACAGGTTAGGTACCCGATTCCTTTACCTAACCTAATCCAGTCTAAGCAACATACCAAGTTGTCACTGAAGCCAGCTCGTACCATCTATAGCGTTTGAAGTGCACTGCAGGGGTCTTACGGAAGCTTAGATAAAACAAATGATTGAGAAAAGAACTGAAGATGCCCTTAATCACGTTAACCCTAATCAGTTGCGACTTTAAAATGTAGATTAAATAAAAAAACTTTAATAAAAAATAACTTTAAAAGCTTTAACACAATCTCTATAATTTTTTCTCTTGAGCGTTAAGGTTTCATGTAAAAACATGTTAATTGCCTTAACGAAAGAAGCTGCAGTTATGTAACTTTTGGATTTGCATGAGTTTATTTAATATGTCGGAAAAGTATTAATTATATATTTTTTTATTTATTCGAACTTATTGCAGAAATACGACAACACATTTGCGAGCTCTCAACGACTAATGAATTACATTTGCTAGTGCCCAAACTGTCTGTCTCAATGGGATGACATAGTTTTTTGTTATTTTTTACTTATTATAGTGTATTTATAATTTTTTAGTAATTTTACCACTTGAAAACTTTGTGATAAAATTTTAACGAGACCTCCAAATGATGTGTATTTTCCATTATCTGAAATCTATTCGATTACAATCACAATCTAACTTTCTGTACCAGAAAACACTTTCACACAGTGTTAGGAATCAATTCAGTTTTCAGGGCAGTTCAGTTTTATGGTTATTTTGCTGTAAATACTTTGTGGAAATACTATATACGAGTTGACCACAATTACAAAAGTTGACAAAATAATGTCCGTCAAGCGGTTTTCTTTCATATTCGCGTAAATACACGCTCCGCGCTTAGTCCCGTGTGAGACGGAGTTGCGCTTAGACCACGCGGAGAGTGCAATCCCCCCAATGCACCACCCAACCGGTTCCTAATCGCGGGCCCCGTCGGCCAATCGTACCGGTCCAGAGAAAAACTCGGCGACCACAAGTTGGCACCGACGCGGAGACTAAATCGAGAATGACGATAGTGGATTTGTACTTGAGAGATTATTGGAATCGTTATTGATGTCAAAGTCAATATCAAATATCTTTATTCAATATGGAAGCATTACACTTTCTTATTGATTGTCAAATAATCTACCACCGGTTCGGAAATGGAAGCCTCTGACCTGAGAAGATCCGGCGTAAGAAACTCAGCGGGACCTTTCTTTTGTCGTTCTCTGATGTTATAAAATCGACTATTTGATTAGTTTCCCGCGGAAATGATATCGGTTTGTAGAGTGACCAATGTAAACTTCATTGGACGGATATGAATGGTTATGTGTTTCGTGTGGCATATTCTTTGAGATGTCTTAATTCAAAAGTTAAACGCAAAGTCAGGCGTAAATCAATTTATTTAACAGAAGAATCTTACTTTTATCGTCTCTATATTTTTTATTAGTTATTATTAAATAAACATAGATAACAGAGAGTTTAATAATATAGCATGAAAGAAAACTTTTCCTTTCTTTAAAAAACCTTTATGAACAAAAGTGAAGAAAGTATATTCATAAAAATACCTTCTAAACTGGCTTAATAATATGTCTTTAATATTAATTATTACGTCCAAATACCCACCGCATTTCGTTAATTAACCTTGGATTAAGATAGCTAGTTGTCTTTTGTCCGTACTCATTATTTACGATCGTATAAGGTACAGTGAATATTTCATTACAGAAATATTACATAGAAAACCTCTCACATTTTATATACTTTCGTACTACTTCGAAACAGCGTGTATATAGATAGAGTATTAGATTATGGAGGCCCGATCGTCAGTACAGGTTGGTAGTTAAGCGATTTGCCAACGTTCGCCGTCCTGCCTGATAGCGACGTGGGTGTCTTTGAAGCGGGAATGGTCTAAAGCTGCCTATGCACTTACTAGAGGACCCAGTGAGGGTGCGTTGTTTTTAATTTAAAATGTTTGTCTATGAAAAGCTCTTGTAATTCGCAATAATCGTATATATTAAGCGAAACAACTAAGAGAATCATATTACAGACGAAGCTCACAAGTACTAATAATGTTTTTAAAAATATATAAACTTTACATTTTTTATCTATATAGTTTTTTTATTTTAGTTTACTTTTCTATATAGTTTACAGCATAGTATAAATCAATTTGAAACGTTATATAGTTAAGCATTTTGTGTTCTGTTTGTCTATATAAAAACCACAACCAACCAGACAGTGTTGGCCTGAGTAATAAAGCATGTTTTGGACTTTGCTGGCTAAGCATTCATCAAATCTACGGTGGAGTGGGAGGTAAGAATAAAGTGGTAGAAATCCCACATTTGTCTTTATCCAAGGCGGACTCGCAGGGGTACAGAAGTGTCGGTAATGAGTGCCTCACTCTATACTCCCCACCTTAGAGGCGGTGATTTGTAGAGGTATTTAGTCAAGTAAGTAAATGCTACTTTTTCTGAGAGGCAGAACGCATCAGTATAAATGCGCCGAAAGCAATGTGTGAGAATGTGTCTATTCCGGTTAAAAAAATCTGAATAACCCAATTGCATAAAAAAGGGTGACACAGGCGCAAAATCTACCACATTTATAATATTATAATACTACACATAGTATACTGTGGTCCATAAATATTTTGTATTACTGTAAGACATAACTGCAATAATTGCTTTACGTTAACCTAAATACGAAGAATCTCTTCACATCATGGTTATATGATACAAGTCCATTTGTTAAAAGGTGATGTAAGATCACTCAGAAGTTACACATTTTACCAAATTTAACTACCGCAATAGTCACGGCGAAGGTTCTTTTAATCACGAATTTAATTACATGAGAATCTTGAAAAACACTGATCCAGCTGTTAGGCTCAAAAGTGGCTTAATTTTTTAACTTCACTACCTCACTTTGACCGTCATTAGTCCTAAGATGAATCAAGAACCGGCCCACAAGTTGTCATCACACTGGGTACTTAAGAGAGAATTTTCTGGCACCAGATCAATGCCGTTGTATTTTACATATTTAGAAATATCTGTACTTACTTATTTCTACGGCTTTGATTGATCTCTTATATATAATATTAGAGAGGAACAAACGCCGAATAAGATATCACATTAAGACACATTTTATACTAATATTTTTTTCAAGAAACTCTTACACTTACCATAGATCAAGTGCGCAACAGAATTTATATTACAAGACTATAAAAGGACATGCTGCTAATAGTTTATGATATACGTTTTTAATATTTATGCAGTAGTTACTTCTACTAATTTTATTATTGATAAATAAATAAAATAAGCAAAGGAATGCCTCAAGGGCGTGTTGTGTCGCCGGCGTAACAGAGCCTGTTGCAGTGGTCAGTGCCGCGTACTTTCGCCGGCATTTCTCCCCAAGGACACGCCAAACCTGTCCACTAGGGATGTGTACACTGTGTCTGGTATATAACTTATTCCCATACCCCCCATTTTAGTACAATATTTGTTCAATTAAACTATTAATGCTCCTGCACACGAAATCAGTAACTTAAACAAGCCCCTTGAGTTTGAAATATCTTTGGTATTACTCTTTTTAGATATATTTTGTCAGCTAACGTATAAATAGTTTTTTTTTTTATTGGCAGCTGGAAATGTATACACACCTTCATACATGATCATAAAATAGCATCGCTAAATCTGCGGCGTTAAATATATATTTCAGTACCCGTTACGCAGTTACAAACCCTTTGATTGTAGAATTACAAATGTAATTAATATCGTTCTTATAATTTGAACGTTTTAAATTAGTCCAAAACAAAATATCTTTATTATTTAAAAAGTAATATCTTCCGATGCATGTAACATCACTACAGCGGCGGTCATACGTAGCATTTTGATGCCCTAATCGACTTTATAAACATATTGTATTTTATGACGAATAAAGTTTGTGAAATCATATTGCAGTAAATAAGCTCGAAATAGTTTCTTGTTTTTAGCGACTTTTCTATTCCAATATATATTTATGGGTTCATACATAAGATATTAAAATCAATCAATCGTACATGACTTTTAAAAAGTGTTGCGTCAGTAGATAGTTCCTTACAGCTGTATTTTTTTAAGGACTTAAATATTTCCTTTCCTTTCTTTTAAGTAATTTTTCAACATTTAAAACTAATTAAATAAAATTCCTACTGTTTGATACAAAATGTAGGTTTTTTTTTTACTTATATCGTGTGTCAAAATGTCAAATGATTAACAAACATCCGTTCAATTTTCTTGGCGAGCCCAAGCTGCCTCACACAAAGCTGTGACGATAAAGATACGAGTTTTATATACAAGTGAAATGTGTCGGAGTTTAATATTTCGTTAATAATAAATAATTTTAACTGTACCTTTTCAGGCGCAGATACAAAATACACGTGAAATGTTATCAACGAACAGTTTCCCGCCAAAAATCGAACGCGGAGTTAGCTTACCGCGAATCCAAGCGTCTGTTGAATAAGTCAAAATCGTCGCGAAAGTATTCACCGGCCTGTCTACCTGGATAAGTTGCAAGAAGTCAAGACTTCATCGGTGTACCAACTCCGAGTGATCTAAAACATTATAACTTAGGTGACTACAAGTCTACAGTAAACTAGTCCTTATTTATATTCTAATAAATGATATTTTACTGTAGATAGATTTGGAGTTAGGTCCTAAGAGTGTTTAGCAAAGTACTGGTCAATAGCTGTGGTGCACAGAGCAAAAACGCTTGCTCTCTTGACGACATTCTTTCATCCCCACCTTCCGCAGGGAACATTAGAGGCATGGCTAAATGGTTAGCGTCCCTGGGACGACCACCGTCGGCCACGTCACTGGTATTTTTATCGACGCGGGAATATGTCGAATCGCCGACATAATATTATGATGGCAATTATTGCTATAAAGTATAGAAATATTGTAGATAATGGGGTTGTATCAGTGAGCGTGCTTTTGAAGAATTGGTAATTTCAAATGGTCTCGGCTTGACGTAATAATACGTAAAACTTTCTGTTAAAGTACAGATAAGAAGTGGAATACAGGCAGCATGCAGGTTTATGCTAATTTGACAAATACAGTTTGAAAAGTAATCTAAACTCGAAAGAAAATTAATCGAACCACGTTTGTATGAATCCATATAAAGTTATCTATAAAATTGTTGCCAGTAACATAAATAACAACAGCCCTTCACAAGGATAAACAAAAAAGGACATTTACCGCCCTTAAAGTAAATATTCAGCATTATTCGGTAAACTGCAGGATAATTCCGCTCCAGACAATGGAACGGGAATATCCTTAAATGTACATAATACTCGTATGTCCAGCAAATTCGCATTCCTAAGTACGTTGAAAAATGCCTTTTTTCCCGTCGCCTTACGCTTTTTAGATACACTTTACGCGGCATCTAACGCTCGCGAAGACCACAGACTGCATAAATGTAGACTTGACGCATTTAATGACTTATAAAGCTTTAACTTTTAACATCACAGCATTTTATAGCAATGATAGTTTTAAAATAGGTACATTTAGGTATATTATTCTCTATGAAACTAAAGTAACTAATATTTTCAAATATTACGATCGTAAATATAAAGCGTTAAGAAAATAGACTAGAATGTCTAGGCAATAAATCTCAATAAAATAAGACTAAAAGGTAAACATAGAAATACATATTGGATAATTTTAGTCTCTATTTTTTTTTTCTAAACTTTTCTTTTATCCTATATACTACATATAAGATTTTTCCAACGCTAAATAAAGGTCAATGCTAGTATAATTATTACGTAATTAAAACGTCAAATTTTATGGTTCTGGGTGGCTAGAACATTCGTGTTTGCCGGCTCAATTTATAATAGGCTAAGCGTATTATCAAGATAATGTTTCGCTACTTTATACATTGAAAAATACACGAAAAAACTAGACGGTTTTAAAAAAATATACTTGTTCTAAAAGTTTTCTTTTAGATAATTGACATAGTTTTAATGGTAAAATGTACGGGGTGCATAAGCTCACATCATTATTTAAATCAATAAAAAATTTTAATGTTGTCTTCTGAGTATAAAATAAATAATTCTATGGCTGCTACTCTTCTCAAGACGAATGGTAACAAGAGACCATATAAGGAGCATGTCAATTTATCGAACGCATCCGATGCGTTCCCGCGCATTCAATCCAAGATGGCGGGTCGCTCCCGTCATATTTTTTACTTCTTTTACGATGTTTAGTTTATTATTAGACATATACCCAGTGTTTAGTTTACAAAACGACATTATCTCTCATGGAAATTAACCAAACAAGTTAAGTTTCTCAGAAACTACGTTAGCGGGTACCTACAAAGAATAAAATTATTACAGAAAATTGGCACAAGTTGGATAGTCTAAAAAACATGTTTAGTTTATAGTATAAAACAAATATAATTAATAGTCAATTAAAATTAATCGTTAATGAATTAAATAATAATTCAATTTCGTTGTCACTGCTAATTAAATAGCGCTAACTTTTAACAGATATCCAATCAATCAAATTTTACTTAAATCACGAAACATCTACACAAATTGCGCAGCGGATCTGGCAAGATTTTAATAATAAATAGAAAAGAGATGTAGTTCGACAACTGGTTCAATGAATCAAATGATTAGAATCATTGCGCTTATGTGTTTTAAAAACTTCTAAATGTGTACATTACGGACGTTTCATATATTCATAAATATAAAGCTATAACTATATACCAGCAAAAAAGAATATGTATTTATATTAAATCCAATTTTTACGGATGATTTTCAGTGCAGGCAGGCTAAGACGGGATATGTCGGTATTTTACTATGTTTCAATTTAAAAAAATTGTAAAAGTTAGATTTAATATGTATAATAATCGCTTAAATAAAATAAATAATTCTTAATTTTTTTTAAAGGATGTCTGATCTTAAACTCAAAAGACGCCAAAAGGTGTGGCAACCCATATTAGTTATGTAAATGGCATAGTGATCAGCGTTATAGGGCGAAGGTAATCAGGACACTTTGTCTGGTCACCTACCAAAAACGTCTTAATTCGGTAAGTATATAAATGCTGTTGTTTTAAAAAAAAAAGCTAGATTTTGCCGTTTTAGGAACAACTCAATAAAATATTTGAATCCCTCGGGATAGTAACCAAATCCACCAGTTTGTGAAGCGTGGGCCCGCAAAACAAGGCCATGATGGTTGTTACGCTGTAGGAGGGAAATCACAATTATATCAGTTGTCTGATTAAATTAATTATCTAGAACTGCTAATAGAATAAGCATCTACGAGTTCAATATTACTTACTTAACTCTAGACTAAGTTGCCTTCACAATTGTTTTTGGGTAAGTCATATCAAATCATGACAGTTTTGACTACAATACACCCTTACAAGTTCTATACTAATGACCATGGTAATAATAAAATTTATATTAAACCTTCAAGCCAGTAATGTGAAATAATTTATTAAGAAAAGATTAAAATGATAAACTAATATTTTACTTAATTCCGAAAATATAAGGCTTTAATCTAAATTTATCATTAAGAATTTTAACGAAACAGAAAACCTATATTTTTAGCTTACTAACAATGTGAAAATGAAACAATCAGTAACAAAATAGTAATTCTGTAAGATCAAATAAAAATTATTACAAAAATATTAAACAAAAGTACATAAAAATGGACTTCAAGCAAATTTTACAAACTATACTTAATATGACCTAATGTCTCTTTGTATAAATAACTGGAATCGTATGACGTGTTACCCATAAAAGAATGAACTTAAAAATACAAAACTGTTTTGCAAAGCACGTCAGATTTGATAAGGGTCCAAGCTCCGAGATTAAGACAAAGAATGTCAAAAGTGATCGGCTGTAACCTAATTTGCGACAGCGAGTATGTTAAAAAAATAGCTTAAAAAAGTTATTAATTAAGTGTCAAAGGGCAGAAACGGCGAATGTTTGGAATTCTTTTATGTAATTTAGTATATAAAACTGTAACACCTTTTAAAATGACCATTTTTAAGGCCACTTGATGACTTAGGGACTTTAGACCTAATTAACTTATTATCCAAAAAACCGTTGTTAACATATTATTATGATACTGAAGATCGATTATAATAAAAACTATTTTATATGTCCGTTCGGTTGCAATTAATTTGCTAAATGCTGAACTATGTATGACTAGACTGTGTGACGTCTAATGAAGCTTTCAAAAGCTAAAATGAGTCTCAGTACCACTGTACTGTATCTAACGTATATTCATCTGTAAAACATTGACGTTTTATTTAATAATAACAGCGAGAGAACAGAAATAGTAAGAAAAATACTATATTTAAGGAACTTAAGAAATAAATAGTTACAGCTCTTATGTTTTCCAGAGTTATATGCATATGTACATATTGCCTCTCGCCACCTTTGAAACACAAACAGTGAAATTAGTTTACGATTCCACCGTCTTAGGTCCTTGACACCGGAACGCGAGATTTATTTTGTCATAAACACATATGTGGTCTAATAAAAAAACATGACCATGCATCCTATTTATTTAGTTTCTATAACACAGAACAGTTTCAAGCAAAACTACAATAGACTTTAAAATCTTCTCGCGATTTGTCCACCGATAATTCAATAGGACTGCCAATTACCGCTCCAGATCGATCCCCCGCCAGGCTCAGCCCGGGAGTCGAACCCGTCGATACATTATTAATGCTCGCTGAATCAGAGATACTATATTAAGTTCACTCGAGCTAGTTATAACGCGTTCACACTGTGCGACTTTGCTTTTTCAATCATTTTATTTTCTGATCAGTTTCTATTCAGGTACAAAGATGAAAACGGTTATAGAAATATATTTTTTGAATTATATTCCAGCCTATTACAGTGGCCATTCGATAAAACTCATTTGTCAGCCTTGAGTATATATTTATAGATATATTTAAATACAATATAATATATATTTAGGGCTAAAAATAAGTATAATATTTCAATATATACCAACTTAACCTTCCAGTGATCATGGATGCTGGAAAGAATCCGAAACGTCGGGAATAAATATATATAACTAACGCGAAAAATCCGTAAATCAGTGGATTTGATATAATATTTCAAATTACAAGTTTAAACTGACACAGGCCCCATCATTTCTCTAATATTTCCTAACATGCCTTTCGTTAGGGCTACTGTTGAAGCTTCAGACTGATCAGCCTATAAACCAATCTCAAACGAAGTGAAACAATAGTTTTACGAGAGGATTCGAGCCCACGGTATCAACACTGCTAGGACTAAGCAAAATACAAATAATAATAGGTACACGACACCTTATTACGTTGACGCTCTTCAAAACCGCCAGTGTACTCCATGCCTGATGGTTCGTGCAATTCAGGTGCATCCTTAGAACCTGTCCTACACTCATTAGAAGTTATTGCGTTGCTTTTTTTCGTCCCCCACGTCTCGTACAATCCAGATTGCGTCTAATTGCCAGGCAATGGCGTGAGAAAGTGCGCCGCGACACGGCACTGGCCCTAACGCTATGCTGGAAGCTAGGATATGTTCTAGTCGTGATCCGTGGTAGCTTATGGTCTAGGGTTGAGGCCTGGAAGGTATAGGCGCTTTACCAAATAAGATATGGAGCTACTGACGTTTTGAAGTCATTTGTATGTCTGTCTTTTTCTGGGATGATTTGCTACCAATCTGGCTTCGCATTAGAACACGTTAAACATAATACTTAGAAAATTATACAATACGTGAACTTTCGGTATTTCTATGTTTTTGGTAATTAGAAAACAGTAGGTATATCGGTATAATTGCTGGTTCTTCACCAGCACCACAAACTATATGATCTGCTAATTTTAGCGTGTGTTAATAGTATGTTTTATACAAAAAAGTTACAAAGTTGAATAAACATTCAACTGATACTGGAGTACATTAGTGTTGCCTACACAATTACGGTTTGGTTCATGTTAGCACGTTGTCTAATTTATTAGTATCGGTTTGTAAAGTCTATATATTTATTTATATTTTTATGAAATCTAAATAAATAAAGGGTTTGCATTTTTATACGTTACGAATAAACTTAAAACAAAAACTCTTTAGACATTAAAAAGCTGGTCATCACTGAGTAACAAAGGCTACATATTTAACTATAAAAAAACTCCTTATAAATCTCTATTTAAATGGTTGGTGTAAAAAATTCTTTATTTATGCAGAAATTTCAAAAGGTCTATAAAGGCTACGCGTGCGCAGATGGTAAAGAAATATTAAAGTTAGGACTTTAGAGTTTTATCCTTTTGTCTTGTATTAACGATTTCAACTATAAATCATAAAATAGGAATACCAATACTATATGTCAAAACTTATTTAATTTAGGAGCCTATATGTAAGGCGTAAAATGAATGGCTTTTACCGCCAAATTATTCTCTCCAGATGGTATGTTGCCAATATAAAGGCGTTAATTGCAAAGCATTTTAAATTGATACGAATTGCCTTCTACCTCCAATGAAAGGGGATTTGATGCATTGACTGTGACGGTTAATTTTAAGGCACCGCGTTTTTGAACGTTTTCAAAGACGATGAGTCATTCGACTTTTTACATGGCTATAATGAATAATTAAATTGCTCGTTAATTCTGGTAGTGGTCAAGTTGCCCTAACTATCACGAGGTGATACACTTTCTTTGGTTTGCAAACCAAAGACTTATAGCACTTGGCCACGTCATTCGCGGGGTAAATCAGTCTAAATCGGTAAAAACATCATTCTCTTCTTAATGAATCAATCTTGCTTAATCTCTTTTAGAGAGGCCTCCATCTCGGAACACAGTCATATTGGCAAAACAACCGGCTTGCGGTTAAAAGAAGCACTGTATTGATATTTTAATTAAGGTTATGTTAAATGTTTTACTATGAGTTTTGTCACCTAATCAATCACACCGACGATTAATTCCTATTTATGTTATTAGCTCTGTACCAGTGAAATAGTTAAAGTATTAAATGGGTTAGTTAGGTTAGCAACATGATCTGCCACTAACGTATGCCGCGTGCACAACTTTGTAGGCGTTCCAGACAATTAGTTTCGTTCCGATGCATTCCTCGATAGCACCCCACCTGCAATTTTATTGCCCGAATAATTACAAAAGGCCAAATTCCGCTTGCAACTAACTACTTGTAACTTTTTACTAAGAACTAGGACGATAACATAACCTTAAAAAAAAACGTACATGTTTGTAAACAAACCACCGCACATTCTATTTTTAAATTTGTAGTTAGAATTTCTACGTTATTCTCTATGCATCAATTTAGTGTCGAAATGTTTAACTTGCTTGTTTTATTGGAAATAAAATATTTCCACCCATGATGGCGGATAGTGAATTGATTGGGAATTGGAAAACTGTAAAACATAATACGGGATGTTATACTACAGAAATAACATCCAGATGATATCTAAACTAAAATTCGACTTTAATACTTATGTTATAAAACCTTTGAACAATACCGTCACCGTCCGTGATGTGATTTAACTATACAAAATAAATAAAATTGAAGTGTCGTTTTGTTACATCCAAATAACCGTTTTATAGTGATCAACCTCGTGATATGTATCCGATACATATAACAAAACAACATGTCTGACTGTCCGTATGTTCTGGCTAAAATCTGGAATGGCATGTCCGATTTTGGACGGGATTTTCGTTGAAATATTATATCGGATGTAACACAGAGTAACTAAGGCTACTTTTTTTAGAAAAATAAATATATTAAAACTCGGACGATGTCGTCTGCTAGTAATAAATAAAGCAAATGCAGCAGGAGGAGTATTACATATTTACGAGTGTATATTCGTTCATATGCTATGGATGTATGCAAGTATGGATTAGAACTGGAATTTGTTTAAATTATTCCTTTTGCTATCTTTTACCATACAATCATTTCCCGTAGTTCTTTCATTTTATTCTTCACTGAATATAGTTATTATATTATACTATACTTTATTTAATAAAATGTCGGGCAAGGGACTGTTGACATTAAACTTACTGTGTAAAGTAACTTGAGCAGCGATCTTTAAGTTCTAAGGGACTGATTTTAGACAAGAATTTAGAGGTGCATACCGAAATATTATATTCACAATGTATACAAATAAAAAATACAAAAAAAGAATAGTCACAATTTTATTAAATAAGATCAATATAAAACTACACGCTTCCGGGGGTTTGTCCTTAAATCGAGTGACCTTACATGCAGTTTACAATGTACTTAAAACAATATACCTAATAAGTTTAGAATCAAATACATAAGCAACGTTTCAATATTCAGTTCAATTGCTTTTTGTGCAAATTGCCTGAATCCTCTGTCGATATATAAATCATCGAATAATGATTTTTATCAAGTCAAACCCAAGGTAACACATTCGAACTCTTTAGTCTGTTATGCTAATAGATATTATGTGTATATAATATATTTTTAGCAGATTTACATTATTTATTTTAAAAATTATTAGTGGCTTTGCAGCTTCCATGGCAGATGGGTTTCAAGTAGAGTTACCACGAATAGTAATTTTGGCTGAATAAATGGCAACACTATTTAACAATATATTTAACCATTCTTAAAGAGAACGTTAATAACAAATAACATAATTCGAAACCGATCGTAACTACTGGTAGTTAGAAATTTTTCTTTTTTGCTCAGGAGTTTCGTATATAGTGAGGTTAATTTCTGAAATTTTCATCCTGTACCGACGAAAAACATAATCGTTTGCCACCAACAAATGCTGGAAAGATATTTTTGTACATTACAACTTAGAACGGATCAATTGTACTTACTATTATAATTGTAATTTGGTTCTGATTTAATATAACCTTAAATAATATGATGAGTTTTTTCTCATGTCTTCGTATTCTGTACTCGGCCACGTAATACGTACTATTCGGCCGAATACCGAATTATAGCCGAATATCGTGGTATCTTTAGTATCAACAAAGTTGAAATTTGTTTTATATCTTTGGTCAATCAATTATTTGTCTTGATAACCTACTCCCGTAACAACCAGAAATAAGTGCAATAATTATTGTTTTGTTGCAATTATTTTGTGATTTGTCCACGTGATTACATATCACGGCAACAACGTACAAGAAGTCAAAAGTCTAAAGTATTCATAACATGAAACGAGTACAATTTCACCTCCACAAATGAAGACAGACCCGGCATACAAAAATGGTTTAGATATTAAAATATGTGTCAATTTTAATACAATATGGTTTACAATATGATTTATTTAATATTTAAGAAAGAACAGTAACGATATTTCTTTTGAACACATTTGCTTTTTGATCTTCAGCCAACCGTTAACCGTGTTGTCCTGTTGACATTGGAATATACTTTTGATATTTTAAAAAGCTCATCTGACGTACGTCTTGGTTTATATACTTTTATTATTTGAATCAACTTTATCGCGTTAATCAACAATTAAACAACACTGACAGAACAAAGCTTTTCTCGCTAAAAAAAATATCGCCATTCGTTACTTACTTTTTACAACACAAAAAAACATTACATAAAAGAACACAGGATCTCTACAACAAAAACACCCAATTTTTCCTGATTACATATGTAATAATGCCATGTTTTTTTTATTCTTACTAAGCGACATAATAATGAATGTATCCATATACCATTAGTAATTTTGATAATTTTCAAACCTTCTAATAACTAATCTCAATCAGTTGGGGACGGTATAATAAAATTTAATGTACATCCAACAATACAATTCCGAGGGGCAATAGTTCTGTAATAGTTACGATCCCTCTAGCGTCTAATATTTACGCTGCCATTGGACCTAGACACTGAACCTGAATGTGGCTAACTCGGGCCCGGCCGATGGCTTCGTCTCACACCGAAGCGTAATATCATCTTGCGAGTCGTTTAGTCTGTTCATGACTAATAAATAGTAATGAAGATTCGTCGGTTTCTTATCTAATTGGACAATTTGAAACCAATCCGTGATTTGGAAAAATATATAGGGGAAGCAGCCAAGACTGACTTATATAGGATGTTGTTGTGAGCTCGATCTTATTTTTAGATTCAGCACCCCTGGAATGGCGTTCAAGAGGTGCGTTTGCGTAAATGAATGTGCTGAGTAATTTTAAAGAAAAAATCTCATAAAAAGACGGAATTGTGGTAAGCAATGTTACTCAAAGTTTTTAAGTTTCACTTGATTGTCGCTCAGTGATTGACATCTTAGCTTATGTACAATAAACAGTATATACAATATACAATAAATAAAAAATATAGACAAAAAAAGATGAGGCTTTATTTGTCTATCAAATTGATTATCAAAAAAATTAAAAATAATATTTTATAGTTGTCTTATTTTAATATACGACGGTTCTTCGTTATACTCAAATGATCATATTCGTAAACGGAAACAGTTGTTAAATTTTAATTTTATAATATATTATTTATTATTATATAATTATATATTATATAATTGGACAATTAGTTATTATTAATAAAATATTCGCTGTACGTGTGTTTCCATTATTTCTTGGGACATAAATCAAGTAAGAATCTAGTTAGAGCCGTTTTAGTGAATGAAATAGTGTCGAGTCTTCCCATTAAATGTGCAGCTTTTGTTTGATGATTTATATTATGGTAACAAACCATTTAAAAATCTTACAGGAAAAGACTGAAAAATAGCAGAACGATGTCAAGTTAAAATGTTTGTACAACCTGAGTACACCGCAATGAAAATGTTTTTTTTTAAATAAATTTAGATGTGGTTTAACGGGACGGCAGCACTGCAGTGCCTATTTTTTCCGCCAAGCAATAATGTGTAAACACTACTGTGTACCGGTTTGAGCACCGCAGCCCATGTGTTTATTGGGTAAACAAGACGTAACATTCTATAGCTCACGTAGACCGCCCATTGGTGATACTCCTGTTATCAGTGATCTCCATAGGTGTTCGTGACTTCTTTCCATCAGGTGACACGAATGCTTCTATGCCTTTAATGCCAATAAAAAAATAAAACAAAAAAACTTAAGTATTTTGCTTAAAAGACAATACAATAAAACATTTTCCATTAGCAAATCGAGCGAGATGCATAGTTCAGTGTGACGAGCGGCCGGTGCACTGTACATAGTACGCACACACTGGCGGCGTTACGTGAGCGGACATAATGCACGCACACTACGGGGCGCGGGCAACGTCCCTAACTCGGTTATACCGGCGATAGTTATGTTTTATTTATACTTTCTTAGCTCGGGGGATGCGGCCAAATGGACGTATGTGAGAATTCGTTCGTTTGCCTATAGCACGGCGTGCTGAGTATGTTTTTCTTATGAGTTCGAGGTAAAGATTTCTATTGATTGTACCGAAATAAAATTTAGAAGTAGTTTACTTTTTAACCTGATAGTTTAGTAATTTTTCTAAGGTAAATTAGTTTAAGCGTTATATCAGAGTAAACGTAAATGCTTTATTCTTTAATGACATCGATATCAGGAGATAATTATATTTACAAAAAGGTGACACATCATCTGAGATATAATGAAATGAATATGAATTTTACTTCAATTGTCTGTAATATTATGTCAATTGCTTGATCGTACTTGTGAATTAAGACTGGGTAAATTAGGATTAGTATAATTTTAGTTAAACAACCAATTGCAGCCAAGACATTTAGCGTTCTTTGACAAAACTTCGTGTAGTTTATGGTGCTAATCTTCAAATAAGCAAAATTTACGTTCAATACCATTTGATTACTTTGCTAAAAATGTTTCATGAACAGTTTTTTCATATAAATACTAGCGACCCAACTCTGCTTCGCACGGGAGCTATGCCGAAAGAAAATATACCTACAATTTAAGCATATGTCATGCATGCAAACTTTCCTATTTAATCACTCTGTGTATTTAAAAAAACCGCATCAAAATCCGTTGCGTAGTTTAAAATTTAATCATAAATAGGGATATAGGGACAGAGTAAGCGACTTTGTTGCATACTATGTAGTGATGGCAAAGATTTTAATAATATGAACGTCATTAGAAAATATATCATTTGTGATCGCGGGCGGAATGGTCGTCGAATCACAAAACGTTTTATTATCGTCGCCGACATAAACGATTCCCGTCAATTTAAATCGTCCGCAAAGAATACGTGTCATTCGTTCCTTTCTCCTTTCAAATTCACAGCGGCATTAGGAGCGTCTCCGCCGCGTCCCCCGCCGCCGCCCTGCGCCTGTGTGCGCGCGCAGGTAACCGGGACCGTCTGCAGCGCGGGAACCGCGGCCGCCATGTTGGCGTGAATGTATTAGAATTTTTCGCTCTTAGAGGAATCTTAGCGGTGAAAGTTCCCATTCGAATGACGCCTCGATCGGAATATCACTACTGGACATGGATGAATTTTGATGTTCGAATGAGACACGATTATTTTTTGTTTTGTAATAATTTTATTTCATAATATAATACTTTTTACTCATTTCATTTAATTGGCAAAGTTTGAATATTGTAATAGATAAAGAATTAAAATATAACAGAGAAATTGACGAGTAAACAACTAGCGTAAACTAATTCGTACCTATTACAAAAAGATCGATAGTAATCTGTAATGCCTCAACATCATACGCGGTGTTCCTTTTTTCTGCAGATAAAAAAATCTTCGCCGAAAATCTCGCAAGAAATTAATTATGGCGGGAAAAAAAAAGAAAGGGGTGCGCGCGCGGCGCTGCATTCACTGACGTAATTTCTCTGGCGACGAGCGCGCCGGCGCAGTGGCGCACGAGAACTCGCGCGTCTCGCACGCCGCTTCCACAACACACTGCCACAATCATATCGTGACAAACCGTTGCCGAGAGCTTAAAAAATAAAAAAAACACACCCTTACCGAGCATTATCTGTATTTATACAAGACGAGGCCTATATCTTTTATCATTTCGAACACATGTCACACACAACACGGTGTTGCACACATCCATTCCGATTGACGCCGGTGCACATGTCAGTCGGCGCGACCGGAGCCGGAGGATTTTGTGAGTTTCTATTTTTTATTTACTTATTATTATAATTTTTATTTTTTTATATAATGAGGAAATTACCTTTCATTTATACATTTTTTAATATTTATTATTGGCATGAATTTAATCGTGTGTCTTTGTCTGTGGTCAAATGAGAACAGTTTTTATTCGATCTGTAAGATATCTCTAGTTTAATTGGATTCTTGTTGGATATTCTTTAGTTTTATATTTATCGTTTTTAGCTTTATTTTTCAACAAAAGCTTTGGATTTAATAATATAGTATTAGGCTACATATTTTAAACTATTTTTTGTCGTAACACTTTAATCTTATTGACATATTGTTGTCACCTCCACATTTAGATGTCAATGTTGGACATTATGACATTTATATTTTTTAATATTACACAATATAAAAGCAGACTAGAAATTCATAACCACGTGTTTTTTTAGATGTCATTGCAAGCCCTATTGTCGTGTCGGTTTAATAAATTATTACTACGTGATTACTCTCGTATTTAATATTGTTTTTTAATGAAAATCGGTGAGTTTTCCAAGCCTCCATGTTGCAGTGCCACATCACCGACGCGGTACCTAACCTAGGCCAACATAGACGTGTCGGAAGGAAGGTCAATACACTCGGTCACGGCCGGCACTTTCTCGCCTCGAATTATACTTGTTTAGACTGGCATGGGGTGTTCTAGCTCGCGTCGGGTCGGCCGACTTAAATAAAGGGACGCGTTGTTTTAAATAAGCAACAATAACGATCTGAGCCTTTGAACTATTGTCGAAATTAGTCATGGTAGCATAGTTCGCCATTTTTCACAATACCTGTCTCTGACAAACTTCTCTTTCCTGTAAACATTTGCTTTGTTACATTCCAATTTGAAAGGCGGTAACAAGCTTTTAAAAACAGCAATATCTTATTATGATTTTTATATGAATAGCCGCGTGTGTCGACGATATTTCCGTGATACATATCATATTTCAAATTGTAACTGATGCCTATATTTGGTATCGATCTTAAATTTGTAATATTACATTTGTCTTCCATATTCAGTACTATCTCTTAATAATACCTATATTTGTAACTTTTTCCGTTGCCCCTTTTTTAATATCTACATTTTCGATATACACATCGCGATAATAAGTTGAATTACGCAATCCCATCGAGCTTAAAGCTTTAAACCATACAACTGGATTATATTCGGCCGTGAACGAGTCCTACAGATTGGCTCGGTCTAATTCAGGCGGCGTCGCTGTTACCCTAGGTCACTGCTCGGCTCCTCGACCGCTCCCGAGGGGGGCCGAGCGCGCCCGAGCGTTGCGCGCGCATCCACCGAGACGAAAGCGCCATTCACAAATGTTGCCAGCATTTACCGCGCGAATACTACGGCTTTTGATGCACATCGCTATTTAAAAAAATGCAGGCCACGTTGAAAAAAATATGTGTGCTTATGTACACGCGTTATAAGTTACACGTCTTTGGCGCAACGAGATAAAAAATCTTTTCGAAAAGTTCATCTTTCGCCTCGTTGGTAAAACACAAAAAAATAAGTTAAAAAAATCATTTTTTTTACTTTATACGCGTTAAAATTACTTTTTTATTTTATTAATTGTCGGATGGAATAGAGTTTTTTATATTTTAACAAGTTAGTAAATGAAGGCTATATTTGTGTTATTGCAGAAAGAAATTGTTCAAAGAGTTGATAATTTTAAAATATAACATATAATTTTTTAAAAGAGTCAATCACAATTTATATTAATTAAACACCACCTAGTAATTACTAGTAGAGCACTAGATTATCGGTTGAAAAAACCTAATCCGATTACCATGTATAAAAGAAACAGTAGGTTTATATTAATAAAAGATTTATAAAGGCTTAAAACTCATTCTCTACCATAAAAAAAACCTTTTGTTTATAAATTTATGGATTATATAACTTGGAATCATCCAATGGTCAAAGATTACACTCCTTCTCTAAAAGGTTTTTACATAAGCCAGATGAAATGTTAAGTGTTATATCCTGTACTAATTCAAAAGTCACACAGTACGTCACTTTCGGGCTTTCGGGACCCTCACTGTATGAATCAACAAAACACTATTTGATTGTCGTATATTTCTTGTGTGATGATAGTTTTGCTGTATTCTGATATAAGACATATAAATAGCATAAATGCTTGTTAGAACTCACTTCATTTGATTATTGTAACAGTGTATTTTGACTCTGAACTCTTTTGGTTGAAGTTTTACAAAAAACTTTACTTCTTTATATTTGTCAATAGCAACTTGCGTAAGGGGGAATAAATTATATTATTTTATCCACACTTTTGCTCATTATTAAATATTCTTTATGAAAAAAATAATTAATATTAAAGCAGAAGTAAGCAGCCTTCCTATATATTATTTTCTAGAACGTTTATTACGCTACAGAAGAATTAGATTTTATTATTTTCCTATGTCGGCGTTTTATTTGAAAAGGTTAATTTCTAGAAACTGTTTATAATCTTTAATTTAAGTACCACATGTAACGTAATATAGTTTGGTATTAACTGCTTACGCATTTAATTTGAGTCGTTCGCATATGTAATAAGCAAATAAAATTAAAAAACCATTGTTCTACATGAGCTATAGGAAAAGGCACATGCTCTAAAAGCCTGAGATCTTAAATGCCGCGGGGAAACAACATTGTGTTGTGCAACTAGAAAAGTAGTATGGTTTTATGTCAAACATCTTTGACAACTGTTTAGAATGTCAGTGTCTACAATATCCCTAGAAATAGCACCCTAATTATTGTGTCTGATACCAGTCCTGCATCTACCAATTTATAGTGCTGGCACTACACGGCACTACAAATTAACTTATATGTTTAAAAGGACTGCGCCTAGTGGTAAGGGCGTGTGCTTCAGAAACCAGAGGTCGTCGGTTTGAATCCTGCGGGGACTCGACAAATATTCATTGTTGTATTATCATAAATGAGTTAAAATTAAAACAAATGGCCAATCGTAAAGTTATCAAGGCTAAGAGTCCTCTTTGCAAAGAACCGGCAACGAAATTACCATGCGGTCCCTATACGAGCGTTATCGGCGCAATACTTCGTTCTGGTTTGAAGGGCGCTGTAGCTAGAGTAAGACGAGACACTATATCCTCTTTGTCAGAGTAGAACGGACTTGAATTTATCTTATTATCAAAGCATAATATTGATTAACCATCGGGGGTAGATAACTTAAGTTAGATATTATCTAACCGCCGCCGTGGCCTAGCGGTATTGGCTCTTGCTTTATAAACCGGAGGTCGTTAGCTCGAATCTCGCAGGGAAACAACTTTGTGTTATCGTTGATTTCTGGTAGGTTAGGAGAATTTGGGCGGATCACTCAATTGTCTGAAAAGTGAGATGATCCATGCGTCGGATGGGTATTTAATTGAAACAGCGTAGGATACGGTCAAAAAAACCCCTAATTGCGAAGGCGTGCATAAGGGGAGGCCTATGTCCAGCAGTGGTTGAGATATTATTTTATGATATTGATAAAAGCTTAATAATTGTAGTAATAGGTCCGGGTCAAAGTTTTATTTATCGCTTTTAACAACTTACTTTCTATACAAGACAACGTTTTTTTAGCCTTTTTTATTGTAATGATAATCTCAATTGGAAAAAATCTCATATGTTTCTAAATAAAAGATTCAAATGTATTCAATAAAACATTACACATTTTTATCAGTAATGAAAACTCTACTTCCAAACCATTGCTATAAATACGATTCCGATATTTTTTTGAATATTTAACTGTAATTAGAAAATATTTGGCGTAAAAACTTTGATCTATAAGTGTTTCTCTGTGCTCTAATGGTATAAGGCCCTATTCTATGAAATAGAGGTGGTAGGGTTTAAACACCGTCTGTTAAGTTTAAGACTTCTGAGACATTTAATAATGACGTGACTAAAAAGAAATACGATAAGTATCGAACGAAGTTGATTTTTTCTATTCTTGACCAAAAACATATATAGATACTGAATTTCAGATGTTGTAGGAACTCGAAGTCTTCTGCGGTCTTGAACTTTAGGCAGTAGATCTTAAGATTGCTTTGATGTATCTTTTTTTACTTTTTATTTTAATAAAGTTAGGAGTCATAAAATAATTAAAACTTTCGTGAGACATTTAATTTAAACTATGTACTACAGATGACTAAAGTCCTTAATCAGGACGAGTGAAGTGGAGTTCCACTTGTCCTGATGAAGGACCTCAGATGGGTCCGAATCTAGTCGGCATACAGACTTCACGTAAATTCAACCCTTGATAGTACATACTTTAGTTAGAGTTCATCCACTATTTTTATACAATACATGAAAATATAATGTCAAATAAATTTAAAACGAGTCATCTCGTTAAGCAACAACAAACGATTCTTACCATAGGCAACGTAAACAAAACACAGCAGTGATGCGCCTTAAAAGCCGATCTTTAACGATTGTAACGCGTAACGTTTTTAGCTAATAACCTTTTACCATAAACCGCGCACAGCTGTAGCCGATAAAAACCCACCCCATAAAGGGCATGTGTTCTGTGGCCGGTAATTCGCCCCTAGCCCCTACCTGGAGGTCAATGGTGGCCCATGGGCAGGTTTCAAGTTTCTGTCTCTTAGTGATGGCTGTTATCATCAGCTGTTTGACGTATATCGATAGTTAGAATGTTTTGAAAAAGCAAATTCTACAGAATAATAGCTAGTGTTAGGAGAGCATAATCTGAGTTTTAGCTTATCATTCAAGTTTATAATATATCAATCTATTTGTTCAAAAGAAGTTTTGTGTATTGGTGCACATACGACGTCCTATTATAACTTTATTATTTTATTCCATAATTAAAAATAATAATTGTTAGATTTTAATGTATAACCTAAAAGTACATTATGTTTGAATATTGAAACACACCAAAAATAATAAAATTGTAATAATGTTCATCTCATTTAGAATTATGGTCAATATTTTTGTTAGAACTATCAAACCACGCTAATCTGCTTTGCCCGTAACATGCCATTCTTTACCAGTCTTCGCGACGATATCATAAGCCGAAGATCATAAACAAAACAGTATCAAGTTTAAAAAGTGATATTTTGCAGATCAATAAATTAATTATCGATAAGTCGATATCGATGTCTCCGACATCATTCGATTCGACGCACTTGCAACGAATGACCGGTTCGTTTCACTGCCAAGGTCCCAACCACCCCACGACATACGTCTCGGAGTCAATACAATGGTTTGTTTTAAACAATATCAGGGTGGAACACAAAACTATTATTACAATCACTATTTCTTACTCGTATATTAAAAATTAATATTCCCGCCATTACAACAGATTAAAAAAAATGGCGGATGCAGCCGGAAGTTATGGCATTTTTTTAAAAGTACAAAACTTAACAGTTCGTTTATGTACTTTCTTCAAAATTTCAAGCCTTCTTTTACTGCCATCATAAATTAAAATCACAGTTATTAAATGAAATGTACAATGTACAGATCTAGTAACTTATTTAAAAGTTATGTATAAATAAAAAGTTATAAAAATATTTTTCAAACAGTTTTTTATATAGTTTGTTTTTTTCGCCGTTCTTTCATAATAAAAAAAGAATGCATTGAGAATATTAATTGAGCGATAGGATGGTAACACCACGAAAGCAAAACTCGCCTTATCTCAAAACAACTTTCGGGAAAAGCGATGATGCATGAAAGGTTCGAATTATCATTTCGTGATATTTAACACGTCAAGATTAATTTCGGGGACGTGGATTGTTTTATCTGGGGTCCATTAATAAGGTAACTTTTAAAGTGCCCGACGTATAAACAGAATGGAAACGATCAATTTCCGTGTCCTATGAAACTCATTGAGTTATTATCAACCACCCACAAGGGACAAGTGGAGTAAAGCCAATCTTTCGAGTTGAAAAAAATTGTTATTTATAGTAAACTTAAACTATTTAAATTTGAAATAGGACAATGTATTTTAAGACAGCATTAAAAAGAAATATTTACATGTTATTAATGTTTTAAAAAAGTTTCTATACATCAATTTTTAACTATTTAGACACTCAATTGACTAATAAAAGAGTTTTTTTTAGTTTGAAAGATAACGCTATTTCAAGATGTCTGCCTGATATTGAATAGGGATGTGCCCTTTGTATAAACCGGTCATTTGTATGGAATTCGGAATGAACTAAAGTGCGCCGTGTCGACCCACGTATGTTTAAGAGAAGTCTTTTATTAAAATAAATGTTCCATTCAACGTGAAGAATGTTATACTGTTGACACTATTTGTGTGTATATATCAAACAGCACGAAAGAAGATTTTGACGTTTTATATTTTTGTGTTGCCAGTGTAAGAAAATACCCCAAAATTGTGGAATTTTATTAGAAAACATAATGCTTTTTGTAATATAATCGGAAAACCATACTATACCAATATTTTACATTATTTTATATATTTCCTGAGGCATAGAACTATTTACGAGTTAAGAAGTAATAATTCTGATACGTTTAATACGAGTATCTATACTTAAGTCCATTATACTTTTAATTTGTTTTACGATCTCGGTAATTGATCGCTGGATAATTCTTTAATCCGTCAAATTAAAGTGATGCGCGTATACTATTTTTATCGAGACCAAGTCGCTAGGCTAGGCCGGGCTATTCAAGAGTGCGGTGGGGCGTGTGCGTCCAGCTAAATGTCATCAATTAGGCAGCATCTGCGGCCATCTCGTCCCTACCAGGTATTATTTACAGTTAAGCATTAAAATACCGACGTCTGTCAGGTACCGGTTGGATCTAAGTTGACCGCACTGTTGAGTTCAGTTTTAAACCTGCGCCATCTTGCTTTTGAACGGGACCGTTGCAAGTATTCATCTTTTTATAATTATCTAGACAGTTGCTGCAATGTAATTTATTCCTTTTTGAGTATTCCGTAGTGATTTATTGTAAGAAAAACAATAAACAAGCATTATATATTTCAAACAAGCGTTATTTATGTATGACGTAGTTAGAATTTTCTATCCTATTAAATAAAACACAAAGATAAAGCTATATTACCTCAAATAAATGTGGCATGGGCGTGTGCTTAAGAAATTGGAGGTCGTGGGTTCAAATCCTTCTGGGACTCAACAAATTTTCATTGTCGTTGTTATGAGATTCCTCGTCTTTCATAATCATCAGCCTGTGATAGTCCACTGCTGGACGTAGGCCTCCCCTAATACACCCCTATTCATCAGAGCGTTATTGACTGTATCCCACTACGCTAGTCTAATGCGGGTTGGTGGGTGGATCGACTTTTTACATGCCCATCCGACACATGGATCATCTTATTTTTCCGATTTTTCCGAATTGCCCTAAGCAAATAGGAAAGAACAATAAAAATTTATTGAGTCTAAACCCACGAATAAACCTCCGGTTTTTAAAGCACACGCCCATACCACTAGGCTACAGTGGCAGTTACCAGCGAAGAGGGATATACCACCCTTTAATTCTAAATAGAGAAGTATATTAAAGCGCATGCAGAAGGATAGACATTTTAACGTATGTGTTAATTATAATCCTGGGAATCCAAACCGACATATATTTCAGTGCCAATTAACACTGGCATGTTAAAATGTTGTACAACCCTTTTAACCGTTCACACATTTGGGAAATTATAACAAATTTCTCCCTGAATCAATTTAATTAGTAAGAATTCAAGATCTCAACATTCCGAGAGTTTCAATCATTCAATCATTTTGAGTGTTGTAATGTCGACTATAATGTAGGAAAAATTCGAGTTGAAGCAATAAAATATTATACAGCACTATAAGTCAGTTTCGGATTTTTAATAATTTTCAATGTCCTTTGGCAACCTAAGGATCTTCCAGGATCCTTAGTTAACCTGTGACGCTAATAACAGGATATTGATTTTTCGTAAAAAATACAGTTTTACTAAACGTTACGCGTCCGCCGCAATATAAGATATTGGAAAAGTTGTCAACATTTTTTTTAAAAGTAGCATTGGCCGTTAAAACCATCCCGCAAAATTATCACTGAGAACTCTATTCCAGGTATTTTGTTTGCAATAAAAAAAGCATATTAGCGCAGCTTTTTTTCCTGGGAATTGATTAGCGAAGATAGCGCAGCGCAGGTTAATGTATCAAATTCCGCGCAGCCAGCGGTGGGAACGGGCAACAATAGTGAGAGAGTGCATGTATACTATGTACGTCATATTTTACTGCGGTTTCGTATGAACACGCCACTGCACGCCGTATTGCTAATGAGGTAAAATAGAATCTAGCATAATCTGTGCGCCGGACGTTGATCCGGGGAGTGCGGCTTTTTCCCGCGCTTCTGTTTCACAATGTTGCCAGGGTGAATTTACCGAAATACTATATTGTGTTTATATGACGATATATTTACAAATATGGAAACAAATTTATTTTCCGTTTGCTTTATCTTATCATAATAGTAGTGTTATGAACGCAATATTATTTTTATTTCTTGTTTATTATACTGTATATTTTAAGAAATATTAAAAAAACATCTTTTGGTTTTGATTATAATTCTTTGATGACAAATATACGTTAAAAGTTAATGATAATTGAGTTTAACTTTTTAAAAGCAAATTTCGTTCGCACAAAACTTTCCAAATTTACATCCGGCCATGACAAAAAGGGCGCAGGTGTTAAATTTAACTTGTTCCTGAAAATGAACAAACAGATTCATACAAAAGCCGAAAGCTCTTCATGCGTAGCTCCTGCAAAGTTATTTTCATTATACGGATAAAAATTTAAAATACTGTATAGCTAGGATAAGAATTTTAATATAAAAATTTGATTAATACCAGACCATTACAACATTAAATCATACAACATAATTACATACTTATACATTAAATACTTGAATTTAAATCATCAAAGACCAAAAACTAATCGTCAATCACAATGTCCTTACGTTCACCTATGCGATCGGTATTTATAGGGAAAAACCAGTGCCTCAGCAACTTGGCAAAACGTCAAAGTTGCTGCCACTCTTGCCGATAAGTTACCTTTTCTTAGAAATAAAACGAATAATGTACAAAAGCCAATAGTTTCGTAGACGTACTGGTTAGCAATACAGAATTATTATAAGTAAAGTGCATAAACGCTTCATTGTTGCTAGCCACCTTTAGACGCAAGATGTCTTATTCAGCCTTTAAACTGGCTATATTACCAGAGCACACGAAAACAACATTAACTGAAGAAAATAACAGAACTTTGGTATCACTCTAGGTTTTCTTAACTAAGCTAAAACCTACAGGATTTTTATCACTTCTTCTTCTTCTTTCAGTGCCTCTCCAATTACTGAAAGTTGTCAGTCAAGTCAAATTTATCTCTGTCCAAAGCGATCCTAAATTTAATATTTTAAGTATAATATAAGTTAAAACTTATAAAATAACTAGTATTGCCATCGTAACTTAAATTGTTTTACTTATACATGCACAAAGGAATAATCTTTGTGTATAAAAATAGCATACCAACCATTACAGAACGCTGGCTTGACGTAAAACAAGTGTTGCCATAAAAAAGTGTCAGATGAGACGATGCTCCTGTAGAATGCGAGTTGATTTAGCGGGTTTTTTATCTGTATTTTGTCCGCCATTTGCCTTTCTTTACACCATCAATAAACATAAAGTTAATGTACGCTTCGTCATGACTTGAATTACACCAAATGAAAAAAACATGGATGTTCTTTTTAATTTTTTATTCCACATTAAATATTTTACCCCGATACCTTTGATGGTATCTTAGAAATGTTTGCATTATTACCAGTGTCTAATTGTTAGTAATAATAATATTTCTAGACACTACACTACATATAGTCGTACTAAGCAAGTCTTGAACTAAGGACAAAATATAGATTTCTTCGTTTTCTATCTATTTAGATACAAACACCTTAATAAATGGCTAAAAAATTGTCATTGCAATTTTGTACATACTTCAACTGTTAAATTTATTTTCTCACTTAAAACTTTTTTTAGAGTGTGTGAGAATTAGTTTATTCGTGTTTGCGGATTAATTATAGTTTAAGCTTTGCAAAGTGGTTTAATATCCTACTTCTGAAAAAAGAAATTAATGCACATGTATAGGCCATAAAATGAATTATGATATTGTCTCTTTTGCTTGTAAAAATACCTTCTGTAGCAAAAGTATCTCCGCGTTGTTCTTCTTAAAATATGCGCTATGTTATGAATAGACCACCCAATTTGAGTCCTTCACTTTGTTACGACAAAATCTATGATTTATAACAGAAAAGATTCTTCCTAAATGATAAATTTTAACTTCTTTTTGAAAAAAGATATATATCGGTGTCATCATATTATATTAAACTACATTTTGGAGAAAAATATATATCGGTAATTTATTTTATATTTACATGGAGAACTAATTACCATGTCTTTTGTCCGTTAAAAGAAATTTTTAACGTTTGAGCACTATTATCCCACGTATTCAGCAAACAAAGACAATTTAAATTTGACCATACTAACTGCAAAGGAGCGCTACAGGGACAATGAAATTTAAATCTTACATGAGATGCAGATCGAAATGCGCTTTTTAATCGAGTAGGTAACATGGACATCTGCAAAATGGAATAAATTTCGTTGCAAACGTTTTTAATGTACCATGGTTGCTATATAACGTAAAAGATGGCATTTTAGCAAATCTATACAAACTATATAATGTAGGAGTGTATGTACGTTTTTAACAAAAAATAACAGTTTTTTAATAATTACATTGTGATATACAACCGATACATATAAGAAAATATTTTTTTTGTTAATTTTCGTCCGTCTGTCGTTTTGTTCTGACTAATCTCTGGAATGTCTTGTCCGAATTTGAAGGGACTTTCACTGGAAGATAGCTGACTTAACTGGGAGTAACTTAGACTCTTAAAAAAACTAAAATATTATATTTTACATATGTTCACGCGGAAAAAGTCGCGGTAAAGAGCTAGTCATAAATAAAACGTAAAGCATACATTCGAGTATAAAGAATATGGAATGCATTTAGATTGTTAACGCTGACTTTTGTTCTACTAAGCTACATTTATCATACGTTTGCATTTGCTAATAATTTGTGTTATGTTTTAGTCTTAATACTTTAACCAGACAAAAAGATGTTGCTTTAATAAAAAACCTTTAACACGTTTGAGTAAAAGGAAAAGCAAAGAAATAGTAATTTAATAAAATATTTTGCATCAAAATATTTTTATGCTATGATACAAAAACCTGAAAATAATTTTTGATCTATTTTCTTACGAGTCAACAGTCCTACTCGAGTTTAAAACCAGAATAGACCGACGACCACGGTTAGCAACAGGCGTACAAACCAAAGCGGGGACCTCAAAAAACGCTCCTCCAGTCTAAACCTGAAAAATCCGGACCCTAACGAGCCTAACAGGTAGCCGGTTCGAATCGGGACCACAAAAAACTGGTGCCACCACCAATATTTGCCCCGGCCACGAATGCACTTGTCATAAGGCAAACAGAACAAACTGTGTCGGGTAAAAAGCAGACGGCGAGACAAAGGAGAGGGGAATAGTGAATAGGAATGAGACGCCTTCGACTGTGTAGAATGAATAATTATGCATTCGTCGGGCGGCCGCGGTAATGGGTTACACAGGGCTGTGTACTGTCGCCGCTGACATGTTGTCACTGTTATTCCGATGTAATTGCGCCCGACGCTTTTGATGATTATGTACGGACAGAAATATCTTGTAGATAGGAAAAAATATAGTATGTGTACATTTATGGCAACACGCGTGCAGTTAGGATTGTTATTGTAGGCAGGGTAAGAATGAAAAGTGTAGAGCTTTTCTTGTATGAATCCTTTGATTGTAAAAAAATAATGTAAAGAGAGAAAAAATCGAGTTACGACATAGACGTGATGATAGATCGCGGATGTTTTTTCATCATATACTTAAAATACAATTGGTAAAAATTAATGAACGATAACAATTTTTCCTAATGATGAATTGAAGTAAGCACTATCCCAGAAACTTCAGTTGCGAGATATATTTGTATTTGTTCATAAATATATTGCAAAAAGTTTTTCAAAATTTCTGCAAAAGTATTATAAAATATATACATTACCACGGCATTATTTTTCCATTTTCTTTTTAACTGAAGAATAGCTTAAACATTTAGTTAGCATTACTCTTTACTGGGCAACGTATACGAGACTCGGAGGGTACATTAAACAATCCGGGAGGGGAATTGGAAAAAAGGGGCAAAAGTGAAAGCTTTAGGAGCGTCCATGTCATCCCTGGATGCACTGGAGCGAGACGGCGATGCTTCACACGCGAGAGTGAAAGGGACAGGGAGAAGGGTTCCCGATCGTTGACTCTGTCCAAGGCCATGTGACCTTTTTGTCATCGAGGTCTGGAATGACCTTGGGGACTTTCTTTAGAGGTCAAATGCGACTGGTATATAATCATCCTTTCTAGATTATTCTGATGTTTTGTGATACCGTACTTTATGTTTGTTGCCCCGATAAACCGTCGATTAATTCGTTTTAAGTCGATACAGTAATAAATAAACATATTCTTTTGTCCAGATGTTCAAGCAAAGCCACCCTCTAAACTTTAAAAATAACGGATAACCAGCCAGTTTCTTCAATTCTTGAAAATGAGAATTTCGTATAATTGATAACAAAAACAGTAATTCGTTAAAACGAGGATAATAGGAATCATTACTGATATTTAACTTAAAATGGGTGCCATAGTCTTAAGTCAATTATTATAGACCTTTTGTTGAGATAGTTTAGCTCGCAGCTCATATTAACAGGTCATCATTTGTCGATAGGAAACTAGAAGTAGTAAGTATGTGTATTCCATATATAAAATGGAATTAAAAGGTATGTATATATATCAAGAATACAGCTAGCAAGTTTGTGTTTTCTGGGATGTTTGTTGAATTATCTATGAAACCTAGAAATAATTCTGTTTTAAAAATATTGCTGCAGCAAATTGTAACAAAAGTTGAATAAAAACTTTCAGGAATCGAATCGTAACGTAAAGGTAACTTACATAGATCATACTCATCTTTGAGTCTAAATAATTCAATGCGATATAATTCTTCAAATTACATTAAAAGTTAAAATCTATAAATATTTATATGATTATTATCAATTGCTTAGATTCTCCAGGGACTTCCTTATATTACTAAAAAGAAAAATGTCCTCTTTATTTTTGATTCACTTAATTTCGTTACTCTTACGACTCGTCCTATACTATTTATTTCAACCTTATTACTATAATCCAAAGATTAAATAAACCTGCATTCTTCTACTTCCTACGCCTATCGATAATCATCATAAAAGTTTTTAGATCGCATTACCATAGCGTTGTGTAACCCTCAGGTTAGCGTGGGCCGTTCGTAGGACCGTATAAAAATAAACCGACACGAACAGCCCGCCGGAAACGAACCCCGAACAGTGCAAACACGAGCCCCACACTAAACCGTTGGCCGTAAAGCGTTCTAAATGCATTTTACGATTCCCGGTAGCCTCCCCGACCTACACCAAACTGTTAATGGAGTGTTCGTAGTTAAAATAGATAACTTTTTTTTTACCAAGCCTATTCCTAGATAAGGGCGCGCGGGCCTAATCTACAGTTCGACGACACGGTATCATGTTGTGGATGTGCACACCTTTTTAGTTGTGAAACATGCACTTGGACGGCCCGGAACTAGCTTGTAAGTCTTCCAAACCGCACTTCCGTTGGCGGCTATACACGAACTGTGCAAAAAACCGACCCTGTTTAACCAAAAACAGAATAATTTTAAAGCTAGAGCAACTATTAACAGTAAATTCAATATGTCATCAAGTAAAGCTTGTTTAATATACGATAAAGTTAAAAAAAATAGTTATTAAGGATTATTTTCACCAAAAACGTGTTTATTAAGGATATCATTTAAATTACTTTTTATGAAAATGGTAATTGTAGAACACAAATTATTTACATTTATTCACGTCGATGTTTAAGTTTAAATTCGGATTAGTAAATTATTTGTTATATCAAACCAAAAAAAGGTCTGGAAACGGTTTTATTGACAACCAGCATTGAAAAAATACGCCACAGATAATATAATGACATTACAAAAATTAGTAAAAGCTGTCAGACGCAAAAAATACACATACCACGTTCAAAAGTGTTATAGCTGTACAAACGTATGCGTTCATTATTTACACACGTGCCTGGATGCGGGCGTACAACCCCATTCCGGTTCAAATACAATTCAATAACGAACTATCAGTTTGAGGAATTATGTTAAATAAAATTGCATACTTACATTCGGTTAGTTAGATAAGACAACGTGTAAAATGTTTATAACTCAAGTAGTAAACAATATAATTACTACTTGAGTTATAAACATATGTTTATTTGTATTTAAAGTAAATAATACGTCTAGTATTATAAAAAAACTTCGCAGTTACCAGGATATAAAGAATACAGTTCGTAGAGTGTAAAAAAAATATGGCGAACTTCGGCAATGAAACAGCTTTGACGAAAAAACAAGCAAGGAAATGATCATTCAGCCTTTAAAATTTCACTACTGACATTTTCAATTCCTCTTTAAATTACTCATTTCTTCAATATCTTTGTTTTTTAAACGCTAGTAGTGGGATTTTAGTACTAGGATTATTTTTAAAAAAAGTAGCCTATGGTTCTCCCAATTACATCAGTTATATTTAAGTAAAAGCCTGTCAAAATTAGATCCGCCATTACAGAAGTAAGCCAGAGCAAACAGACAGGAAAAAAATTAAAAAAAAACATTTTCCGATATATGTACCTGCTATATATCATAACGTTATCATTTAATAATGGTTATTATAATGTTACAAATAGACAAGCCGACTTTTTAACGCTATTAAAGATTGACGTAATACTTTATTTTCTTAAAATTGTGCTGTAAACTACCTATTTTATAATATATATGTACATCTTTGACACATTTACATCGTAATAATGTATGACTATTGATAGCTTTTACAGGTCTAGTTCAATAAGCTGAAAGGTAAATATATCATCTAATTTAGATCCCTTCAAACTATGCATAACTGTAATAGTGTCCATTACTCTATAAGATTTAAAAATATAACCAGATATGTATCAACTACTACTTACACTAGATACACTAGGTGTTTTTTTTCTTCAAACGTCAATTTCCTACTAAAACCATTAAAAATGTTTTAGTAAATCTACTGTTAAAGATTGATGAAGGCGATAGGTTAAACTAAAATTACTAAAGTGACATTTGCTTACTAAGAGTATTTCTAACCTTAAATATAGTACGTTTTTTATGTATTAACGAGATAATAATAACAAGTAGAAGTTAAAATTTTGCGTTCAAACATAAATCATATTAAAATTAACTATAAATATTATCTCTAAAGTACTTTAAGTAAAGCTTTTGTGTTAAACACTTTGAGAGAGTCACTTGTACAACTTTTATTTATATATATTTTTATCGTTATCCAATAAATTACAAACGAAGCGTATAACAAATACCCACTAACCGACATCACAATTGTACACAAACATTTATAACAATTTAAATAGTAATGCCATTAAATATGGGCTATTTAATGTCTTTTTACTTATCTTCGTTCAAAAATAAACTTTAATATATTGTATTAAGATTCAGTTTAGTTTAATATAAGCGTGGGCGGGGGTAAAGTGATGATTCATTCGATGAATACAATTTCACCTCCTACGCAGATTGTACTTTCGATGCCGTGCATTTTATGCTTTATATAACAAACAAATTCAGTCCGTCTGATACGTTATTAACAAAGACCATTGTATATATGAAAAAAGAATTAAATAGTTTGCACGAAAGTTGCAACAGAATACCTATAGAGTAAAAATAAAAAAAAAGTATTTCATGTAAAAATTTAAAAAGTTTTAATAGTTTTGCATCGCTTTCATTGCCATATAAATAATTTTAATGTTTTATATCGGATATGGAAAATATATTCTCATGACACCTTATAACACGGCAAATTATTGAAAAAGAGATATATATGAAATCAAATAAAATTTTAGTAAAGTTTAGTGACTTCGTCACTAATATTGCATAAACCCTGAAAAATATATTAACCTATTTCTTTAGCATAAGCATGAAGGTACCTAATAGAAACTAAAATCAGCGAAAATGATACTAAATTTTGTTTTAAACGAGTATAACATTAATTCTAAGTAAACATATAAATAATTAGTTTCAAGTTTCTGTATTAACTTTTATTCAAAACTTTCTTATAAGAATTGAAAAGCCCCTAAATCACTCCAGAATCCAAACCTTCATCTATTATCTGTCTATTGCTTTGCGAAGTTTTAAAACTATATTTTTTTAGTTATAAAAAAAGCTAGGTTAGTTTTTTTTAGATATAAATATGTCATGACATTTTTTAATTTTATAAAGTATTATAGGATGATAATTGTAAGTTGAAAATTCAATACAGTTCTAGATTTTTTCCAAAGAGCGGTTCTATCAGGTTAACCAACCTTTGTCTATAACTTAATCTCATGACAAAAGTTTGTAAGTAAAAGCTTTATTCCAGTTAAAAAGTTTTTTTTTTAATTTTTAGGTTTTGAACTGAGTAAATTTTCGCTCAGGTTAAATCATGTTCGTCTAATATTATTTATATTTTTAGCGAAGCATTGTTTACCTGACATTAATAAATATTTTCATCTTTTTCAGACGTCAGCTGGCAATGGTGTCAAAAGAAGATATATTACTATTCTGTGGACAATCGAGACTGACAATATACACGGAAATGTTATAAATAAGGTAAAATTAAGATGAAATAACATACGGCTAAAATGAATAAGCATATCGTGAAAATTAAGGATAATGGCAACATCTAAGTGTTCACAGGGAATTTTCATTTCGCCGGGCGGTTAGAGTAAAGTCAAATCTTCCCAATTTGGCTCACGATCCGAACAATACCATAATTATCATTATACAAATGAATATGAACCTTAAACACAGTGCATAAAGCTCAAAGTCGATATATGGTAACAAAAGCTAAGTTCGCCGCTAGCAGAGCGTGCCTTTCGTTCCTTTTTCAATTTCAAATTCTCAGCCGACATTCCCGCGCTCGTCCCCATTGGTGGAACTTGCCGCGTGAACGAGACAGCGATATGCTGTCGCGTGTATGTGCGAGAGGGACGGAGGACGGTGTACACGAGTTTCGCTTGCAGACGTCCCGTTTTTCCCGAGACGTTGAGAAATTTTAATTTCGAAACGTTTTCGGTTCAACTAATTCCTGTTGTCTTTTTGTGTTTTGTTCAAGGGCAGGTTTTTTTGTCGATCTGTGTACTGGTTATGCGAAATATGCTAAATATGCAGAAATTAATATTTCGGTTCAAGAGGCGTATTATGGAATTAAAACATCGAAACAAATAAATGATAGCTTTTTAACATGAATTTAATAATCTCAATGTCGTTAATTACTACTTTATTACAGTTTTTTGAAGTATCAATTTTGAAGTAAGAATTTCGTGTTAATAAGACATGTACTCGTATATTTTAACTTTGAAAATCCAACCTAATTCCTAGTAAAATACTATTTAAAATTTAACAGGACCAAAGGTGAAGAGATAATGGACAGAGGGTATTTAATTAATCCCTTTATGTTGAATCAATAGTACTGACACATACAGAGAATGATTAATGTAATGAGTATGGAATCTTTCTTTAAAATATTACTAACATACCTTTAACTATAATTTGATGTTCTTACAAATAAAATTATATAATTATATTGTATATTTCTCATACCTTTAACCATAACAACCTTTAATATATCTGTATAATAATTTCTTTATACAACAAGCGAGCTTCGGTAACAAATTCTGATAAAATTTTGTCTGCATCAATATTTTTGGTAGCCCTAGGTAAGTGGAGTATATTTTGCCAACATTCAAGCTTCCTGTGACCCTTAGAAGAATGAAGATCTGGTGTTGCCAGTCATCGGACGTAACTGGGCCTGGTAACTCCACCACCGTTGGCGTATGTGTTGCCAACGGGGGCAGAGTTCCCTATCCTTGTTTCGAGTTTCTACGATATGAAGGTGAAAGAAGTGGATGACAATCAAGAGTATATCAACAAATAGTATTTTAACAACAGCAAGGAAATTTTATAGCTCACTAAGAACACTTTGTTTGTCTATCCCTTAACGAAGGCAGTTATTAAAGACATATATGTATGTAATATGTGTGTGCAAATAAAACCCGATAAAATCCGTAAAAGTACGTTTATTTAATAACATGCGTGTTCGGTTTTTTATTTAAATTTGGTTTTTATTGACTAAAAAGACCGATTCCCTCCGTAGCCTAGTGGAAAGGGCGTGTGGTTTAGACACCGGGGGTCGTGGGTTCGAATCCTGCGAGGGCTCAACTAATTTTCATTGTTTTTTTACTAGTTGGTTAGGGTAATTTGGACCGACGATCCAATTGTCTGAAAAGTAAGATGATCCATGCTACGGTTGGGCATGTAAAAAGTTGGTCCACCCACCAATCCGTGTTGGACCCGCGTGGTGTGATACGGTCCAATAACGCCCTAATGGAGAAGGCGTGCATTAGGGAAGGCCTATGTCTAGCAGTGAACTAACAAAAGCTGATGATGATAATGATGATGAAAAAGACCATACGAGCAGTATGTTCATCTAACATGCAATACAACTTGCCCATGACAGATGTAAGTTAAGACTTAACGTATCCGGTAGCAATCTAATATATAAAGTAAACGCCATTCATTGCAATACGCTGGCTTGAATTATAAATATTACACTTTAAGCTTAAACCTTTGCACGCCAAAGACTGCAAATTAATCTTAGCTTAGTCTATGAGCTTAACTTAAGGAAAAGTATCAGAAATCACTGGAGATTTTCAGAATACAATTAACAACAGCATTGAATGCAGATTTACTTTCAGTTAGGTCTATCTGTGGTATAATAGAACATTAAGTTTTTTAAAAGGTAGCTTATTTTATTGGTTATGAATGCAGACGACCAGTCGCACTACCTGATGGAAAGTGGTCACCAACGCCCATTGACATTGTAAAAACTAGTAGTATCATCAACGCGCTCCCTTCCGTGCGACATAAGATGTTAGCTCTCGTTAACCCAGAAAATACGCTGGCTACAGTGCCTTTCAAACCGGAACACAGTAGTGTTTATTACACTACTGCTTAGCAGAAGAAATAAGCACCACGGTGGTACCGCCCCAGACGGCTCCTGTAAAAAGAGGACCTTCAGAACATTATTTTCATTAAAACATTGGTAACATTGAAATAGATTTTATAATAACAGCGTACTTTGATAAATTGTTACAGATTCTAGATTTGTATCTATTTATATCTCTCTTTTAAATTGTAATAATATAACCGATACCACTATTAAAATAAAAACGACAACGGGGGGACTTTATATGTCGAGCAACTATTATTTTATATTAACTATTATGTTTGTAAAATAATTTTTTGACAGATTTTGTATTTCTTTACCACTAGTGTTTAATATAAAACCACTCTTCCGCTTATTTTTTAGCTTTATTAATAAGAAAACCGGTAGACGCTACTTTGATTCAATGATTTAAATTTGATTTAATAATTAGTTCAACGCCATCTACAGGAAATTCATGTAACCAATATTATTGTCTTGGAGTCGTTAAAGCGATACTTTGGAAACGGCACTAAGAATACAAATTTAGCGCCATTCAATTTCACTAGAAAAAAGAAGGTATTAAAGCAAATTTTTAAGTCTGTTAAGATTATCAAAAATATTTGAGCACAGAGATTCGGAGAAGAGAGTTAAATTTTTTTGATATCTTATAATTTTAGAGTTTAATGTTCGTTCATTTCATCATTATGTTGAGAATAGCCCAAGATCGAAAGCGGTGGCGTGCATTAGGGGAGGCCTATATCAAGGAGTGGACTGACATAGGCCGATGATGATGATGACGATAATGTGATGATAATGAGAGTAAAGATCCCGTTGGTGTAGATTTCGCCCACAAACGTCAATTATCGCTCCAAGTACCACCAATAATGAGCGTTCATGTAACTTCATGGACGGACCAAATTGAGATCTCGATAAGCGAACGCTTGCAAGAACTTACCAATATTTCAATGGACCGAGAAAGCTGGCGAGAGAGTGTATAAGTCTACGGTATGTAGAGCAGCTAACACAGGACACTATAAAATGTTGAGGAAGAACACTCTATAAAAGGTCCTACGTAGAAAGAAGAAGAATAACGGCACCGATAATTCTTTAAAGAAGATTTCACATATGATTCAGCTTAGGTTTTACGGCGGTTCGACTCGGGCTATGGCCATATTTACGACTGGTAGATTTTAAATGGACTTTACTAAGGTATAAGGTAGCCTATGTTGCTTAAGTATAACATTTTGTTTTGGTTTCTGGTAGCGAAAGAACTTTTTTTAATCAGTTCAGTAGTTTTTCAGTCTATTTAAATCAAAGTAACACAAAAAATAATAATTTTCGCATAGATTAGGAACGTTCAAGGGTAGAGTACTACCATTCCAGTGATTACTCTGCGCGGCATACCCATCAGGGAATAATATAGTTCAGGAAGTCATTGTAAAATCTAAATGTAAAGTTACTTAACTGCCTCCGTAGCCTAGTGGTAAAGGCGTGTACTTTAGAAACCGAGGTTCGTGGGTTCATTAAAAAAATACGCTCCGAATTGAGTGCCTCCTTTTGGGAATTTCTTTAAAAGCCCTCATTTCCATGCAGATAGGTAATGAATGAAATGGTCAGACTAAAAATGCCGCTATCTTGTGTCATTCAATAAAACAAGCTTAAACATCTTGGAAATCTAACTATACAATCGATAACCTAGCGGAGAGGACATAAACCGGAGGACTGTGTCATCGTCGTTTTCTGGATGGTTAGTATAATTTGGGCCGATCACCCAATTGTATAAAAAGCAAGATGATTCTCACGTTTAATGGGCATTTAAAAAGCCAGCCCCGAATGCCAAAGTCACCTTTGCAGCCTTTTCCTATAGGAGCCAGGCCTAACTACTGATCCGAAATTAACTGGCAACTAATCCATCCATCGACTGCAGTTTACCCTTTAGATAGGTCAGATACCAATCGCTCTGCGAAAAGACTTTCAATGACTTATAAAATAAAGGTAAATCTGGATGGATCAGATGAAACAGGTTAAACCCACTAATAACTTATTATTGAGGTAAATGGGCTGTAAGCAGCCGTCATCATTAGCCCGTTAGTCCACTGCTGGACATAGGCCTCAACTAATGCACCGTATCCCACCAAGCTGGTCCAATGCGGGTTGGTGAATGGACCGACTTTTTACATGTCCATCCGACACATGGATCAACATACTATTCAGACAAATGGGTCATCGGCCCAAATTGCCCTAACCAACTAGGAAACAAAAAAGAAAATTTGTTGAGTCCGTGCAGGATTCGAACCTACGACCTTCGGTTTCTAAAGCATACGCCCCTAACACTACCAGGCTACGTAGACGGTTAAGCAGCCGAATAACCAAAAACGTTTTAAGAGTAAAAAGTCTGCGTACTTTGTACATACAGGTTTAAATGGCAGACGATTATTATGACTAAACAATCAAGCTAAAGAGGAAATTAAGCAATAAAACAACAGAATAAAACGCTGAATCGTTTATATAACTTTAACATATTTGATGCATATATGATCGGAAAACTACGGGTCAATATTTACAATACAAATAAAACCATCGACAACATCGAACACGTTGAGTTTAAACATTTGAACCATCTTCAGTCTTTAACTAAGGCTATGTGAAATGAAACAAGGCAGAATGTTACATCATTCCAAATTGCGTTAAATGTTGATTATTATCAAGTAACAATTTCTGCGTCTGAGCAAACGATTGCTACCAACGATGGGACGATGAGAACTATACGGAACTTCCGTTTGATACATAAATATATTTCTATTTACAAGGCTCGCCGTTTCAAGTCTTCGTCACTTAGTCAGTTGCGGATATTTGTTGTCGCCGTTTTCTACCTGTAAGATAGCGTGGTATATATATTTTTGATAGAAATAGGTAAATTGTGCCATTAATGTTAGGTAGCAATTGTAGAAGTAAATAGATAAAGTCAAAATAATCAGAGTGCAATGTGATCAAAGCGTAATCTATAGGACAAAGTGGTGTTTGAAAGCAGTATAATAGGACATATTAACAATTGCATAGGGGAGAGAGAAACACGCTAATGAAAAGTTTTTTTTAATCCAATCTATATCTAGTCTTAATTTATGTAGGGTCATGGGAAATGGTCAAAACCTTTCTGTAACCCTATCTTTTTTAGTGGTCATAATTAGTAGTTGATTTAGCTTTCGATAGCTACTATTGTACTTAACAATGATTTTATACATCGATTTATACCAAGGATTATTCGGGAAGCAATAGAAATTAAAAAATATCCAAATTTTAATAGAGAGGATGGATGGTTTTTGCCACCTTCATGGGATCCAATAATTTACAAAAATAATCTCAAAGATATGAAAAGTACAAAGCCACAGGACAACATAAGTACTTTTTCAAAATTAAGAAGAATGGAAAGATATGTCAATTTTAAATGAAAACTCTGACGGTTATTCCAAAAATTGAGTTACAGATATATACCAACTTAGTCTGCCCGTGATCATGGATGCTGGAAAGAATCCGAAAAATCGGGAATAAATACATAGAACTGACGCGAAAAATCTGTCAATTAGTGGATTTGGTAATTATTTTACAGTTGAAAAAAATTTAAAGATATCCCGCAATAAGGTACTCGTCGCTATACGCGAGCATGTCGGTCACGCGCACGATATAAAAAGTGCCCAACGTAACGAAGTTTCCACTTCGAAGAGGCAGACAGAGGGTGGAAGGGAAAGGGCGGAGAGCGTAATAGGTTACGTGGTGCGGCAGGCCGGCGAGTGCAGCTCGCGCTCGCCGCCGGCGGCGAAGCTGATGTTGAAGAGCATGGCCTCGAAGGGGTCGCTGCGCATGCGGCGCTGGTTGGCGAGCGCGGCGGCGGCCAGGTCGGGCACGGCGCGCGGCTCGGGCCCGCTCTCGGGGCGCGGGCTCCAGAGGCGCACGGCCGCCTCGATGCCGCTGCTGGCCAGCAGCAGCGCCGCGGGGTGCATGGCCACGCAGTTCAGGATGGACTCGTCGCCGCGCAGGCAGCGCACCACGCCGCCCGACGCCGCGCTCCAGATGAACATGCCGCCGTCGTCCGACCTGCGCGACAGCTCATACTGAATGTGCTATGGTGTGGTTGCTCACAATGATGCATGTCTTAATATCGATAAAATGGAAGTTAATTTTTGTTAAGTTAACGTTTTGGCGTCAGGTGACGCCTTAAAGAATACTGCCACCGTGGGTATCGTAAGAAGCGACAAAGGAGTTAAGAAATCAACGAATAACTGCATCTTTAGCTCTACGTCAATCATACCGTCTAGGCAGTTCATTGGCTCAAGGGGGCTAAAGACAAGAGAGTGAGCTCGCAGTTTGCGCAGCAGCTTGTCCACTATAATTAAAATCACGCACCGATCCCCTTTGCTATTCTAGTTATTTGAATTCGAGATTCAAAAGCCCTGCGGCGATCGAATTCTAGTGGTAGGACACGGAATGTAAGCGGCTAGACGAGAGTGGTCGCTCTTTAACTCGATTTTAGGCGGGAGTACGGATTAGTTACAAAGCCGCCCTACTAAGGACCGCTCTGCTTTCCCCAATCTGGGAGGAGCCTAGCCTAAAGGTGATCTATATTAATTACGTCTCGATCAATACTACCCGTAATGAACTTCGCTCCAGGCTATTTCAAGTAGTAAATGTACGTTTAATAGTTGCTAAAATTTGAGAAAAGAAAAAATCCATATCAAATTTTCGTTCTTCTCAGGATCAGAATATTCGAAACTGTAGCATTAACTTGACAATCAGAAAAATGAATGTCCATCTGACTTGACAGAGAGCTAAAAGATATAATATACACATTGCTCCCCTAAGCGAAACGCATATTAACGATAGTTGCGAGCTACGTGAGAATCTTGGTGGCTATACATACAACTGGATTGGTAAACCAAATGGAGAGAAAGGTGCAAGTGGGGTTCGTTTTGCTGTTAGAAATGACATCGCCGCAAATCTTCGAAAGAAACTAAAAGGCATTAACGACCGTCTTGTATTACGACTATAAAAATATGCAAAGAAATTTGTACATCGCATAAGTGTCCATGCCCCAACTCTTACATCTCCAGATGAAGAGAAGTTCAAGAAGTTCTTCAGAAGAAGAAAGTTGACTGCCTCCGTAGCCTAGTGGTATGGACGTGTGCTTTACAAACCGGAGGTCGTGGGTGCGAATCCTGCGGGGATTCAACAAATTTTCATTGTTGTTTCCTAGTTGGTTAGGGCAATTTGGGCCGATCACCCAATTATCTGAAAATTAAGATGATCCATGCGTCGGATGGGCATGTAAAAAGCGTGGTGGGATACGGTCCAAAACACATTCTTACAATTTGTGCCGAGTTCAAGCTTTGCATAACAAACACATGCTTTTGATTACCAGAAAAAAATAAAACATTGTGAAGGCATCTAAGGTCTAAGCACTGGCAGCTCGGCTACAGCACAGTTCGAAAGAATGATCTTCGTGACGTTATTACCACAAGAGCTATGACGCCCAGGGATAAGCAGACCGTCTTTTTAAATGTAAGCTTCGTATCCTGTACAAAACATCTCGCAGAGGATCTCATAAAATCCTGCCTACAGATAAGTGCTACAAAAGTCATGGCAAACGAACAAAGAAGAAACGAGAATGGTTTGCTCAAATCTAGCTCAAAGAAGCATATCGTGACAAGGTAAATAACTCGTCATCTTCCACATCCGAGCTATTGACGGCGCGTCGTAATGTTCTAGCTAGGTTTCGTGAGCAGATAAAGCGCGAGAAATGCAACTTCTAGCTGACTCTAATCAAATGAGCAGGTTTTTCGTAGACTTAAAGACGATCTTTGGTCCAAAATTGAAGAAAACAGCTCCGATATATTCGTGCGAAGGAAAAAATAGGTTAAACTGTCTTCACAAGATATCGAGGGGCAGAACATATTCATGAAGTTTTAAATCCATCCGTAAATACTTTAGACAAAGAATACATTAAATCACTAAAGAACTTACCGACAGTGGTGGAACCTCCATATCCACCCACCTATGTAGAATATAAACTAAGCTTAAAAGTAACCAATCACAAGATTCAGACGTATACCATCCGAAATTAATAAATACGGGTAAGAAAATATATCAGGAAAATTAAATGAATTGATAATTGCAATATGGGAAACTGGGATAGTTCCGCATTACTGGCGTGATCCTGTTATGTACAAAGGAAATGGAGGTATATCTAACTACACCTCTTATAGGGGCATCTCATTATTGTCTTCTGCAGAAAAGGTACTAACTCATATTATAAATTTTAGGCTTAACAAACTCGCAAAGAAACTACTCCGAGAGTCAATGTAGATTTCGTTTAAATAGGTCCAAATAGTCGATGCCATATTTGTAGTAAAACAAATCCAGGAGAAAAGTTTCGAGCCACTTTTTTCCACTCTATATATCCTTTATTGACTTGGAAAAGGCATTCGATCGGTCCTTCGTGCCTCTCTGGATTGTCTTAGAAAAGTATGGATGTCCGAAATTTTTAAATATAATTAAAAAGTTTCATGACGACAAGACTGCCGACTGAAGTCGAAGACGAAAAAATATTCTTGAACCTTATCCTATTACTAGTAGCGTAAAGAAGAGCTGTTGTATTGGCTCCTACTTTATTTGCATTATGTTTCGCTATGGTTACGAATGACGCCACTAGCGAGTGCACCACACCATTACAAATATCGGTATGATCTGACATATCGCTTTTTAAAGCGTGAGCGTGTGTGAGCGTTATTAATATATCGCTTTTTAGAGTTAAATCTAAAGTATAGGGTTCGAAATTCTTTACGCCGATGATGTATGTATGTATGATGGCGGACTCTATGGCAACAATATAAAGTTGTCTTGATTACTTAGCTAATGCTGCACTAAATTTAGTCTTTGCATAAGCGTTTCTAAGCAAAATTCTTAAGCAGAACGGCGACAACTGACTATAATTATACGACAAACACCCCGACGAAGTTACCAGTTTTATTATACCTTGGTAGCTATATCAAAAATGATAATACATTGTCATTAGAGATTCCTTTACGCATAGCCAAGGCTGGATGATGATGATGATCATCATCATCGCAGCACCTGTACTGCGCAGAACGTTGGAGAGCGAAAGGCACAACGTTTGGGCACTTCGCAGAACGCAAGGACGTGATGGCCCGGAAGGAAGGCGCGGAAAGAGACAGGGAGGCTAACAGCGCCCCGGCTATCCGCAGAAGCGACAATACGATCATTGTCTTGTAAAAACGTGTTATACGATCAATCTATAACCTGGGCCCCAAAGAAGAGCTAAGAAAGTTGTTTACAGAAATTAAAGGACTAATCGTTAGTACTCAAAACATATTTGAAAACTTAGTGTATGTGCAGAAAAATCGACATGATTTCCTAAGACATTGTGACGCAGATGACATAGATGGAAGGAAGAAGTACAAGGAACAAAAATAATTTAAATACTCCAGCAACTAAACTGCCAAGAATGAGTAAATCTTTTACGGGACAATATAAACGTTTCCACAATATAATCCTAGTAAAGTTAAGTAAGTTCGTAATTTAACTATCAATAAATTTAAAAGAGTTGTCAAGAAACGTTAATATGTTACAGGTTATGATAATATAAATGAATTTTCAAATGATAACACAGCCTGGTAATTGAATGCTCGCTCCAGGTTCTGTTTCTATGACATAAAAAAAATAATCCACTGTACTTCTTTCGCCGGTTCTTTTCAAGTCAGATGCGTTCTACTCCGAACCGGTGATAGCATGTTTGATAATCAATATGCATTATTTTACATTGATAATATACTTCTATATTTAATGAGGGAATTTGAATGTTGAATTTATATGACTTTTTAAAACACACGGAACTAATATAAAAACTGGAATCATAAGTCTGTGTATGTTAATAACTTACGAATATAACACTGAAAATATATGAAAGAATCAATGTAAACATCAGAAACAATGGACACATTGAGGCTTCATGGATTCGAGGTTGTTTTAAATGAATTGCCATCTCGACATCAATCTCTGAGCAACGTTCTCCTATTACCACTAAAAATGTAAAGCTATAAGCTACTTCCTTGTCGTCATTGACAAACGAGATGAGATACGTTTAAAGTCTTTTAATACTGGTTTAAATTGTTTACGTGAAATCACGTTACATTTCAACATTTCATTTCAGGTGATAATTTTCGAACCAAGACACACATAATGGATTATATCTTAGTATCTGCATGAAAGCAGGCGTAGATTGTATGAACTATATAACTAGAAGACTTACATTATTAAATAAAATTACGGATTTTATCGCACGGTCACGGGGAAGACCACGGCCGCTGGAAAGTGTTCGAAACGTCGGGAATTTAAAATGTAAAATAAACGCGATAAAATCCGTAAAGTAATTTTATTTAATAATGTATAATATTCGTGCAAGCAATAGAAATAATTAGAAGACTTACAATTATAATGAACCTTTAGTTAAGAACAAAATAAAAAATGCATCCGAGAACATAAACAGGAAAAGTCGAAAACGAGAACATTGACATTACTTTAAACGTCAACGATAGAAAAGTAAATTCTGATCAACATTTTGTTACCGTTTTTGGAGACATTTTTTAGATATTTCTGTTTTAATAACCAAGTCTTTAAATTGAAATCAGAGATATGAAAGTGAGTCTCACCCCGCAGCGACGAAGGCAGCGTCCGGTCCCAGGAAGTTGGCCTCTTTGATGTCGGTGGTGGTGTTGCAGTGGCCGAGGAAGCGCCGCCCGTAGTCCAGGGCGGAGGCGCGCAGTTGGCGCTCCAGGGGGCTACTGGCTTGGGTCTCTTCGCACTCGTCGGCTGTCATGAACGGTAATCGATCCATCTCTTTCAAAGGAAGTAGCGGAAACCTTTATTGTACTTATGTTTAAAATACTAGCAAATAAAAATCACAAAATCCCAGTTTTTCTGTAGCTAATAATGATGGAATACAGTTTTAACTCCAATTAATTCTTAGATATTCTAATATTCGAAGGCGTTAAGTCACGACGGTGAATAGGAAATTGAAAGAGTCGATTGTTAGCTGAGCTATGGTCTTTGTCATTGACTTACTGGAAATGAGAATATATATTAGTAGTAATAAAAGGAGAAACAAACAATAAGAAAGAACAATAATATCCCGTAGCCAATGCAATTGTGCACGTTATTGAGAGTAAAATTTAAGAGTATAAATAGAAATTAAAGTTAATTAGAAGTCGGTCTAGTTTATTTAGATAATCTATATACAGGTCGTAATAACACTCGTCGTCGTCCTACGATCACATCACACATTATTAGCCTGTGATAGTCCACTGCTGGACATGGCCTTTCCTTATTCAACCCTATCCTTTAGGAGACTTTAGACCATATCCCACCACGCAGGTCCAATGCGAGTTGGTGGGTGAACCGACTTTTTACACGCCATCCAACGCAAGGATCATCTTACTTTCGAGACAATTGGGTGATCGGGCCATATTGCCCTAACCAACTAGAAAACAAAATTTGTTAATTCCCCGCAGGATTGCAATCCACGACCTTCGGTTTATCAAGCACACTCCCATACCATTAGGTTACAGAGGCAGTGTATCGTAGATCGATAAAAAGAAAATCAAAGCCTGCGCGAGTATGGCTTTCGTTTTAAGCCTATAGATATGTCGCATGGAACAAATAATTTTTCGACTAACGTTAGAGTATGCGATTTCTAAGTACATGTGCCATTAGGCCAAGTTTTAAATGTTTCGGCCGATGGGTATAGGAGAGGTAGGAGGTTATTTTTATCAGCTGTGTTTATAGAAGAAGGTACAGATCAGATGGGATATGGAGGCGAGGTGCGCGCACCGGTGTCGGGGAGGTCCTGGTCCAGCGCGGTGGCGATGTCCTTGCGCAGCAGGAAGACGGCGTGGCTGTGCGCGTGGCGCGGGAAGCGGCGCGCGAAGTAGCCGAGGCACTCGTGCGCCTCGCGCGCCCTTCGCAGCTCCATCAGCGCCTTCGCCAGCCGGAAGTGCGCCTTCGCGTGCGCGCCGTCCAGCGCGATGGCCGCGTAGCAGTCGCGCACCGCGGCGTACGTGTCGCCGCACCTACGCCGATTCGCCCTTTTTATTTGTCGATGATGTCAGGGATAGCGATAAGAACCCCCGTCGGACCCTCGGCGATGAGGAATTTATTTGTTATTCCTCGACGACGGAATTGACTTACAGTGAAAATACGGCCGATGCGCGATACGAATGCGATCAGTTAATTGCAAATTAACCTGTTCAGCGTAGCAATAGCTCACGATTACTTTTTATTGATTGTAAAAAAAAAAACGGAACCTAGTTCCCGGTAATTCCCCTGTTTCTAGTCAGGTAGCGGCTATGGTGACGGTGGAACTAGGAATGCTAAAATCTCCAGGATAATCCTTGCGTTTGCTACCACTAAAAACTAGAGTTAACCGACAATAACGGATGTATTTCGAAACTTAGTGAATACTAACCAATTTAGAGGTAAACCTGGAAAAGATCCGATAGCACATTACAGAACTAAGTTAGAAGACCAGGCAAGAACACCATTATTTTGCCATCGGGGCACATTTTCTACTTTCGAAAGGGCGACCATCCGTCACAAGCCAGCGTGGGTCAATCAAAAAAACCTCTTGTATACAACATGATCGTAATCTGGAGTGTGCCGAGTAGGTAGCACATCCTATACTTAAACTCATTAAGGTATACCGTTAAAGTAACACAAGTATACCCATTCATCACCACCAACCGCATTGGACCAGCGTGTTGAGAGTAGGTCCAACGCCATATGGTCCAAAAACCCCCTAATGGATAGGGGTGTATTAGGGGAGGCCTATGTCCAGCAGTGGACTATCAAAGGCTGATGATGAATACAAGTATATGCACCACTCCGACACTCTCTGACGGCGAAATGGAGGTTTCAAACGAGGAGGTCCCCGAGCCTAACACTTCCAAAGCCCCCTATAATTTTATTCTGGGGGTTGTCAATGCCAAAGTAAACTGAACGAACTGGCATTGAATCGTGTTTTGGAACTCACGGTGTCGTTGAATTGCTTGGAAGAGATGTTGTACACTTTGAATGAATACTTCCGACCTATTGGTCTCGAGATGAACAAGACAAGACGAAAATCATGTTAACGACGTCCTCCCGAGGCCGGTCAATGTCAATGGTGTTACTACTCTCGAAGTTTACGATCAATATATCTACCTTGGCCACATGTAGCTTCATTTGGTCTGGGTATCTTTTAGGAAGCTATCCACATTTTCACGTATACTGGGTAGTATGAAGACGAAAGTCATTCACCCCGTGATGACATACGGCGTCCGAAGCGTGGCATTTGTCTGTGTGATTAATCAACACATTTGCCGTAGCCCAACGGGCAATCGAACGCGCTATTTTTAAAGTTTCTTTGACGGATAAAATTCACAACGAATACATCCGTATAAAAGCTAACGTTACTAAGACACTACAACGCTGTAGTGCAAAGGATTAGCTCGGTAAAGTGGGTGGGCTAGTTATACAGTCAGAAAAACGGATAATCGATGGGCCAATAAGTTTTTGGAGTGAGGGCCGCGTTTAGTTGGACGGAGTGCTAGTCGACAATGACCAGGTGGGATGCCGATCTCCGTGCAGGAGCCAGGTAAAGTTGGAAACGAGAAGCAAGAGATCGACCGCCTCAGCGTTTTTTAAAAAAGGCCACAGTGGACTAGTGAAGGCTGATAATAATAATAACAGAATGTATTTTCGAGCGTGTTTATTTTCCGTCCTAGCGAATATCATTAGGTCCGCAACATCATCAGAATAGTGGTCCATGCAGCATTAAACGCAGCAAAGCCTGAGGCAAGTGGAAATTCGTCCACAAGATAACGACCACTACCCCCAGCAATGGGCAATACGACAGAAGTAGGTTATAACATATTAACAATTAAGACTTCCTTAGAGTGGACTTTTAATACGTCCAAAATCATATGAATGTTTAATCTCATCACTAACGACTAACATTTAACCCCCTCCGGCCGAGAGGATATATTAGGCCATTAAAATTAATAAAAAAATATGATAGAATGTAAAGCCCCGCTGAGATTCTTACGCCGGTTCTTCTCAGGTCTTAGGCTTCCATTTTCGACCCAGTGATAGTATATTTGACAATCAATAAGAAAGTGTAATGATTCCATATTGAATAAAGCACCAACATAGACTGCCAAAAGTAATTTTAACAACAACGAAGCTGAATAACATCATGCAATCACTTTACTGACCATCCTCGCCGCATAAGAGTTGCAGCCCTGTTGGAGTAAAGCACCGCCGAGTTAGGGCACTCTCCTATCGCCTCATTGTACAGCTCTACGGCGGCTGCATAGTTGCCTTTCGCCACTTGCGCGTTGGCCTATGACAAAATAAGATATGTCGAATAAGATGTGGAATCATCATCATCATCATCATCATCAGCCTGTGTCAGTCCACTGCTGGACATAGGCCTCCCCTAATGCACGCCACTGCTTCCGATTTTCTGCTATTCGCTATTCTATGGAAATCATGCGAACAAACTCTTATTTTGAAATCTATTGACGACCATACGTAGTCAAATTTAAAATAGGTAGCGTTGCAATTATACAAACGCGTTGCTTATTGGTGCAACTATTAATTGACATAGGAACTGTCCGATTTCCATTTCTTATTAGGTTTTGATAAAGTATATTAAGGATAGAAATACAGAATACTAGTCTGGGGCGGTATCACCGCGGTGCTTATTTCTGCCGCAAAAAACTATTATGTTCCGGTTTGAAGGGCGTCGTAGCCTGCGTATTTACTGGGTAAACGGGACTTAACATCCTATATCTCAAAGTGCCATTAGCCATCAGATGGCCCGACTGCTCTCCCGCCTTCGTAGTATGTGATAAACAAAATAATTAAAATTTAGTTCTACTACAATTACAATTCTTACTTTCTGCATATTGACAACAATGCGAATACATTTTTTCTGATGAGTGGGAATCGAACCTAGAAGACAATGACAATCAGCCCTCGTCTCTCACACTAGACTTTACCATTAATATATAGTTTAGTTTTTCACGTGTTAGCCTTATAAAAATCATCATATTACTCACCGACTCCTTGAGCTGGCGGATTCGGTCAGGAAGCTGGTGCTGAGTCTCCGAGCCGTTGGGTGTGGTGCCGTTGGAGCCAGGGTCGGGGCCCTTGGGCTGTTCCGTGCTGGTGGGCTCCTTGGGCTGCTCCTCGTCGTCGTGGTTGGCATGGTTATACTCGATGATGAAGCTCTCCACCAGGACCGGGAGACGAGCGGAGTTGATGTCGTATAGGTAGATCTGGTAGGAGGGCTTACATTGAACGGGCTTATTTTATTAACTACACATATAACCTTAAATAAGGCGCATTGACTCTTCACTTTTAAAATTCAAAAATCCTGCGGAAAATAATTTTAAAAATATTGTCTCTTTTGTTCTTCATAAAAAAAGAAACAATGTGTCGGATGCGGCACGTGAAAGGTCCCGATTGTCTGGACCATATTTCCCAGTCGATAAAAGGTGTCAGTGCCTTAAAATTTACTAACAAAAAATCGTCATCGTCGCATGCTGTTTTTACCCTTCGGTTTGTAGAGGTCAGACAGCAGTCTTTATGGGAATAAACTGTTATTTGGCTAAATCGGGATGGATTAGTAGCCGGTCTTGTGATGTTCTGGGAAAACTGGGAGAAAGATATTTTATTGTATGTAGCGTATAGATGAACACGATATGCGCCTGAACATAGGAGATACGCTTTGTGCTTCAGAAACAAGGCGTATGTCGCTATAAACCCAATTAATCAATTTAAATATCAAAGCGTGGGATTCAACTAACGAAGTTATTGCTTGACCAAAGATTCTTAACTTGACTGTTAACAAACATCCCATTACCCATTTTACCTGTTATACTTATCGATTATATATCTTTTTAGTAACTATTAGCATACCTGCCTATAATTACTGTTGCATAACCATTGGTTTCCATAGTTTATGCTTAACAGCTTCTTACCTGCTCCGACCCAAGGTTTACGAGCAGCTCGTTGCCATCATGGCTGAAGGCAATGTAAGTGACAGCTTTCTTGGGGAAGGCCTGGTCGATGGGGTTTATTGAGAGGTGCCCTGTAATCGTCAAAAAAATAGGTTATTATGAGCCAAATATCACTAAAAATGCCGTGTTATGAACGAGCGCTGCACTGGACATGGTCGCTATGGTAGATTCGTCAAACATCTAAAAATCTAAGAAAGACATCAACTGACTTCAGTGAGGATCGACATAACGGACTGCCATTTCGAATCAGTTTAGAAAAGACAATTCGGCAGTCAAACAAATCTATTGAATTGTGCATATAAAACGATCTTCAATCCTTGCTTACTGTCTAGTTAGTAGTTCGTCATCAGTCAGTAAGATTAACAAATAGTACTACGAATTGAATATAATTTAACCACGGAATGTTTGAAAGTCAATTCGGCCATTAGCAGTCCGTAAACTTGCATCATAAAACGACTTAAACTCTTGGATGGATTGAGGTCGTCAGCCTAATGACGACTAGGAAAATACTAAAATTGAGATATAATTACCTGGATGGTTGAAAGCTCAGACGAGCTACAGGAAAACTGAAAGATAAACCGATGCTCCACCAACGACGACTAGGAAAATGACTAGAAGGGAGAGATAAACCTGGATGGATTAGAAGCCGACGCAACACCACCAGGGGAATGACTAGAAGAGAGAAAAGCAAGCAGTGACAAAGCCGGTGATGGCATCCATACCGGGGGCGTAGTACTGCACGGCGCCGCGGGGCAGCTCGTAGTCGGGGTCCCCTCGGCCGATCCTGGCGATGAGGGCGCTCTGCCTCTCCGAGTTGGACTGCCTGGAGCGCATCTGCCGAACAAAATTGGCACAAATTCAATCACTTATTGATAGACTACTGCCTCGCCTAGTAGTATAGGCGTTTGCTTTAGAGACCGGAGGTCGTGGGTTCGAATCCTGCGGGGACTCAACAAATTTTCATTGTTGTTTCTAGTTGGTTAGGACATTACTCACCCAATTGTCTGAAAGTAAGATGATCCATGCGTCGGACGGGCATGTAAAAATGCGGTCCAACCACAACCCGCATTGGACCAGTGTGGTGGGATACGGTCCAAAACCCCCTAATGGATAGGGGTGTATTAGGGGAGGCCTATGTCCAGCAGTGGACTATTAAAGGCGATGATGATGATGATGATGATCGATAGACAAAAAATATCCCCGGTTCGAAACGAGAAACGCCACTGACTTGAGAAGAACCGGAAAAGAGACTCAGCTTTTTTTGTAATTTTTAAAAATCAAATTAAAATAACTATCATCTTATTGATAAAAACCTGGTGCGAGTATATCATTACAAGAGTGTGTTATCGTTTAAAAACTCATATACATTTTAATAATCTATAACACACAATCGTTCCTTGACGGCCTTTATAAATTTATAAACTAAATGATACTACGATAAATTTAGTTGTAAAAGCAAATACATTGTCCTATAAAAGTCTTAGATATTATTCGCAGTCTAGTTGCTGGAGGGATTAGTCTCGTTAGTTGTATATATCCCAGTATTTATATGAAGTGCATTGAAATGCCTTAAAAGATATATTTTTTTTCTACACACGCATTTCATTTTCTAAAAATATACTGAGAACTAACAGTCACTATTTCAGTAAACATTTATCTAAATGATTTTTAGGACACAAGTAAAAGACTGCATGAATAGCTCTATTCTAAAGGACGAAGAAAGTATTAGTAGTGTAATATACCAAATGGGCTATCTGTCTGTTAACACGAGGCGTACGACTTTAACTGTTTTGACCAATGCTGTGTTAACAAGCAAGTGCAGTTCTACGCTATGCTCACATGTTTCTTTTAAGACGCTAATAAAGGACCCAGCCACCGGTGACTTCGTTTTCCAAAGATAGTGCCCTAGATTTGTCCGACATGAACCGGATTGCTTTGGGTTACATTGCACCCTCTGAGTTCTTAAAACGGAACGTTCTTTTAGCAGTGGTAGCCTTAACTGCAGCATAAAGGCCGCTCTCGCTACCCGAGTTCAATTAGGCCAAAAATCCTATTTACGGTCTAAAACTAGGCCGAAATGTTCTACCGTGAGTCAAAGATCGACGTGGAGGGGTCCAACAATAGGGCATCAAAAGTTGCCATATAAATGTTTAATGTCTTGTTTCTATCCAGCGTCAACTCTAGCTACGAAGTAAAATAAAAAACTCCGGTAGTGGTCAGAACGCAATAAGATAAATATAATTAATTTCGTAAATATTATAACGTGCAAGTAAAAAAGTTACGCGACTCCAAGCTATTATAAAGCGAACTTATAAAAATTGCACTTCGAAAATCATAAGTCCCCTGCTTAACCTTCAATGGCCTAAGGCTCCGCAGGAACTCACCTGGATCTTGGATAATTTGATCATCCTAGTGTCATAGAGTCGCGCGTAAAAGTCGTTGGCGCCAACCGCGAGCTGGTGTGGTCTCCTTGGGTTCACGGCGACACACTTGGCCTCCGCGTAGCAGCCGATGCTGTTCACCAGGTTCACTAGGACATTGGCGTATCCCGAATTACAGCGATGTGGGGTGCGGATGTCGTGCTGCCTGCACATAGATGGAATAAATATTTTTTAAGATCAAATATTTTAAAATACTTAAAAATAAAAAGGAATGAACTAGTTACTGTATGTATATGGGATATTGGAGTACAGTAATAGGACTTTACATTACATTTTAAATGTATGCAAACAAACACTGGTATATAATACAATTTCACAAGCGGACGGTCAGAGAACAGGAATGTCCTGTGACCATGGACCCTGCAATTTTAGATATATGTAAAGTATTTTAGCGGTTTTTAATTAAGTTATTAGATTTAAAGCGATAAAATCTATATTATTTATTATATACTGTGTTCACATAAGGAACTGAAAATATTATAAAAAAAAACTAATATATATCACAAGTCCTTTTCGGTAAACCTTTTTGCTATGGGTTACACAACACACATTTGACTCTGTCTTTTCCTAAGCTTAGGTTAAGCTCACTTACAGTACAAGTCCATCTTCACCAGCAGACCAGAGCAGAAAAGGATTGTCGGGAGCAGAGGCCAGTCTCTTGACTCTGCCACAGTGACAGGAACACTCCCAGATGGAAGAGCCGGCGACAGTGCGAGCGCGGACAGTACCGTCCGCAGCACATGTTGCCAATGCATCACTTGACAGAAACTGCAAATGGTCGAAAAGAAAAAACCACACTTAATAGTCTTATTACTCAGCCAAATAATGATACGGAATATTGGAAAACATAATATAGTTTCAAAGTAACAGAAACCATAGAAATAATTGCAAGTTTTATTGATTATGCCCCTGACATCAAATAACATTTTATTTGCATAAAACATTGTCATTATTACTTATTGCATAGTGTTAGGAACGTCTTCTTTATGGTTACAGACTTTTTTGGCAATTATATGCTCTGGTTATAGCTAAAAAAATCTTGTGGGCAGTGGACAAACAATCATCGATCTTATAAAATGTTTATAAAAACATTATAATATCTATGTTAATAAAAACAGCCGTTCCAGTGTGATGTTTATAGAAAACACCAATTTTCATCCTAAATTATTGGTAAAGCAATATTTTATCTTGCAATATAAAGTATAAAATTTCTCAACATATTCAATAAATGGAGTAGGTAACTTTACTTCTCTAAATACAAAATACTTGTAGTAACTAGGCGAGAGCGTTATTTCACGTCATCAGTACAATAACTGGTTACGCGATATGAAACGCAATAACCGTTTCGTGTTAAATTAAAAGAAGATATTTTCGAAAACACGTTATTCGGGTGAACTCGGCCGTCATCGTCTTCGTTCGTCAGTTGAGTGAGCATAAAGCGGTATATTTCTTTCGCGTCTTGCCTACCGACGGGCCGTCCGAGATAGATGGCCGAGATCGAGACTTGCCGAGTAAGCGAGAGCCGACTAAATGCGGTCACTCGCTGTGAGTGATGAATTTAATGTTCATAGGTATAACTAATACACATAGATACCACATTCGAGTGACCCCTGTTGGCAAAAAATGCCTTGCGATTCCGGGAAACCAGCAGTTATTTAAATCAAAAGTAAAACAAAACAAGGATTTTTATTTTGTTAATATTTTACTTTTTATTTAAAACTGAACGGTGTATATAAGAGTGAAAGATAGTTATAATAAAATCGTTCAAAAGTTTAAACACAACAAAACTGAAAATAAACAGTAAATATTAATCATCGTCATTATAAAAATAAAACTTAATTTTAAATACGCCAGTAGTAATATTTTTGTTGAAATCATAGTTTCGTAGTAAACAATAATCAATCAATAAAACATTTTATAATTGTAAACCGGAGTAAAGTATGCCGAAAAGTAAATGTATTAATTTAACTATTGGGCATCAAACACGAAACCGTTATTTTCGTTTCGTATGTAACCGTATAGTTGAAACTTATGAATGCACAGTAGTTGGATGAAAGTAGCTAGTTATAAAAATAACTAGTTTTAAAACAAGCGACGCCGTCCACGTAACCGGTTACATTTCGTTTCTTAAGTGACGTAATGACCCATGTCTAGTGGTAGCATTAGAATAATATGTAAAATATTGTATAAACCACATCCTTCTGTTAATTTCTTTAATAAAATTGAAGGCTTGTTTTTAAAATTAATAACATATGAAACATATTTACTTTGTGTTCCTATAAACCTCATCAAACAGCATATTGGTAAACAATTTATCTCTAAAATGGCTCAGTTCTTTCAGGTCATATAAATAATAAATATAAATTAGATTAGTCATAACCAACAACAACAATTTAAACATATATTCTATTCTGATTGACTAATAAATGCCAAAGTCAAGTAAATGTCAGCTGTGTCCATTTTAAACATAAGTTTTCTAGACAAAATCAGGGTCATAAGAAAACCAAATTAGATTTTGAAGTTGAACAATATAAATGTAATATGGAACATTTACAATTCTATTTATAGATTCCTATTTTACACAAGACGTCAATAGATGATCATTAAAAAACCATGGATGTTACATATATGTATAAAACAATACATATTTATCTTTTTTACCTATGCAAAAAAATGAAAATAAAGTGAATCTTATAACATCTAAATAATTGTTTTTTAATGATAACATAGTGATATATAACCAATACATATAATATAACAACTTTTTATTTTTAATATTCTGGCTAATCTTTAGAATGGCTGGTCCAATTTTACAGCACTTTCACTGGAAGGTAGTTAATGTAACGGGGGATAAGGCTACACTTTTAATAAAAATATATATTATACTATATACAATTCACTAATAGCAGATATATTTAAATAAATTTCTAGAAAAATCTTATAAATATAAACCAATGTTTCAATAACCCATTTATACCCCAATCAGTGATATCCTTAGCTAGAAATGTGATTACCATTAGCTATCAAGATATCTTGTTCAAAATATTTACACCTCATGCTCTATATGACAAATCTTAGGACCATACATTGTATTGTAATTAGAATATGACATCAAACTTTGTTTGGAGGAATCCAGAACATATTTAATACCTGATAGATTAATTGATAACAACATCAAATATACAAAAAGACTATGATGTCATGAGTTTATTAATCAGATTTTAATTAGGTCAGTCCAAGTCCCTATAAAAGATTACTTTCCAGCTATTTTAAAACCCTATTTTACTGCACAACACAAGTGTCATGATTGTAAAAGTGCTTATAATAACACATCCTACTTGACTTTGCCACAACTGAGCCTTATATTATAAAATATCTTCAGCAGGCAAGTATTCTCACCTTAACGGAAAATATATTCCCCGTGTGGCCTGTCGCTATTTTGTGCAGCAGTTTGTAACGATAGGGATCCCACAGGATGACGTGCAGATCGTCCGATGCCGACGCCAAAACTCTGTGACGTAAAAGCGAATTAACGGAATCGCAAAAGGGATTGAAGTCAAATAGTCGACTTTTTGCTACTTACGAGCCGTCGTAGTTCCATTCCAGGCAGTTCACGCATCCCATATGCCCGTGGAGCTCCTTCTCCAGTCCGAGACGGTCTATCAAACTACGGGTGACTGTTAGACGATTCTGGAATTTTCGATCCACATCACCACGTTCACGGGCCGCGGTAAGTGCAACCGTGCCTTGGGCCCACGCAGGATCATCTCGTCTACCCATGGCTGACAACCAAGTCTTCAATATGTCTTATTTAACATTCCAAACCCTCCGCAATTACACCTACTTATGTCAATCTATCGTAAAACAATCACATTCCACGATAAAATCAATTGTATACAAATGTTGTTTATGAAAGATAAAGTAAAATTCAATATTGTACGAGGTGGTAACAATCAATAGAGTAATAATTGAGTAATGATATTTTTTTTCGAAAATAAAGCAAAGCTGTCAAACAGCTGTAAATAAATTTTTATACTAGAGTAAAATGTAACAGACCTTCTGCCAGTCTTAAAATATTATTCAGAACTGATTATGTAAATAACACATTTAAATATTATTAGTAAAAAAAAATATTATAGTTCCACATATTTCATTGTGAACAAAACTATTAGGTGGGGGACACTAAGTCATTTCTGATTTATTTTTCACCAATTAAAGATCACCAATAAAGGATCATCATCATATCAAATTATCATAAACAACCGTCAGCAGTCCACTGCTGGACATAAACCTTTTTTAATGAACGCCAAGACAGCGTCCATTAAAAAGAGTTGGTCATAATTGCCACGATGAGCAGGTGGATTGGCAATTGACTATTTGCACCTGTATTGCGGATCTGTCTTACTACCATTGTAAAACAGATCCGCCGTCAAGTGGGTGGTGGGGTCATCACATCCCTATGCCAGTATTATATATAGAATAATAAAGGATGACTTGTCAAAAAACATTTTAGTTTGTAAATAATCTTATTAAGGTAATAACATGTAGTTTCTACTTATACCCTAAAACAATTGACATCTCAATTACAACGTTAAAGGGAAATGCATTTTATTCACCAGGAGCTTATCACGAGCAAAATTACTTTTTCAAGGACCAAATTATACTTCTGTAAAATCTTATAGAAAATTTACGATGCCGATATGTTGTATGGTTTAAAATATAAAATACTTACATTTCTTAGTAAAACCATAACAACTTTTATATAAATTTTTAACTCTATATCTCTCAAACTTTTATTAATTCAGTTATAATAATGTCTTAATAATTTTTTTTCGTATATTGTGACCTTTGGCTGTGGGAAAGAAATACCTTTGGTTATAATTGTTATCGTAATTAAATGGTTTTTTTATTTATTTTAAGAAATTAAAAAAAAAGTATACACAACTTAAATGTCACTTTGACATGCAATTATATGTTTGTATTGCGAGCTGCAATTACAACTGAAGAGCTCTGCTCTATGGTTGAGTGCTTGACACAAGTGTTTTTCGTAATTTCAAAGTTTTATTGTACTTTTTTCTTGTTGTTGTTTGATTATCTAGTATTGTGTGTGTGTTGATATTTATATTTTGTGTTGTCCTATTTGTAAGTATTGTTTTAATATAAGTATGGTTGGAGGTGACACCCCCCGATTCCGGGGGAGGTTATGTTTACAATCATAGTTCCCATTCTAAATTAACCCCTATGATTACCGATCCTACACCTAATTCAAGGAAAAGACAGATTGCTGCTAATCCTGTTCCTCCCAACTCTCAAAAAAAAACACAGTTGCTCAAGCAGTCGGCTCCATTCAATCAAACTTTTCTTTACCTCAATATGATGGCTTCAAAAACGATACACCGATCTAGACGTTGCCCCCTTTTTGATCCATGTGAGTAAAGAATGTGAACCCTCTTCTAGTACTACATTAAGACCAATTAAGTTCGGTCACTTCTTATATCACAATGAAATTAAGGGTATTGTTAAGGATGGTATTAAACATATTGGCCGTAATCGTGTCTCAGTGGAATTTAAATCTGCTGAGGCCCCCAAACTATTTTTAGATCATTCCGGACTTGTTGCAGGTATAGAACATTCCAGACAGAAGACCATTAAGATAGTAATGTCTCAGGAAAATATATCTTACTCAAAAGCTTCTGTTAGATTTCATCTAGTGAGGAAATCTTTTGCTGATATTTCCCAATCCTTGCCTCAGTTCCATCCTACACAATCCTTCCAGAGTGTATCTAAATCTCCTACTCCTACTCAATCCTCATCAAATAATATTTCTTACCGTCGTACATTTTTCTCTCAGAGAATCTCTCCAATGCCCTCATCAAGCTCAGGTTATGACAAGTAAGCCCATCAGGCGATTACTAGCACACCTTCTTTTAGTTTCCCTAATAGGAATGCTTATCCACCTGAAAATATTTCTCCTAATGATAACCTCTTAGACCTGTTACTTTCAACAATTTTAAATGTAGTTTCTCGGTTTGACGACTCCCAACTACCATACAATGTCATATCTAAACTTTCTCAGCTTAACAAAACCATTAACAGTTCTAAACATCCTTCAAAAGAATTGCCATAGTATTTGACATAAAAAAAATGATATCATTACTCTTATTAACAAATACCAACCCTCTGTCTTTGCAGTCCAGGAGACGTGGTTGAAGTCTGGATCTATCTTTAGGATCCCAGGCTACTCTACTCTACTGACGGGTATGCTGGCTGTGCCATTTTAGTTTCTAGGAACATGGTATTGTACCAAATAGGTCTCCCTTCCCACAGTAATGGTATTTTTACAGTTGCTATTTGAGCGCACAATATTTCTTTCCTCTCTATATAAATCCCTAATCCTAATCTCGCTTTCCTCTCTGAGTTAAAACATATCATAATAAGTCTTCCTTCTCCTTTACATATCCTAGGTGATTTTAATATTCACCATACCTCTTGGGGCTGTTATTATAGCAATGCCAATTCTTCCCCTTTCCTCAATCTCTGCGATGAATTAGATCTGTGTGTTTTAAACAATGGGTCTCCAACTCGCAGAGTCTCTCCTTTCCAAAACCCAATGACTGCAGTTGACCTCACATTAGCATCTTCTTCTCTGTCCTCTCGCTGTCGCTCCGAGGCCGAAGTAACTTAACGCTCATGACATGATGATGGAAAATTTCACTGTCTATCAAAAAGTAGCTGCGAAGACCACTAGAATTGTAGCAGACACGAAAAGATCCGGGTGGCTCCGTTTTTGTGAGTAACTTTCTCCTATTACTCCCCCATCTAAAGTCTGGACCAGCATTAGACACTACAGTAGCTCTGTCTGCAGTCCTGCTATTTTATCTAATGATCCATCTTCTTGGATCGAACAGTTCTCTAGCAAATTAGCTCCTCCATATGTCCCCTCATTAGAAGAGCTTTACCCTCCCATTTTATCACTTAATACATGTAACCCTTTCGAGTCCCCTTTCTCTTGGGAAGAACTTTCATTGGTTCTCGAGGGTCTTACAGACTCATCCCCAGGTATTGATGGGATCCCATATTCCTTCATAAGTAATAGCAGCACTTCTGCAAAAAAGGTTTTCTTATCCATCCTAAACAATATTTTTCAAACTGGTACTGTTCCTGAAGAGTGGAGAACTCAGGTAATCATACCTATCTTAAAACCTGAAAAGGCTAACTCTGACCCGTCCAGCTATCGCCCGATAGCTCTATCATGTACAATGGCTAAGGTGCTAGAACATTTAATAAAGAATTGCTTAGAATGGATAGTCGAGAAAAACAACATATTAGCTAAATCCCAATTCGGCTTTCGCAAAGGTTTTAGTACTATTGACAGCCTTAGCACATTAGTGACTGACATAAGCATTGCCTTCTCTGAAAGTAAGTCTTTGGTAGCAGTATTTTTAGATATTACTTTGGCATATGACAATGTACTTCTTCCAGTACTGAGGCAGAAAATGCTCCAGCTGGGTATTCCTGTGAAGATTGTAAACATAATCTATAATCTCCTAAGCCCTAGATCCGTATCCATTCGATTTCCTAACTATATATTTTCACCGAGACAGATATAAAAAGGGCTGCCCCAAGGCACAGTGCTTAGTCCACTGCTTTACAGTATTTACACATATGATCTAGAGCTAAATTTTGTCAAATACTTCAATTTGCCGATGACTTGGCTCTTTATGTATCTGTTAAAAAAATTGAGGAAGCCTCTTCCCGTCTTAATTCAGCTATTAGCTATAATCATGAATGGCTTGATAACCATGGATTAGGCCTTTCTATTAGTAAAAGCAATGTTATTGTATTTTCACGTGCCAGATCCCGCCCTGATGTTCCAATTTTCTATGGGCAACAAAAATTAGCTGTGGTTGACAATGTTAAATAGGTGTTATTCCAGATTAACTAGTATTCAACATATTAACCATGTAATTAAAAAATGTGAGAAAAACATGTACATATTGCATTCTTTATCTGGCACTTGGTGGGGCTGTCACCACTATACTCAGAAACTCATGTACAATGCCCTAGTGCATAGTCATTATGACTATGGCATGTTTCTACTGGAACCCTGTAATAAATCTGCCTTACAGTCCCTTGACAAAATCCAATATAGATGCCTTAGAATAATATGTGGGGCTATCAAATCCTTACCTATAAATCCAGGTGGAGTGTGGAGAAGCTCTATTGTATCTCAGAAGACAATATTTATCTGACCGATTCCTATTCAAGGTTATTCAATCTTCTTATCACCCTCTTATTTCTAGGCTGCACAGTCTATCCAATTTTATCTCTTCAAATAAATACTGGTCCCATAAAGATTACCCTTGCCTGTTCAAAAGTTTTGTCGCTTATCTTCATCTGCCTTGTCCTATATTTCAGTGTCAAAAGATTCCTCTGTATGAAACACCTTTTGATGCACTTGTTTTTAAACCTCAAATTCTTCTGGATATTGGTATTGATAAAAACTCCTGTTTTGCAAATATCCAGTTAATCAATTTCATTTCTCAACATTGGCCTAATTGGCTGATCATGTACCCTGATGCTACAAAGTTGTCTCAGCAGAGTTGTGTCGGTGCTGCTGTTTGGATACCCAAGTACAAAGTGATATTAAATTATAAATTCCCTGAAACATTAGTATTTTCAGGTGAATCCATAGCTGTACTGGAAGCTCTGACTTTTATTGAGTCCCACAAATTTAAAAACTCTGTTATATCTCACTGATTCTAAGAGCTTGCCTACAAAGCTTATTGCATCTAATCAGTTTAAGTCCAAACATAAGTTTCTTAATTTGAAAACTTGCACTCTTGTTGTAAACTAAGATATTCTGGAGTTCTGGCTGATCTCCAGGTTTGCAAGTGATCCATGGAATCAATTGCATTCTCACATGCCATGATTGCGTAAAACTGGATGTCATGTTGACTCACCAGATTGTATCAAATGATTTACTGCTATGTACAAGTCAAGCGCTTTTCATCTTGAACAAATATTTGGTGAATCTAGTGCTCAAAGGAAGCTATCTGATATCCTGCCCCATATTCTACCTGTCCTGTTCTCACTGCAATTCCATAAATGCCTAGTACGCTAGTGCATCATCAGATTAAGACTAGACATGCATATTCCTGTCATCTAGTCCAAGCACATAAAGCACCTTCTCTGTGAATCTGGACTAATGAAAGGAACACTCGACCGCATATTTTTCAATTGTCCCAGACAGACCTCTTCTCTCTATGACCTGCTCCCTCCCCAAATTCCGCGTCCCACCAATTTAAAAACTTTATTATCCTATGTTGATTTCCCATTTGTTCATATTTTTTGTTCTTACATTAATCATAATAACACTAAACTTTAGTTTGTTTGTCTCTTAACCAACTAACCCTGTGTTTATTGTGTGTCTCATTTTGTTTTAGATACATCAACAGAAACTATTGTGGTGGATCCCATAATCAATTCTTAGTTGTTAACTGTATATATACAGATAGCAGAGTCTAATCGAAAAACTTGACGTTGGCGAAATCTACAAGGAAACCCATCAAGCCAAAGAACTGAACTACAACTGAAGTTGACTGGTATATTTTATTTTATTTTACTTACTGTACTTAGCTATTATCAATACATTTTAATATTTTTTGGAGTCTCAATATATTCATTAAATGTGAATTGAATCTTAACCATGTGTACATAGTACAGATTTAAGATTTTTTGATATTTCAATTCCAGATTTTTCATTTTTCGAAGACAGACTAGCAAAATGGGTGAGCGGAAAGGACAAAATTTGTACTATCCCCCTGACTACGACCCTAAAGTCGGGGGTCTGAATAAATTTCAAGGAACTCATGCTCTCAGAGAGAGGGCAAGGAAACTGCATATGGGGATCCTAATAATAAGATTTGAAATGCCCTACAATATTTGGTGTGAGGGCTGCAAAAACCATATAGGCATGGGGGTTCGTTATAATGCAGAAAAGAAGAAAATCGGGATGTACTATAGCACACCTGTGTACCAATTTCGGATGAAATGTCACCTTTGCAACAATCATTTTGAAATTAAGACCGATCCTGGTGTAAGTGCACTTATTTAATTTGTCAGGATTTTAATAATCAGATAAGAGCAAAAATGTTATTGTTTTTAGTTGTTTTGTTTAGCAATATTTTTCATGAGCTTGTAGAGCTAAGACTGAGATAAAGATACACCATGTTAACAGACAAATTTTTGTCTGCATCTAAGTCAATTAAAATTTACTGGGTGGACCATCTTAATGTTTTAATTTATTTTTTTTAGCGTCTAGCAATGCTAGAGATTGTTCAGCCTTGTTTATCCATAATTTTTTTGTAAATAAGCTAATATTATCATTTTCATGCATTTCTCACAGACTACCCATATTAGACCGTCTAGTTAGTTATTATTCAATCACTTCCTAAAGAAATATCTGTAAATTTTCAGAACCTTGACTATGTAATTGTTTCTGGAGCAAGACGTCAAGAGAACAGATGGGATCCAACTGAAAATGGTCAAATTGTTCCCGAAACGAAGGAAACACAGAAACGGCTTTTTGATGATGCAATGTTTAAATTGGAGCATAAGACTGGAGATATAGACACAAGCAAGTTAGACAAGCCCAGACTCGGAAGACTTGTTGGGAGAAATGAAACAGTATGGAAAGATGATTATGAAGCTAATTGCTCATTACGTAGGAACTTCAGGGTATGTATAGAGTATTGATGTTTGTTGAATTACCAATTTAAGTTTATACTTGTTCTATTGAGATAATAACAGTAGTAAACTCGAAAATGTCTTTACAGCCTATCACCAGTACATCACCGTCTCAGTTCACTGCTCCGACTCTATCACTAAGATTCTTACATGTAAAATGTCGCTCATTAAAACTTCTATTGTAAATAGATGCATCGACCAATCAAGCAGCTCACATCACACTGTTGGAAAGTCCATGCTGGACAGTTAGGCCTCCTAATCACCCTATCCATTGGGTTTGGACCTATCACCACTTGGTCCAATGCGGGTTGTAGGTTGATCTGTCACTTTTAACATACATCAAACTATGGATACATCTTACTTTTCAGACAATTGGGTGATCAGCCCAAATTCCTAACCAACTAAAACAACAATGAAAATATTTTGCGTCAGCAGACGAAACCCAGACCCGTTTCTAAGTTGGCTACATCATAAGTTTGCATCGCATCCTCACCACTCCTAAACCAACACCAAGTAGTACAAAACAAAATCATCCGCCGCCCATCAGGCAGTGGTACCAACGAAACGTAGACTTACAAGCGACTGCAAATTGCCGACACTCCGCTGCACTTTAAACAGTTAACTCGCAAACACATAGATAAAAGTCAACCAAGTAACCTCTCTGCTGGTAAAGTAGCGTCAACCGTCATACGTAGATCCAAACGTTCTCTAGTCACACAGAGACCGCGAAACGTTCTCCTGACCCGGACGAGAGAGCGGTGGACTCCGGACTTCACTGGGGTCCCGACATCAGCCACACACCACACGAGTAGGGATAACACATTCACCTGTAGTTCGTTCTCCTCGACACCAGCCGAACACACACCGCGTGCCACTGATCATCGTCGTCCGGAGCGTTCTCACCGCTCCAGCCACCGATTAACCTATCCTCGACCGTCGGCGTCAGGTTCGTAAACCGATCGTTGACGATCTGAGGAAACATAAACAACTCTCTAACCCAGTACAATATCTGAGCTGGCCATCATTTTAGCAAAAATGTTGGCCACCTAGGTTCTGTGGACGAGCTTTCCCGAATCTTCGTTTAGATGAGCTTTATCAACTACTTTACGCAAATTCAGCCGTCTTAGCCAGAAATAGCTAGCGCTACTCTGGTAAGCTGTGGCCAAGGTTTCCTTGCCATTAGGGTTTTGGACATATTTGCCGTTGGTCTATGGGTGTGTTGGTGGAATCTAGGGGCAATAACGAGGTAATGTTACCATATGATATATATTTGTTAGTACGTCATTTCTAATGTTTTGGCCAGAAAGGATTGGATGTTTATATTCATAAAGCTATTCAATCTAATTCACCATTAATTTCCTTTATTTTTGTGACATGTTTTGCGCTGTGTCTAACAATAGATTATCCAGTTGTTAGTACTGCTTTAAATACAAATAATATAAAGAAAGAAGGAAATTTTAAAATTTTGACGTGACGTCTTATAAATTGATTTAAGATAAGGAGGCACTGTCGAAAACTGTGTCACAGCGCCGCTCACATAAGCAAACATAAGAGAAAGTGAGAGGCATACGTCTCTCTTGCTCGTGCGCAGTGACCGATGAGTGAGTTACTGGCCTGCTTAAGTGAAAGAGAGACAGAGAGAAAGAGGGGCATGCCTACCGGTTCATACCTTGCGTCTCTCCTACACTCGAAGCGTCGAATTTGTTATTTGAATATTTTGAATTGTTTTTATTATTTGATTCTTCTGCCTACAATAAGAATGAATATTCACATTACAATCATTTTACCACCATAAAGACATTGTCACGTATAACTTTCGCCCGTATTTATATTTTACAGGCAACCAATTTTTTCACTTCAATTTGTTCGTTAAAGTAATTAGTAATCATTGTTTACTTAGGAGTTACTATGCCTTAGTTACCTATCCGGATACATCCAACATACCCAAAATTTTTGTAGTTTCCACTTTGGTTAAAATATGTGTACAGTATTTAAAGAAATTAACCGTAAAAAAATGGTCACCCAATAATTATATTCACTTTGCAATTTCGTGAGTCATTAACATAGCATTTTCTCGTGTATAGAAAAGAAGGAAAGAGTTGGAAGTAGCAGCAATTAACGACGGTTTTCTATTGGCAAAATCTTCTCTGGATATTTCTTTACTACCGGAAAATGAAGAAGATAGGAATCTGGCTTCGCTCCTAGCATTAAGACCTTCCCGCAGTCTTGAAGAGACACAGACGGCTGCTCGGAGTAAGATCCTTAACAGTCCAGCTTTGCCGAGTTCCAGTGGTCTTATAACCAGCTTTGGTGGTCTCAAAAAGGAGGAGTCTCTAAGCAAGACCTCATTGTTAACAAGAAACACCCTAGGAATTACATTGAAAACGAATAAAGATATGAAGGAAGATAAATCTGAATCACAATATGATATAACAAATACCAATGAAGTTTCTAAAAAACTTGATGTAAAAAATAGTTGCCCTGAAGTAAATAGCGCAAAGAAAGGTGGTAAGGCTGCTGTTTATTTGGTTGGCGATTACAGTTCTAGTGGAGAGGCTTCTGAATAATCTGTGTGTATATTTAAAGTAAAGGCTGGAGCGTTGATTATATTGTGTAAGGTCACATATGTAAAGTGTACATACATAGAAAAAAAAGTTAATTAAAAGCAATAATTGAAACGAAGAGCAATATTTGAGCAATAAATAAATGACTGCCTCCGTAGCCTAGTGGTATGGGCGTGTGCTTTACAAACCGGAGGTCGTGGGTTCGAATCCTGCGGGGACTCAACAAATTTTCATTGTTGTGTCCTAGTTGGTTAGGGCAATTTGGGCCGATCACCCAATTGTCTGAAAAGTAAGATGATCCATGCGTCGGATGGGCATGTAAAAAGTCGGTCCACCCACCAACCCGCATTGGACCAGCGTGGTGGGATACGGTCCAAGAACCCCTTAATGAGTAGGGGTGTATTAGGGGAGGCCTATGTCCAGCAGTGAACTATCACAGGCTGATGATGAAGAGCAATAATTATAACTCAAAATCAGAATGGAATTACTATGTCCATCTTAACCCTGACAGAATTATAAAAGCTTGGATATAGAGCACATTGTTAAGTAATTATGGTGCCTAAATGAATATTATTCATCACATCTTAGATGCATAATCTTTATATCCACCACCATGATGAAAGAGCTATTTAAAGGTAAATTATTTTGTATACAATTCAAAGCCTATTATTTTTTACTGCAAACCACTTAATATTTTTTTTTCCTTAATTGAAAATGTAACATAACAAAAAAAGTGTATGTGTACTTGTACAGAGGAGTATAAATTCTAAGGGACGTGGCATTAGAATTTATGTTTCTCTGTCACAACAAATCTTTTCACATATTATAACCTTCACTTGGAAGCTTATTTTACTTTTGTAGAAATAAACACCAAGAATAAAATTCTCTGTTGGCTATAGCTGACTTCAGGGTTTTGGTTTTTAGTGACGGTGTAAAAAAATATTTTTTTAATTTTTCCCAAAGGCATCATAAGAAGTATAACTTCAAAAATATGTCAACTGTATAAAAACATGAAAATGTATGCTATTATGGTTATTAATAAAATAACTTTATATTTAGAATTGATTTTAATTTGGTTTCACCATTTAGAAAACATTTATACAATTTTTTTTTTCGATGTAGTCATTTCAATTGATGTCATATTATCTGATTGACAATTAATGATTATTAAGTAAATATATAACACCATAAGGTATTGCGGCTTTATGAACAAGTAAAAAGTATTTTAAATATAATTAAATTCAATCATTCTTACAATTTCTTTATTTTCATTATTCAAATAATAATAGTATGTCAAAGACCGATAATTTATCTTCAATTGTTAATCAGATTATGTTCTTTTTGAAAATGGAACAACATTAAGTAACATTTTAAATTTGCATTATCATAGCTTAATTATGTCCCCTTACGAACTACAAAAGCCCAATCGTTTCACATTGTAAATTCAGGTCCATCTTGCAGTTTTTATCGGGTTACTGTTATTTGTTTCAGATCTATTTGTCACACATGCAAAGTACATCACATAGAAACAGTATAAACAACGCATATAACATCAAGATTTCCCTACAATATAGAAGTTGAGAGACTTATTTAAAATATGTAATAAATAATTTTGATAGCATAGCAACAGCATATAGATTTATTATAATAAAAATAAAAGCGGAACATATTAACTACGCCATGAAAGCGTCAAAAATATACTGGGCTTAACCTAAAATTAATTACCATCTTATTGAACAAAACAACTGATTTTACCTGAATTCATGACACTCATGACGTCTTTGCAATATAAGTGACATTAAAGTAGGGTTGCCAACTATACGGTTTAAAAGCGTATTTATTGTACTGTTTTTCACTAAATTATAAATTATTGAAAAAATACAAAAAAAAATACAAAATACTGTTTTTAGCTTTAAAACACAAACAACACAGTATTATTACGTTATACTTAGACGCTCATATAAATTAGTAATAATCTGTATTAAAAACAATACTACTTTAGAGGTTGGATTATACTTTATTTCTTATACAAAAAGTTGGCAGCCCTACATTACAGACTAAAATGCTGCTATTTTGCGCCATCAATTGCTTTGTTAATATAGCATCCACTTCTTTTTGGATAAGGTGTACTACATAAAACTTCTCTCTCTTTAATAATAGGAAAATACATTTAACTTAAATTATATCTTAATTTACTATTAATTAAAAACAGGATAAATTCACTTATAGTTAATAACTATAATTTGTAATTGCCTTAATACGAATATAAATAAATGAACCCTAAATATGTTTAATAAAAGCAATGTAAGTTATAAATAATACAGCCCTAATATTATATACTTGAACAAATGATCGGCATATAGCAGAACAGATTAATATGGAAACAGAATATCCTAGGATACCTTGCTTTTACACAAAAATTGATTAATCGTAAATATTATATTTAGTGATTAAGTGAAAGTATAACTGAATTATATAAGCGATTATGAACAAAAGTATAGATCTTCGAATGAACGATTCTTAAATATATATATATATATACGCAATAAAATAAAGCAAACATTTTTAAGTGAGTAAACTATTGTAAATGATTACATAGAATTTGTATTCAACACAAAAATCTATTAAGTTAATTAAAATAAATTCTCTTAGTTTTCCTTAAAAACGTAAAATCATTAAGTATTTACTAAATAATGAGGATTAGCTTATTTTGATTTTAAAGTTAATCAAGGCAGAACACTATAAAGAACTATAAGGAAGTCTACTAGACCAAATTACAAGTAGTTATGTCCTAACTGACACAATACACAAAAGCTGAGCTTAACAGTGAACATTAATGTTAAAAAATAAATCATGATTAAATCAGATTATTGAAAAAATCATAAAACTTTTACAAATGCAATGTGTCAGTAAAGACTTAAAAGGTTATATTCAAATAACAAAGCAATTTTATCACCACTACAAATATATTTTTTAAATCATATTTACCTATAAATTATTTGTGCTGCTAATGTTCTCTTAGACAATCATAGTTTAAAGTGTACAGAATAGATTTATTATTAAAATCAACCGATAAACTCCAAAAGAGTTTTTGTATAAAAACTAATAAAATATGAAATTTGTCAGTCGGTAATACACATATTGTTTTTATATCCTAAACATATTTTTTATAACATGAACTAACACATAGATTATAGCGACACATAATAGTTAATCAGCGAGTTATTATTAAATATTAAGCAAATTAAAGTTAATTAGGCAATTTTATTTCAATATCGGGCAAATTATATATTCATCAGAACAGTTATATGTTTATAATTGTTGAAATACATTTGATGACAACATAGTGTCACTAAAAAAAAACGCATGTCATCATTTATTGTTTAGTCGGTCGGACATCTTTTATCTTCCAGCGCATGAATTAGAGCGCATTCGATCTTCGATTGAAGCCACAGTAACACCTCCGGCTCAGCAAATTCTATCACTTTTTCATCCGTTGAGAAGTAATTAACCATTTCATCCTGAAATTTTAATACATTCTAATGGCAAAGCAACCATTATTCTATATAAATATATCAAATACAATATCAAGTTAAAATTTGATTAAAACAGCCTTAAGAATATTTTAACGAAAATACGTTCAACAACAACATAATTTTTACAAAATAGTTATTGTTTAAACAAATAATTGTCATAAAGACGATATCACTAATATTTTTATTGTAGTTATTTGTCAATTTGTTTTGGTAAGTATAGATCGAACACGAAGAAACAACGGTAATATTTTGAATAAGGAAAGAAATATTTAACAGTCTTTGTTAAATATTTCTTTCGTTCTTTCCTATTAAAATCCTAACAAACAAAATCTGTATTACGAAAACAAACTTAAAAATACCTGTTTGATGTTAAGAACAAGTTTGTCCCCTTCCACCTTGGGTACTCCGATCAGATCATCCAGTTTCACCACCCATTCGATATGCCAAGAGTTGCTGTTCCCACCAGCTCGCACGAGAAATATATGCCTATTTATTAATAGCAAGTTTAATATCTCATATCATTATTCAACATAAAAGAATCGAGCGAAGGAGGTATCTAATCTGGAAAATACAAGCGTTAAGAAATTAGTTATAGAAATTATTAATTAATGTCATCTCACACTTATAAACCGCCTCCGTGCCTAGTGGTATTGGCCCTTGCTTTGTAAGCTAGAGGTCGCGGGTTCGAATCCCGCGGGATCAACTGTGTGTTATTTTCTGGTTTAGCAAGGACAATTTGGGCCGGTCACACAATTGTTTTTGATTGTCTGAGAAGTAAGATGATCCATGCGTCGGATGGGAATGTAAAATTCGGTCCACTCACCAACCAGCATTGAACCAGCGTGGTGGGATATGGTCCAAAACCCCCTAATGGAAAAGACGTGCATTAGGGGAGGCCTATGTCCAGCAGTGGATTGATACAGACTGATGATGATGGTGATGATGTTAGTAAACTGGTATATCTAAAAAAGAGATTTCTTCTCTTTAATCAAGTATTCTGCATAGATTGTTATAGTTTAAAATAATGTAACCTCTGCTGCTGGTTCTGTGGTGCCCAAAGAAAGGTACATGCTGCGTGATGACCAAAATACATGCTGACTGTGACATAAAATGATACATACTGTGTGGTGACCAGCAGCGTGGTGAGCGAAGTGCGTGTCAGATGCACGTGGGCCACGTAGCTGTCCGTATCGGCGTAATGGCCACGCGACAGTTGCGCTAGTAGTGCCGCACCGCGAGCCGCAGTCGCGTTGTAAGCACAGAGACCCTGATAATTAGAGAAAATATAAACTGTGTGTACTAAGTTAATGAGAATAATCATAACAGTCTCGTAGTTAGTCTGTATTAAAACTAAACAATGAATTGGTTATCACAGGGCAGTGGTTCTAAAATGTATTGTTTTAGAGATGCAACATGTCCAGCAAGAAGTCACCTGGTGGTAAGAGAACCGCACAATCCATAAATACACTAAGTCCATAAATTATAGTTACAGATTTTACTACAAGACCGCCTGCATAATAGCACGGATAGTACTATAATCTTTACCAAAAGAGGACCTACCAATTTCCAAAAATTGCTGTCATTGCAAAAACTGCCTCCGTAGCCTAGTGATATGGGCGTGTGCCTTAAAAACCGGAGGTCGTGGGTTCGAATCCTGCGGGGACTCAACAAATTTTTAATGTTGTTTCCTAGTTGGTTATGGGAATTTGGGCCGATCATCCAATTGTCTGAAAATATGATGATCGATGATGCCGGATGGGCATGTAAAAATTTGGTCCACCCACCAACCCGCATTGGACCAGCGTGATGGGATACGGTCCAAAACCCCCTAATAGATAGGGGTGTATTAGAGCAGTGGACTATCACAGGCTGATGATGATGATGATGCTGTAGTTTACTTTTTCCAGACAGTAATAATAATAATAATGAAATGCTTTTTTAGTACAAAATAAGTAAGTTTTACAAAAGAATCGGTCTGACATACAGGGGTTTTTTATAAATTTTTACAAAAGCATGTGCTAAAGCACCAGCAACCTAATTGCAATTGTTTTATAACGATAACGAAAGACTGTTACACCGAAACATTTGTATCTACCAGGATGAATTTTGGATAAATTAGAGAAAAAAAAATATTTAAGTAACATTTAAGTAAACATATTACAGTGAATAAATAAGAAGTAAATTTACTTCATTAGTAGGGCAATGCCGTGGGAGGCGTCGTCTTGCCAAAAGATGACCTCCGCTGCGATCTACTAAAGCTCTTAACGCAGCCTCCGCGCAGTCTGCACCGAGCTGAGGAGATAATGCCGCCCTTGCTGCCTCACGACACACGTCTGCAATACAATATCAGTTATTATGACAGAAATGGTTCAAGATAATACGAAATTAATTTGATTAGGTGATACTGCTCAGACTAACAAAGTCAAAAAGTTTTTATTATGCAGTTCTTATTTATTGTAAGTTAATCTACCAATGGTTCTCTTTTCTTCGTGATCAAAGCCGAACGGATACCATTTTGGTACGCAAGCAATTTATGTTTATGGCTTTATTTTTAATTGTACTTTTCCATTTTCTGTGCAAAATAAATGTTTTTCTTTCTTTCCTTCAACGGCTCTAGAGTAAATATCTGAGTATTACTTAAAGTAGGACAATCGTGTTCTCCCAAAAGATCAAAAAAAGATCACCAAAGATGATAATGTCGAAAAACTTTCAACGATGAACTACACCTATTGTAATTTTTTATTTGGAGTTCAAGTAGGTTTACAACCACATTTTTGTAACTACTCAAGGATGACATTTTAAAACAGAATAGTAAACACATAACTAATTTTAAGTCTAATACCTACTACACATGCTTGAAATTACTCACGTTTCACAATAGCACAGTCTTCATCTACACGTCCACACCAAAAGTACAGACGTAGAAAGAAAATGAAAAAATATGAGTGAGTTAGTGACAATTTATTTGGTACATAAGAGCACCATTATTGTTACTGCCGTATAAAATATTGTAAAGTGCAATCTACGCCTGTTTCATGCACGAGGCGGGAAGAGGACATGCAATAGTTTGATGAAACATCCCTCAACAATGCAGTTTCATCTCTCAATTTTAGGTGAAACAATTAAAAAATAACGGTCTTATGCAGGACAACGCAAAAAACAAAAGTACAGACACATTTTTATAAAGCCAAATAAGTACGGATTTGATACAAGATGTTATATCGGACATTAACAGCGCAAAAAGTGAAAGATGGAATTCTATTGGTTGACTGTTACCATATTCAATCTCCACGCGAAATCTCGCCCAATGGGACTGGTCAATATTTTAGCGCTAATTAAAACAAATTCATTATCGTATACAGCTGTTATATTAATGCATTATTTTTATGTAATAATTATTTTTATATCACAATACTCAGATGCTAGTTTAGGCAATATCATTAACCAATTTCACATGCTTTTTGTTAATACAAACTTATCATAGTAACCTGCTTTTTTGTATCCATTTAAAGCTCTATTCCCTAATAATTTTACTAGTATACCTACTACTTTGTAATGTCTAGCTAAAAATACAAAATTTCCAGATTCGAACAAACATAGCAAGTTAGTTATTTAGTTTGTTAACACAGTAATCAAATTAGGGAAACCCACATTTGAATTTTCCAAAACACGTCATAGGTACTAAAGTATTTTAATCCCTAGTCAGACTTCTAACGATGTATCAAAGTTTTATTCAAAATAATTGCCATTTAAATTTTTAAATCTGAGTAATAGTGAATATATATCAATAGTGATATCTATCTAGAGATCAAGTGGAACATGCAAGTTGTAAGTAGAGTAATTGTGATATCGCTTCAAAGTTTACCGATAGTGGGTCTCGCGATCAGTCCGGAGACGGCAAGGGCTACACTGCTCGGATTGCGTCTGTTCGCCTCCAGCAAGGCCTCTGTTAAGTTATCGATGATGACACCTTCTTCTCCTGGATTGTTTAATACTTTTTAAGTTATAAGAATGAACAGTGGAGTTTAGACAAGCATTATAGCTCATAGCAGTGTTCAGCAGTACGGAGAAAGCAGGACTCAGCGACAATTTACTAAATTGTCGCTATTACTGATAGCAGCGCCAATTGTACGTCAATTAGACATCCTATAAAGTTTGGTAACACAATGGTTTCAATACCGCTCATATAGCAATTCAGGACGTGTTTGTTGTCTTCGTCAATCATAGTTTGATTGTATTTGTATCAAAAGCTTGACAAAATTTTATCGTTGAAAATACATGCCGCGAGGTTCCTTACCAGGTCTTTTCCTTTGCAAGCGAATCCTGGGCGTGCCTTCCACCAGCGCCGCACTTCCTCCTATACAAGAGGGATCCTAGCTGCACTTTGGACTACTGCTGACAGCTGTCTTCCACACGCGTTACCCTGATACGATATACATTTTTGATAAAAGTAAGTCTTGCTTAGGTTTTGCTAACCGTAAATCTATAGCTAATTTTATTGCAAAAGAACTGTACGACCTACAGCTTCTATTATTGCCGCATAATTGAACCTTTTGAATATTCTTCAGGATAATAATAGGTAACTTTTATTGCATTGTTTTCGGCTATTTAAGTATTTTTTTAGCTTTATATAAAGATAGCGCAAAAAATAAATATTTAAGCTTTGTCACTGAGCAATTTCAATATATTTTGCTTTATTGAAATTTGAGAACATTTGCAGTTGAACATATATAATTATCATGTTGCTAAAAAACAGATATAAATAGAAAAGTAGAAGTTAAGTATTTACGTTATATAAAAAGAAAACATACTAAATACGGTTCGTAATATTGCTTCAGGCTCTTGGAGAAATCTCCTATGTAGCTGTAGGGATTCCCTAAGATGTCCAACCCTAGAACAAGGACATAGAATTGTTGCACCAACTGCATCCAATAGTGCCTGGATGCCGCATCCATGAGCACTGATCTGGAGATGGGTGCGTTCCTTAATTCCAAATAAGACATTCTGGAATACAATAAACACATGATTATCCTTGAATCCATACGTATTAAGAATACATATTTAGAGACACTTGCATAAAAATACTTTTAAACCCGCAATTCATTACTAAGTTACGTTACCTTAAGGTAACAATTAATTGTTATCTGCAATGTTTAAAATATAACGGATCCGTAACAAAACAAAAAAATATTTTTTTTTTTCGTTCTCAGTTGAAATATCAAAAACGTATTGTAATCATTATTTTGATAAGATTTAAAACATCTTAAAATCTTAAGTAACAAAATAATACACTAACGAAATAAGAATAATTTACCAAGAAACAATGGAAGAAATTATATGAAATATTTAGAAATTAATAAAGGTAAAGAGATATAAACGATTTTACCTTATTACTACGTCTTTCATATCGCAAAGAGACGAGCCCCAGGAATTGAACAAATACTCCAGTAAATCGCTGTTGAAGAGTTTAGGCCGATTTTCCTTCCGATTGCCGTATTGGGAGCGGCTTGGACTACTGGCGCTGTCCGCGTACCCACGAGAAGACAAGCTCAGGATCAGCTTTAATGGAGATAGATGCACGTACTCAAAGAGCATATTCTTCTGCGCACTTGTCTGACTCTTGATTGCCAATATCGTTAAAGGCATGTGCACTAACGCCAGGTCAGCTCTCAATCTCACCGCCGGCTTCTCTTCTACTTTCCAGTGATTCAATATATCGAAAATGTAGTTGACGAAGCCTCTATCTAAATTGACACAAAACTCGTGTACGAGAACCTTGAAATATTTGTAGACATCCTGATTTAAATTCGGTTGGTACTGCTTCAAAGCTACTACTTCTATGCACGGTTTTATATCTTTTGATTTCATATGTGGCGGTAACGGAGCAGGGTATAAAACACTGGGAAACACCGCTTCGTATAGCTGATTATCGATTTGAAGTCTCTGTAACTTAAGATGACAGAACGTATATGTATCAGATTTTCGTAATTGCATCCAAACGCCTGGGTTGTAAGTGCGGCGTAGTTCTGAGAAGAAAGGTTTTGTCATGTGCATTTTTTCCAAGTCTATGTGGATATAGTCCTTCAGGTTACACTTCTTCTGTTCGGTTTGGTATTTGTCTTCGATCCACGTGGTAAGATCTGGTGCCAGCTGCTTCCATTTGTTACTCACGTTTACTTCCCACCGTGGTAAAGAATCGGTGACGCTGACATACGCCAGTTCTTTTACGCCCACTCCAGTTTGAATGCATACTGACATACTGACACTTGATAAGGATAGGAAAACTTCGTAGTTACTCTTCTCTGAATCGATCAACATTCTGTACTGTTGTGCTATCCTTTCATCTTGCGCTAAAGCGAAAACTCTTTGGTAACCGTTCATATAGGATACCCAGTAGACGATGACTTTATCCTTCCGAGTTTTCTTGGTTTTCGGCACGTTCTCGGCTAGCTCAAAGCTGTCGGAGTCGTCACTGCTACACGAACAAGGCTCTGGTGACTTTGGAGTCAAGCGTTTAAGCGTCGAAGATAATTTTGATGTCACACTGCTCGTGGCAACTAGCGTGGAGTGCTTTACTGAATGGAAACTTACTTTTTCCTCGCCATAGCTGAAAGAAATATATTAGTTTTCGTTAATATACATTGTTAATTGTTACATATTAGTGTATATCTGATATGTCACTTGGGCATTTTCGTGATGAGTTATTTTTAAAATCTTACATAACGAATAAAACAAAATAATGAGAGATTTAATCTCATTATTTTGTGTTCATCATATTAATACTGCACCAAAAATTATTCAAAGACATCTACCCGTCTTGCGAGAAATCGGCAACAAAGCCTTTTCCTTTGTTATTATAAATATTCCACATAAGTTTTCTCTCTTTCTCCGGGTCGTCCCATGTGTACAGCATCGACTGGTAAGGACTTAAAAGCGCCACTTGTCCAGAATCCACTTGGTGCAGCTTCAGGAATAAGTCATCGCACAGGTTCTCTATGCGCACTGGTGCATCACTGATGCCAAATTGTTTGAAAGTGATGATGAAAGGTCGATCTGTACCTCCGGTGACATCTACGCACACAGCCGTCTGTTGAAAGAAAAACCGAGTCAATAAACTTCATACCAAGTATATTACAGGTTTTTACGGTCAAACTCCTGTTAGTGGTTCAGTTAGGAGAACAAATAAATTGATATCTTAAGTAAATCCTTAAATATCTTAAGGAAATACTAAAATATCTTAAGGCGCAAGGCAGTATGTATTGTCTGCTTGTAACTGTATTTAGGATAAATATCTATAAAATTGATTCAGTAACAGGCATGGCTTATCATATTACTTTTAGAAGGAATGGCAGATATCGTCTCAGCTTAATAATAGGCAGCTTAAAACGGTGTATTGCTTTCTAATCATAAATGCTGCTACGGCTATTAATATTCAACTGACATAAAATTTTATATTAAGCCTTTCAAAACCCGATAAATAAGATGGCTTGTTAGGTGTCGGTACGGATTGGCAAAATTGTTTGTACAGTTGTTATAGGATCTTTAACCTTACATGTAATCCTTCAGCCAGTAATAATCCTTATGATGATACATGCTTCGGGCATAAACAGTTAAGGATATTAGCAGAATTAGAAGTCGAATCTTTTATTAGAATGGGAATAGGAGTGGTTAGATATTACATTAAATACATTAACAAGTTTCTATTTTTTTTTCGAAATAAAATGAACACTCCGATGGTTTTACAGAATGTAAACATTGCTTGAAACCGGATATGGCTAGTACCGTTAAGACATCTTCATTTGAATTTCGCTAAATGCAAAAGCAAACTCAGAAACCGCTACACAAATGTTTTAAACACACAACCTTACATATGCTGTTGACGTAATACTTGCTCTTGTGTAATATTTGCACTGATTTTGGTGATATACAATTCGGAGAGAAGCCTAAATTTTTAAAAAGAAGATAGACTTTAATTAGCCTTTCATATCAAATACCTGAGTAATTGATAACAAAATTATACACTAAGATGCTATTAAATGATATCTCAATACTAAGGGACATTTGCAATTAAAAAAACATAATGTACGTTATGTACATTGTTATAGGAATCTTCATGTTTTTAGTCTATTTTCAAACATCAATCGCTCCATAGCAAAATTTCAAATAACTGATAAGCTTAGTGACAAAAGCAATATTTTCCCAAACAATACGTAAAGAGGTCTTATATGGTAAATACTGACGTAACCTGCCTTCAACTTTACCGTGGTCCTCCATAATCGGACTCTAACTTAATTTACACCACTTTCAAATCGACAGTTATAATACTCGAGTGCTAGTTTCACTTCCTCTCAGTTCGAGAATATCACGTTACGAAGCAAGACATAATATGTGGTGTAAAATATTGGTTTTGTTGACATGTTTTGCTCTCGGTTGTGTGTGCACTACCCCGGCTTGCGAGGGGTGTCTATCGATAGATAAGAATTTCAGGGTAAAACGCTCTAAATATTATTCCGGCCCACCGCAAAGATTTTACAGAAGACCACCTTTGAATAATCACGGTGCCTTTTCGTACACTCCGCCTCCAAGCTACAAAATGGATAATGAAGAACCACCAAGCAATTATAAACCCTCTAGGTATACCAAGAAACCAATGAATGATGGATTAGGGGAGGAAGATATACAGAATCTAATGAAATACTTATCTAAAAGAGATTTGGATCGGATCGTTGAATATGCCGTAGAAAAGACAGATATAGAGATGCCCCTGCTGGGAAACCTACACATATTAACGAAGATTACCGAGATTCTGAACACGAGCAAAGATACTCTAACAACGGTCCTTCTGTCAACCCTGATAGCTACAGACAATCGCAAGTGAATTTGCAAAACTTAACTCCGTATCGGAGTTAAACCTATCAAAGTATTTGAGAATTACCACTCGGAACCGTTTAAAGGCAACTCTGATGTTCCTTTTGATTCTGAAGCGACCATGAACAATAAACAGTTTGCTGTATTGGATGGATACATTCAGCAAGAGATCAATGGAATAGGAGGAAAACAAGAACTAAATATATTCACAGATGAGAAAGCCATGAAAGAGGAACAACTCCCCGCTCCAGTAAATCTTAGGAATGATGATTACGATGCAGCGTTTACAAACAATGTTCCAGCGGTGGCCAATCCTAATTCGAATACCTATAAAGTTGAAAACTTTGGAGAGCTACCTTTAATGGACTATAACTCTAAACTACATACAGTCAGCTCATACAACGTACCACATTATACAGTAAGTCCAAAAACTAATTACAAGCTGTTGAATTAATTTTTGAAATTGCTTTTTTATTTCTGCAAGAAACTAGATAGAATAGGGCTCCTAACCGATAGCTCGTTTGTTTTGACATATATATATATTCAGAATATTTAAAAAAACGGCAAGAAGTAAACATTACAAGAAGTCATATTAGAACTTTTCTCGTTACATTTGTCATTGATATACATTTTTTCTTCAGATAACAACACCAAATAAATATCAACCGCCTCCAGAACCTTCTAATGCATCATCACCAGCCACGGAAGGAGCCCACGGTCTGGAACCTGCTCCATCCGTAATCAGCTATAGGGACCAAAGCGACGCTCACCTCAAAGCAACCAAGATATGGACCCACAGGTCAAAAGGGACTGCATATTACTTACACGATGACGGTTCCTTATCTTTGGAAAGGCCTGGTAGGCTGAAACCCAAGTATGGAAAATAATAGTATTTGAAGAAGACTAGGATACTTGGAGAGTAGTGGGTTATTATTTATTAGCTAATGTAACTATTTACCAATGTTAGTGATAGTTTTTAATTTATTATGGTTATTTAGACATCTTATAGACATAGCAAACGGCTAAATACTTTTTTTGTACTTTCTTAAAATAATTCAAAGTAAATAATTTGTAGTAAAGTCAGAAAAGGCCGCATTTCATTGTTAAATAGCTTATTATCGGTTGTGTTTCTTGCCTTTTACTGATGCCATTTGTTGGTGATGATTTTAAATAAGTACTGTTTATTCGAGAATAGTTAATTTACGCTTACTTTTTAGTACTTTGCTGTAATAAAAATGTTCAAAGTAAAAGTCCATGTTTACTACGATTTTATTATCATAAACAGTCATAACGATTTATGATAGCAACAACAAAATAAAATCCCCAAAAAAGCCTTCACTTGTTGGCAAGTCTTAGAAAAAACAACAATTTGGATCTAAGGGTATATTCTAAAGAAGAAAGGTACTTTTCTGTATGTTTTGAGTGTTAAACATTTTTAAAAACTGACTCGCATTTGAAATATACACAGTATGCTTTTAAAGTCTTTTTAAAAGTCCTATCCATCTTATTTGATTTTTTTTTGACACAGAAAAATTAGGTCCACACTAATTACGTACCCCCTTATCCATCCTGAGAACAGTGAAGTGGTTCTTCGCTATAGGAAAGTGTTGAGACACAATGTTAGAGTCCCTGTACTTGCAGTGCATTGACATAGAGTCAGTCTGTGGCCAGAACGGTGTACACTGCTGCGGTGCCAGGTCTATCCAGAGGTCAGCCGCTTCGTTCTCTTCCATGAAGCGCAGGTGTTTCTTTGAGTCATTGTAGACTAGGAAGTATGGCAACAGGGTGACGATTTTGGTCAGTTGTGGACACAGCTCCGATAGCGTCACCTGTTTTTAATATTGTGTTTTAAAGTGCTAGTACACTAAAAAAATTCCTTCGATTAGTTATTATAAATACCGCTGGTGTCAAGACAATGCGTACTCTAAAATCCAAGTATTTAGAGTATCGACTCTATGCCATGTATGCAATATTAAATTATTTATGTCTCTTATATATTTTTTAATTTACCATGGGTTTGGCAAAATAGACAACATTGTGACCAATTCTAACACCGGAAAATATATTATGTGTTTGGTTTACTCAGTCGCTCTGCGCAAAATCTGTTATTCAGTATAATCTGGATGAATAAGAAGCCTTGATAGAGACAGTGGCTTGCAGTAACATCAGTATAGGCTTTTGTTCAGAATTGTGACTTGTAAATGGGATCAAGAAGTTTACTTCATTAAATTCAACACAGATAAGACAAAGGAGACATTTTTTAAATCAGTTACAATGTCCATTTTCTCTTACGTGAAGTAACATTCGGTAGTTGATCTTCCGCTCGGCGTGCGTGCAAACCAGGAGGCCTGGGGCGTGGGGGCGGGCGCGTGCCGCCCTAGACCAGCTCGACTGGTGGGCTCTCACGCGCAGTTTCTCACCGCGCCCGCCCCACAGCAGTGCCTCTTCACCAGCCTCCAATGGTGCTTCCCCACGTCCGCCCTAGTAATAATATCTTGAGTTTTTTTTGGTGAAACCAAATTAATTGCGAGAATAAAATGGATTGATAAATAAAAACGGTAATATATCCGTAAAAAGTGAAATATATTCATAGTTCATTATTTTATTTCTCATGTTATTAGTCAATATAACACTTTTATTGCCTAAACAGTTTAAGAAAACAGCGCAAATTTACTTTATTATTAGTGTCCGACCGAACTTTCGGTTTCGGTTTCGGTTTCGGCCGAGTTTCGGCCAAAAATCAAGTTTCGGCCGCAGTTTCGGTTTCGGCTAAATTTGGCCGAAACTTTTGCCGAAACCGAAACTGGTTTCAGAAGTGTTTTCAATTTCAAAATAGTAGCGAAAGTTAAATGTATCATTGCTACAATCGAGCTTAGATCAGTCGATTTTAGTTCAGACAAACATTCCAAGTTTGAACAAAGAAATAGATGATTCTTCTAGAAAGACGAGGAGGGAACAAATAGTAGTGAGAACAAAATATATACTAAAAATAAATACAAATAATACTGGATAGTGTAGCTCAGATATTTGTTGTCTTAATAAAAAAATCTTCTAGTCTCTTTACTTTTTTTCTGAATGAAGTCATTTGTTCGCTATGTGTGGCGAAATATTCTCGAAAAAAGAGAAAACCCAAGTGCTACCCTGTCATTAAAAACCACTGTTATAAAAAGTTAACAACGCAAGAGATTTACTGCGGCTCAAAGGCAACATGAGAAGAGACTGCTCTGTCATAATCAATTGTCGCAAAGTGGGCTTCTTAATTTCGAGTAGGGAGAATGTACTCGGAAAACGAACATGGTTGCAGACGTCCATCGAAGCCAGTAATCAACAAGAAACAATAAGAATATCTTGCCATATTCGAAAAAACTGTTTTTAGCGATCAAAGAATTACCATCTGATACCTAATCCAAGAAACGAGCATTTCATATAGAGGTACTCAACGCATATTGACACAAATTTTGAATATGAGAAAAGTCTCCGCAAGATGGGTGCCGAGAATCAGAAACAAAATCGACTTCGAAGATATCGTTGGACAAGTTTTAAGAAGATTCTAAAAACTTTAAATCTAGTTTTGTGGCAGTGGACGAAACACGGGTTTATCCCGAAGGATCTTCATGCCGTGGCCGTGGTATATGGCCTGGCCGGGGTATGGCCTCAATATTTTGGGACTCAGAAGTGATATTGTTGTTTGATTACCTGGAGCATGGAACCATCATTACAGATTATGCACTTTTAATACCGAGGTTGAGAAATGCCGTCAATGATAAAAAAGAGGCAAACTTTGAACGGGCGAGCTGTTTCATCTTGACAACGTACCGGCGCATAGGCTGGCATAAGCGATGGCCACCGTTCAACATGTAAGCATCAAATTTGTTGAGCATCCCCCTATTCACCAGATCTGGCGCCTACCTTTTGTTCATCTTTTCTCCAAATTGATGCAATACTTAAGAGGAAACATGTGTTTTCTTTAATGCAACAGTCACAATTATTAATTTATTTATTAATAATTCATATTGCTATAAGAAATTTATTTGAAAAAAAAATTATATATTTTTAATATTTTGTTACATAAAAATATTATTAGCAACTGAAATAAACGGTTACCACACGTTTAATATACTGTCTCCATTCCATGGCTAAAATAAAGAAAAAACAATAGGCATAAAAAAATAAATAAGATTCATAAAAGCTCCATATTTTAGTATTTTAAGAATTTTTATACTTGATCACGTGAGTTTCGGTTTCGGTTTCGGTTTCGGCCGAAACTGAAGCCATATAACTTTCGGTTTCGAGTTTCGGTTTCGGTCGGAAAAACAGTTTCGGTCGGACTCTAATTATTATACAATATCGTTTTATTAATGTATATTTCCCAACCACTAAAAAAATCGTAAAAAACTTAAAAAGAGACTAATCTAAAATACAAGATATTTTAGATTAGTCCATAGGTATGAATTTTAGCATAATAAAATAATTATTACCTTGATCTGTAGAGGCAACCCCGTCTTGTTGATGATCCAACATGGAGCATATAACAGTAGGCGCCAAGAATCACCGCGTTGGACCCGAACGCACACAACCAACTGTTTGTTACCACCATCAGTGTCACATTCAGTGGTCATGTTAACGGTCTTTTCCATCATATCTGCATCACAGAGATATTGTTATAATTGCGGGTTAGGAGTAGGTAATGAACCGTTTAATTTCTAGAACATTACATTCCCTAGCTATTCTAAAATGTGGTGAAGGATATTTCAAAATATAGCAGACTGTGACTAGACTACTAGAAGTAAATATAATAATATGATGACTATTGACGTCGAACATAAATGTCGAAAAGGGTTAAAAATATATTATTAATCATTACCAGGTGATAAAGTGAAAGCTCCGCTCCACGGTAATCCTAGGTAGTGAATGTCCAGAGTGAGGCGATGTGACTTGGACAAATCCAGGGTGTAGACGTGGGCCCTTTCTCCTGGCTCGATCCGCAGTTTCAGATCTCCACCGCCAATATGAAGGGCGTGCGGAAGACAGTTGTGGACTCCAAGTGATGGAACCACACGCAATAGCATATTGGGTATGGCCCGGGAAACCTTTTGTGACTGCCAGCCTGGATGTATGATAAACAGTGTGTAAGAATTGTTTTACAGTATCATGGACATGTGGTAATGCTTATAGTTTTTTTATGGCATATGCAGGCAGACGAGCAGTCGGGCCACCTGATGGGAAGTGGTCACCGATGCCCATAGACATTGGCAATACCAGTGGCATCGCCAACGCGCCGTCAGATATAAGGTGTCAAGTCTAGTTTACCCAGTAAATACGCTGGCTACGGTGCCCTTCAAACCGGAACACAGCTGTGTTTTAACACTACTGCTTCGCGGCAAAATTAGGCACCGCGTGGTACACATGAGACATAAAGAGAAAAGAATTCTCAGTGGACTTATACTCTACCTTGTGTTATTTCGCAGTAAAATGTATATAAGATCTTCACCTTCGACTGGTACTATTCTCACGGCGAATATCCTGGGATCGTCATCACTCTTCGCTGGGCAGATGACATCACGGGGTGTTCCCATGTCCTTGGCCAGCTCCATCCACCAGATTCCTTGAGTTGTTGCCTGATAGCTTCTACAAAAATATGAATAAATAATAATTTTGCAATAAACACGTAAATAGAACGTTCGTTTTTAAACGATTTGTGAAAATATGCCGAGCTGAAATTTTACCAATAGCAACTTAAACGTGTAAAAGTTAGCCATGTATAGATTTCAAATATGTAGTTTGTCGCAGTTTTATAGTTTCTTAACTACTAGTCAAAGACGTATAAATGCTTTAAAGTAACGTATACCATTCTATTCTGAAAATGATGTGATGGTATGCCAATTTAACAAATAGATAGCTGATTCTTTTCTTTGGTGACAGAAACCTAATTCAGTAATATTATATATACCATATTATATTATATGTAATATTATATTATATATATTTTCGTATCCCTCTCAATAATTCGAAAACGAGCAGTACATTATCCGGAAATTCGTTCACATTAGTGACTAGACACCTTTAACAAATTTTATGTTCTACGTCCCACGAACTAGAATACTTACTCGAAGTTGGTCGGCATCATGTAAAGTTTGCAGTGATAAGCAATGTATAGTGGACATTGAAGGTGTCGTCTGGTGCCAGCACCGCCAGCCTAAGAAGTCCACAGAATGGATTCCTCATAGCGCCTACTGGTTCAACACCGGCCGCCTCGAGGTCCGATTTGCGGTACAGTAGCTCTAAAGCATACGTTGTTTCGTTGCGTACCTAAAATTATAGACGTTATTAATTTTTAAATAAATTTACGAGCCGAGAACTAAAAGTCTTCTTTGAGCTTAGACTAAGAGAAGTAATTTTGAGCTGATTATTTTACTTTGCTTTTTATGAATTCTTCACCTTCCTTCCAAATCTACTATTAAAGTTGGTATGAAATGTTATTCTATAATTTTGCAAGAATGCATTGCAGCACAAACAGCAGTAGTGTGAAACACTACTGTGTTCCATTGAAAGAACCGTAGCCAGCGTATTTACTGGGTAAACGAGACTTAACATCAATGTCTCACGGTAGCAGCGCGTTGGTGATACCACTGGTATTGCCAATGTCTATGGTGTCGTGACCACTTCCCATCAGGTGGCCGACTGTCTCGTCTGCTGCGTATGCTATAAAAAAAAAAAAAAAAACGTAAAATTAAATTATGGTACGTAAACCGATAAGTATACAATAAAGGAGTATGACTTAGCTTTAAATAATCTTAAATAAATTTAATCAAAAGTTTCTAAATTTTCATGTGTTTACCTGTAATGGTGAACGGACCACTATCTTCTTGGCATTATACCTCGAAGTCCTTTCGACCACCACGTAGTAACGTGTCCCGTTCTTGCTTGGATGCAGGACATGAAGTTTAGACACCGTGCGTTGCGGGCAAAGGATCTGGAATAAGGCTAAAATAATTTAATATAATGTATATATACATTAATTTTTATGACCAAAAAATCACATAATATGAATAAGTGATCATCATCAGCTGTATTAGTTCACTGAGTCCCAGGATTCAAACCACGACGCCGGTTTCTAAACCACACGCCCGTGGTAAGGGCGTTGCTTAGAGTTACGCAGTTATAGTGAATAAGTGATATGTAGTGTTAATATAGAGTAGCTTTATTACTTTGTATGGTGATTAATATGAAATAAGACGAACAAGCCGACCAAATTGACGACCCCGTGTGGCACTTATCGGAAAATAGTTTACGCATATTACGGACAATAAAACCACTTATAACTTTTTTATCTGAACTTTTCGTTTGATGTTCCATCTAGCTTTAAATGTTGGCAAGTAAAATATTTGCAAGCCTGCCGTTGTAGCACGTAGTGTCTGATGAATTTCCTTCTTCCGAAACTTTAATTTGAAGATTAAATGTTATAATCACTATGCTTGGTGTACTATTTAATACCAGTCTTCATCATCAGCCTTTGATAGTCCACTGCTGGACATAGGCCTCCCCTAATACACCCCTTTCCAATGAGGTTTGACCGATCCACCACGCTGGTCCAATGCGGGTTGGTGGTGGACGACTTAATGCCCATCCGACGCTTGGATCATCTACTTTTAGACAATTGGTGATCCATATGGTGCCTAACTAGACTAGGAAACAACAATGAAAATTTGATTGAGTCCCCTAGGATTTTACCAAACAAGCCCCGACCTCCGGTTTTTAAAGCACGCCCATACCACTAGGCTGACAGGCAGTCTTACTAATTATAAAATAAGTAGTCCCATTATTTCTGGTTTGGCACACGTTGAAATTGTGTAGATCACATTGATAATTTCAAAAACAAACAGAAGCCTTTCAAAGATATATAGCTGGTTTCTTCAATTAATGTATTATAATATACCTGCTTGGCGGAGCGGTTAGTGACCCTGACTGTTATGCCAACGGGTGTAGGTTCAATTCCCACAACGGGAAAAATATTGTGTGATGAACACAGTGTTTTTCTCGTGTCTGGGTGTATGTTTCTGTATAATATGTATTTATTTACAAGAGACGAATAGGCCTATGTGTATATCAGTTATCTAGTTTCCATAGTACAAGCTTTGCTTAGTTTGGTATTAGAAGATGTGATGTTATTAGTCCAGATGTATTATTATTATTATTAATATAAGCTACTGGCAATACATACATTAAGTGGGTCCATGTCGTGCAGTCGAATCGATAGAGTTTGATCTGTTAGGCGTCGATGTAGCTCGGCAGCCGGTGGTGGTGCGCTAGGTGACGTGTGAAGAGACGCTGGTGCAGTTGCTACTGCACCAAAACCACCTTCAAAACTGCAGAAAAATATTAAATTGTTACTGCAAAAGCATTTTAACCCGATTCTGGATACTTTAAAATAATACTAATCTGTTCGGGAAAAAAACTAAATATTGCTATTGGTTGAATTAATAATGATTATTATTTAAATGATATTTAATCTTTGAGTAACAGGAATTAAGGGACTCAAATAGAAGTGTTGCTAATATATTACCAATCCCATTCGTCGCTGACGTCTGTCACCTCTGGCTTAGTTGGTTTTTCTACCTCATCTAGCAAGTCTGCACTAGAAGTATCGTCAACCTAGAATTAAAAATGTATTTTAATTTCTTTGATTTAAGTTTTGTTTATTAGTAAGTACTTATTCAAGATATTATAACTTACCCGGTGTGCTGGGTCGGCTTGTGTCGACGTCATAATCAGCGATGGCCAAGACACGGTCATTACCAGCAAGGTCTGTTTCCGCTCTTGTTTTCAGATGTACAGTTGAACCAGGACCTAAAGGATGTTCAAAATGTACAATTATACATAACCATACATTTCAAAACGAGACGGGATCAGCTATGCTAATCACTACATAGTATAAAACAAAGTCGCCTTCTCTGTCCCTATATCCCTACGTATGCTTAAATATTTAAAATTACGCAACAGATTTTGATGCGGTTTTATAATAGATATGGTGATTGTAGAGGAAGAGATTGAGAGGTTTATATGTAAAACACATGCGTCTCACTTCCGTGCAAAGCAGGGCCGGGTCGCTAGTAAAGAATTAAAGGTTATTAAGGCTTAACTAATACATAGGATCCCAAGTCTTTTTTATTCTATTTTAGATTGCCAACAATATAAGAAAATAAAAACCCAATTACCAATATCATTGATCAGTTGCAGGCCATCATCAGATGCGACTATAGCAGTGACGAGTGCAGTACGGTCTCGCATGCCCTCCGCCAGCGCCAGTAGTGTCCGCACACCAGCTGGTGCCAAAGTCGCATTTAAAGCGCCCTTTGCCTCCAGGGTCACGTAAGTGCATAGTTTGCCCTCTACTTCCAACCCTGAGTCGACACTGCTACCTCTGCTAGGTTCCTGTCAAATTATAGATTGATGGATTAAATATCATAAATACGAGATGCATATAAGAAATATTATAGACTCATTAAAACTTTTATATTTTGCAACAACAATTTTTAACTATTTACTAACGGTAATACTTTCTTTATATAGTTTTAAAAATAGAATATTTCACACCCTGAGTCCATACAACTGCTAAGCATCCATTAATAATCTCTTGTTAGAGCATGTGTTTGACTCGTAAGAAAATTGAGATTTCCTATCTTAATTTACGACTTTTTGATTCCGGTACTAATGCAAAAGTGATTGCTATTGGAAAATATTCATTCCAATGGTAACTTAGTAATAGTGACTCAAAAACGAAAAAGCAACTTTAAGGCGTACTTGTAAAGTTACACTCTTCTGTTCAACATCTTTTGTAATTTTTTCTTCACCGTCGATATAGGTCTCATGTTTTTCATCATCTTCCTCACGTTCGCTTAGAGCATAACCTTCGCTCTGCTCTGGTGCTGAAGAGTCATCACTGCTCATCTCATCGCCGCTTGAATCACTGTAAGAGTGATTATAAAAACATAAACATAAGAAAGCCATTTAATTAACTATTAGCAAGCAGATATATACTCACTCAGTGAATAAATGTCCAACAGCCGTGGTCATCCTTTCCCTTTCACCTTCATTCTCTGAGTCAGAATATTCAATATCCAATGCCCTCAAAAAGGATAAACTGCTAGCATTGTAACCAGAACCGTAGCTTTTACTCTCCCTCCCACTAGGATTTCTTATATAAGTCATCTCATTATCTGTATCCGCTTCGTCGGCAGATGTCTCAGATTCGAATCCGCTGCGTTTTTTCTGCTTTTTAGAAGGTTGTGATGCAGCTTCGTCCGCTTCGGTTTCCCCTGGAGTGCTACCTGTATCGAGCTTTGATGACATCGGGTAAGCTTTTGCCTGCAACAAATAATGACATTTACGCTGTTAATTTTCACGAGTCAGAGTGAATTTATGCTGCATAACTGTATTCTCGTTTTTGAGTCGTCATTTTTGAGAAATATATATAGCTAAGAAAAAAAATTACACAGACATCAATCTTTGTAGGAACCGCAAAAAGTCAAGCAATCAGCCGAGTTTAATGCCATTAAATGTTGTTATGGTTAATTAATTTCAAGTCACCTGAAACACGTTCGCTGTAATTTCCCAGGGTCTCTGGCGGTTGTCCTCTATAACTGGCTCTAGCATTGGCTCCCATGCGTTTAGTCGTTCATTGTAACAGTCGGTTTGTATGCTTAGTGAACCACCTCCATGCACTTGACGAGACCAATCGTGCAAACTGACCTCCGCGGACATCTTTATGGAACAAAATGTTTTTTTATGGTTACAGCTAAATAATGGGTGCCCTTAATATTATGGTAAGAGATAATGATGCAAACTAAAAGTACAAAGACCGAAGGCAACAGACTGATAGAAATTCTATAATAATTGACATATGTGACAATAGTTTTTTAAAAGTAGTTAGGCTGTTTTTTGAGAATCTGATTAGGAAAGAAGCATCGCGGAGCCCCTTTCAGCTAAAATGCAGAGTGCAAACATTACCATTTTCCTGTTTGAAGGGGACACCAAGAGATATGTGTAACTGTATCACAAACTTTCAAATTTCTTAATGTTATATTACAGTAAAATTTTATACACTCGTTCTAATATTAGGTTTTACTTGCCTTTAATAACAAAACTGGTATCCTGACGGTCTGCTCAATTTCAAACATTACTCTCACACTTGGCACCATCACCTCGAATGTTTCTGATGGTCTGATGCTTGAATATTTGGGTTGGACGTAGCTACCTTCCATGCTGTACTGGATATTAGGGCTGGTGATCTTCTTCGGTGACCAAAGATCTTCATCCGTTTTATCAGATCTCGGGTTATATGTGGCGAAGTTGAATGGTTCCTTCTCTTCGGGTATCGATAATTCGGTAGTTACTTCTTCAATTATGTCTAAATATATCATGTCGCATTAAATTTTAAACATAGATATAAGTAGAAAATTCAATTACGAATGAATAAGCCTAACTGCCTCCGTAGCCTAGTGGTATAGGCATGTGCCTTAGAAACTGGAGGTCGTGGGTTCGAATCCCGCGGGGACTCAACAAAATTTTCATTGTTGTTTCCTAGTTGGTTAGGGCAATTTGGGCCAATCACCCAATTGTCTGAAAAGTAAGATGATCCATGCGTCGGATGGGCATGTAAAAAGTCGGTCCACCCACCAACCCGCATTGGACCAGCGTGGTGGGATACGGTCCAAAGTCCCCTAATGGATGGAGGTGTATTAGGGGAGGCCTATGTCCAGCAGTGGACTATCACAGGCTGATGATGAAATGAATAAGTGGTTGACATCATTAGCTGGTTTATCTTAATCTAAAATATAATTGTCTCGTCGTATGCATTTACAAATAACATGTATAAAGGCAGATTTTTGGCAATAACATTGTCTACCAGTCAACATTTAGATGGAGCAAAGTACGTACACAGAACATGTACATGTATTCATAAATACAAATATATTTATTATATGAATAAAATAAATACTATACAGTGTTGTACCTACCCATAACAGTGTGTACCGTTGTAGCTGCCACGTGAAGCTCGATTTCAGAAACCGACAAGCGTACCTTTATTCCTTCCTCGATATTTTTAAATGCTTTAGAAAATTCGACATCACACGGTTTAAGGACCAATTGTGGCGGAAGGTTCTTTAGCTTAGATTGCAACTTAGACATTACCTGTGTGTAAAGAATGACAGTTTATTTAATGTTCAATTAAATCATTCTTTGAGCAATATACAATAAATAAACTAGCACTAGATCGCTAAGTATGTTATAAATAATAAAGTATTTTCTTTGCGTGTTACAAGAGACAAATAATGTCCATTCAGTCCAATCCAATTTAAATAGATTTAAGTCAAATTAAATGTTATGTTTTAATTTATGTATATCTACACAGATGAGATAACTTGGAAAAATAATAAGGGCCTCATATTGTTGGTACATCTCTTGGTGATTCATATAGATTCCAAACATATATTCGGCTAATTTCAGTTTGTCTTTAGATTATAAGATATCGTACCTGGAGACCAGCCAAAGATATCACAAGGCTCTCAGTGTTTGAATGGCTGGAGTAATCCACAAGCAGTTCAGTACGAAGCAGCAACGCGTGACCCTCACTCTTCGTCAGGTCAGTGAAGAACATCACTTCTGGTTGTCGACATTGGAGCGATATAGATAAACTTGGACTTTCGTCTGATACTGATGTAGCTATAATAAAAATTTGGGTCTGATATAACTAGTTACTGGTTAGTCTTTTCGTAATGTGAATGAATTCGTTTTAGTACGTCTATAGAGATTCAAATTTAAAAAAAGTCTACTATTTTAGATCTTAAAACCCACCTAGCATATCACTATTGTGATTAAGTGTTCTAGGTTTTTATACGGCTTATTCTAAACCTATTACTTTTTAAATGTACTTGTCTATGTACGAAGCGAATGTAAAAGTTAAAAATTGATTCTAGTTATATGTCAGTATAAGAGTTTAGATTTGCAATTCATAGAAGCAATAACTTACACGTTGAATAATACCCGCTGGTGGAGTCGCTTGAACTTGGGAAACGAGCATTACAATTGTTGTTACCGGGCCGAGAAGGATCCATGTCACCCACGTACCCATGATTAACTAGGCCCCCATCCATGGTCTTTTCACCTGATTAATTTAATAGAAATATGCGTAATTTATAAACATACTAAAAATTTAATGCAGATCGCCATTTTTATAATATATTCTGATAGATTTTTAAAAATATTAATAGTTTGTAATTCCTATTCTTTTTTATGTACCTTTTTAGTTTGAACAGTATTTTAATTTGTTGTATAAAAAAATATTTACTTGATATAGACTTCCCCTTAAAAATATTTTTTTTTTTATTAAAGTAGTCTGAGTTTCTTCCAGTTACATCAGTTATCTTTTATAGATAGTTCCGTCAAAATCGAATTGGCAATCCAGAGTTTATCCGAAACAGAGAGATAGACAGATTAGACAGAGAAAAGAATTGTTATATGTACCGGTTATATATGATAATGTACTCATTTAAAAACGGTTATTTATAGGATAGAAAAAGATACTTCAAATATTATTGTACACCTTGTTATTGTTTTTGACTGTATATAAAATAAGAACTTTTTGGCACTATCTCTATTTATAAGGGCTAGGATATATCATCCTAGTCTACTGCATTGGGTATATCATAAAAATATTTACTGATTACTGACCTGGCATAGCATCTAGCAGAGTTCTAGCCAGCTGCAGAAGGAAAGGCAGTGCAAGGTTAAGGCGTGTGCGATCCAAACGCAGGTCCCAAGTAGCAGCACGAGCTGTACACCTCACACTGGCATCAAGCAGTGGCGGTCGTAGAACTGATATGCCTTCAGCAGCTTGCGAACCTCCGCCTTGAGATTGGAATATACTGAAAAGTAAAACGGTTTCAGTCGGTCTAAATTTCAGTTTTATTAAAGTAACGCTTGTGATCTGTTGGATTTAATAAATCTTCATACAATTAATAAATAATGCAGCGTTTATTTATTGTTGCTATTGGATGAATGGTTCTCTGAAAAGTAAACATTCAACTCTTTCAAAGATACATTCTTTGAATATTTACACGTTTTCAATCTTAAATCGGTAGTTTTATACAGCATGAGATAGCTTCTAAACCTATAGAATCATTATGAGCTGATGAACTAAGGCCTATATAAAATCGCCCTATTAGATATATGTGTAGGATATCAAAGTGAACATTTAATAGTCGATTGTTTACAAATATTATGAAACATCGTTTTCTTACCGTCGAATTACGACGCTCGTGTCAGGTCGTATATCCTCGACTAATAAGCTTTGCAGGCTGGCTTTAACTTCTGTGCTGCTGTCGGAGTAGCAGTCTAAGGATACGGTAGCTTCGCCGGCTGTCAACTTGGCAAGACCATGGTTCAGATCCCGAACTGGCGAGCTGAGGATCTCGTCCATGTCGGAGAACAGTTTTAGTTCAATTCCCTCGAGGGTGAACCTGTTGATGGGTTATTGAGACTCATTACAACAAAATGTACTTTTTAAGTACAAAGATAGTTCACATTTTTGGATAAAGAGACTTTACACTCACAACATCCTATAGTGGGGAAAGACCTTTTCTTTAATTTCATGTTGTTTAAGACTTGCAAGAAATAGTTACAAATAATAAAGACGTTAAAACTACGTGCGAGTGATGCACACTTTTACTCATGCTAAAAGAATATAAAATTGTATCTTAGATACCTGACAGTAACTTCTTTTCTTATAGGCTCACTCTGAGCAAAGAACGCCTGGAGTTTCTTTACAGCGACGTCTGAAGATCCTATTTCCACTGGCGATGATGGTGCCACGGTCCCTGAGTCAGATTCAAAATTTAAGATTATCTGATATACCTAATAAAATAAAGTTTTGTTTTCAGTAGATGGGTTTCACCAATGCGTGTGGAGTATTTAACAAATGTCCACAAAACACGGGTAATGCTATTTAAAGTTTACATTACGAACTGTTTTTAAATCTATTATATTGAGGCTTACAGGAGATAGTTAATAATACAAAACAGTTAACGAGTGTTTCCCATAACTATGGGCCACGATAAAGATTATTATATTAAACACCCGATGTAGCAAAACGTTATGCGAAGTTTACCTATGGTTTAGTACCATATATAACTGCCTCCGTAGCCTAGTGTTATGGGTGTGTGCTTTATAATTTGGTTACGGCAATTTGGGCCGATCACTCAATTGTCAGAAAAAGTAAGATGATCCATGCGTCGAATTCGCATGTAAGAAGTCGGTCACCCACCAACCCGCATTGGACTAGCGGGGTGGGATACGGTCGAAAACCCCCTAATAGATAGGAGTGTATTAGGGGAAGCCTATGTCCAGCAGTGGACTATCATAGGCTGATGATGATGTCATAGTACCATATACAAAGAATGTACATTGCCAACACATTTGATCCTGTCAATAGTTACCGATGTAATGCGCCTCACTGATATTTCCACTCCATACAGCAAGTACTGTCGCTAGATCATTCTGTCCAAGGTTCACCATCAGGGTGTCCACCACGATGTCGGCTTCGCACAACAAAAGGTCGCGGTATGCACTAGCTACCTGCTGGTAGCTTACCGCTCGCTTCAAATCGCAACGGACCGCGAACGGTTCCAAGATAGGTTCCTGAGGGATGGGACGTGGAATTGTAATTGTAAGAAGTGCTGTTTCTGAGAATGAGTTGGACTTGAAAAATCTTTGGAAAGTGAGAAGAATGAGTTTAAGACCATAAAGTATCTATAATCTGTCGAAATAATGAAAAAAAAAATATGTGCGCCACCAACCGAATAAAATTTTGAATTTATGCAACTAGTGTATCATCAAAAAGTAAATTACAAAAGATTTTTCAAAATTAAGGAGTCATATTTTATTTGTGTCTTTACTTTGGGAAATAAAATAATAGGACAATTTAAAACAAAGTTAAGTAATACTTTAATAGAAAGATATTATTTTTAAGCGATTTTCATTTTGTTAAAGCTAACATTTATGATTTTAGGTCGATGAATGATTTAAAAAATTACCTTATGACAATGTAAGTGCATTAATAATCAAGTAAAGTTATTTTTATGTCTATGTACCTGAACTTCTAGCGTTCCCGCAAGTGTCATGACAGCTCTAGAGAGCGTGACGTTTTGCAATTTGATTAGAATGTTATCTATGATTGGAATAGCCACTGGACTATTCGCTTCTTGGCTAATATTCAGCGGCTTGAAGAAATTCTCTATAAGAAGGTCCCCTGAAAAAAAAAAATTTTGTTAAACTAAAAAAACAAGGTGATACCATAATCTATAAACAATCGAACCAACTTTGAAACATATTTATGATTTCCGCACAAATATTACAAAAAACACTTTTCTTACTTTTGAAGAAACTTTGGGTAATATCAATAAGGAAAATGCATTTATTTTAAATACATCTTTGACTTTGATCATTAGAATAAATTAGATAAGTTCGGTTAATAAATTTATTTCTTACCCATGTTAAGGACAAGTAGATCCGGAGACGATGGCTTTTGCGGCAAGAGCAGCACTGGAGCGTGAAGCTATAGAAAATGGAAAATATATGGATATAACCATATTAAAAAAAACTAAAGTAAGTACAAAACCTGATTGCATGTTTGTTATGGTATTAAAAATGAACACCGAATATCGACCAATTACTTAAGATAGCTCATGAATGCTGGAACGACTAAATATAAAGAATTCAAAACGTTGGGGACTAAATATAAAGAAATCACTCAAAAAAATCGTAAAAAGTAGATTTCATATGTATAACATTCGTGTAAATGAAAGAAATGTACACCGAATCACAAACTACAATTTACCTTGATAAAATTACAAAAAATTTACTCAACCAGCTCAAATTGGTACCTCTATAGCAAGACTGAGTCGTGAAGCACAAGCCCTGAGTCGTTCGGCCCTTCGGCGCGCCTCCCTCTCTGCGGCTACTGCGGCCTCAGCCGCCGCTGTTCCAGCCACTAAAGGCTCCGCAAATTGCTAAACAAAAATTAATAAATTACCTTGAATGCTGTATTCAAACGGTCAAATGGATACTTATATAGATGATTAAGTGTCTGAGTAACTGCGATTTGAATAGTTAAATGATTTCGCCTAACTGATGAATGTTTAATGTTAACAATACTTATTTAAGTTTACGGATATGAAGACATAATTTCCTATTTCCATGTATTCAGACACGTGATCAGCTCATACTGTTGCATTAGCAATGTTTTAAGCTTTACGACTATTATTTGTTCTGTTAAAATATCGTGTCAATAAATTACAAGGTTATTTTCACCGAGTGAAAGAAGTTTCACAAACGTACACAACTTATAATATTCTGTTGTACGTTACATTAAAAACTTATTAATATCAATTACCTGAAGATGGTGAAGCAACGAGCAAAACATAACTATATGCAGCCTTCCCAGGTAGATGCGTAGTTCTGCGTGCGCGTGTGCTCTTAGTCTTGTCGCGGCACGCACATATTTTACCTCCAGCACCTTGTCTTCATCAGGCCATACTAACTGTTTATCAGACGTATCATAATTAGAAACGTATGACTTGCGATACTGAAATAAACCCTCATGTAGCCGATTAAATGAAGATGTAGAATCAACGTTAACAAATTCCACTATAAAATCTTTCTGTTGTTTTCAAACATTTCTTAGGGATTATATATGGTATATTTTAAACGGTTTTTTAAAAAGGACGCATTACCTATTGAACCTATCAGTGTTTGACACCAGGTTTTCTTTAGGTAAATAACATATCATATGTAGGTTAAGTGTACAATAAAGTTTAATATGTTAATATAAGCTGTACGTTAAGTAAGTACTGGTGACATTAAACATTATTAAATTAAGCCTAAAATCTCCAAACTCCGACCTTAGGGTAAAGCGTGTTGTCCGATAGGTCGTCTAGATGCAGGGATCCAAGGTAGAGTTTGAAGATCATGCGATCGTTGGCGCGGAAGACGCAGTCACTCTCTAATGCTGTCAGTCGGATCTCTACTAGCGAGCAATCCAAATGGCACAGGCGTATACTGACTGACGTTGCCCTGTGAAAAGTAAGTATATTGTCATTTAAAGTCTATTTAATTGCCAAATAAATACACATTACTAGAATTAAATAGATCCAAAAATAATCTAATGTTTACAAATTAGTCTAAATCCAATCTGCAATTGCGAAAAAAATATGACACTCGTATTAGACGAATACAGAGTATTGGTTGGAAGAAAGATTTAAATTTTAAGGCCATTTTGACATTTACATTACATATTTTTTTAATAATATTTATATATATTTTTGCTTTATTTATTTTGTTTTATATGGTTTGTTCATTGGTGATATATAATTGTATTGTATACGAACAACTAATATGCCTGTACTGTTTTATTACCTGACGGAGTAGCTGAATTTAGTTGCACCGGGTGGTACGGGTGGATCGGCTTCCGGTCGCATTAAGTAGTCCCACAAACTCTCCGCTTTGGGCAACACCGTCTTCTTAATGTTCAAAGCATGCCTGCTTTGAATTCTGCAAAAGTGACAAAAGTATTAATTTTTTGTATTTAGACTATGTACGGCTGTATTACGATCCCATGAAATAAGACCCAAGAAACGTAATCTACTTTATTAAAAGAATATATTAAAATTAATTAAAAGCTCGGCCAAACTAGTAAGTTATAATAAAATTGAAAATAGTATACGCACTTGTCCGTCAAGTACTGCAGATATTTAAGTAGAGTGCGTAGAGCGTCAGCATGCAGTAGCACAGTCATCTGGCCGGCGTCTGCCACCAGCGATTGCTCAACATTGTGAAAGTGGGAGCGGAACTCTGGGCAGTTTGCCCGCACCTAAGGGTTTACGTATTTTACCATCATAATATCTCCAGTATAAAATAAATACAGGGATTTTAATTCTACTGAGAATGTAACATAACATTTCATAGAAAGTGGCTGTCTTAAGTTGCCTGTAGGATATAGGATATATACTATCTTAACGAATTCATGCTTTAGTTGTTTACTAAATTGGTTGTATTCATTCAGGAGATCTAATGAATACAGAATACGAAAATACAAAAAAAAATTAACTATTTTTCTTAGTAATACCGGTCAAATTTTTACGAAAAATTAAAAAAAGAATACATTTCTTTTAATAAAGAATATTTTGTGGGTTTACACGAAATAAGCATTTTTTCCTATATTAAGTTAACTACTTTTCACTTTTATATTGCGTGATAAATAGAAATTGTAATTGTAACTACAGTTGTGCATGAAATTTTAAACTTACCTTTCTATACAGTAAATTGAATAGATCTCCGGTACTAGTCAACAGTTCAAGGTATTGACCAGTGTTGCTATGGTGTTGTTTGTCTGTTAAAAGCGCTTGGTCTATCGATAACTGGATTGCTGGACCGTACTCCATCAGAGCAACATCTAGACAAACTTTGGTCACGCTCAGCATTACATATGGCCGATCCACCTGGTCACTGGAGCGGCTTAAGTTTATCACTATTTCACCTGTAAGGAAAAATTAATAATTTTATTAACTATCTGCGATTTTTATTTAACCACTGATTTAACCTTTGAAATGAGCAATGTATCATTGGATCCCTATGTCACAGAGCACTTTTATAAGGACTTAAGAGTATTACCCAAGAGATAATTAAATATCGCAATCCCCCAAATGTAAATATGCACATATATGTAGAAGACTATGCTCAGAGTGTCTCTGAAGAACCGCATCAGAAATAATGTGATCCATCAGAGAACCAGAGACACCGTTATAGCCCAACGAATTAGTAAGTTGAAGTGGCAGTGCGCCGGTCATACAAAGTCGGAAAGTTCTAGAGTTGAGACTGAGGCTCGGCAAACGTAGTGTAGGACGCTCTGCGCGTTTATATATGCAAGATGGAGTGATGACAATCGCAAAATAGCCGGTGTGGCTGGATGAAAATAGCCGATAAGATCGGAACCGGTGGCGTGCATTAGAGGAGGCCTATATCCAGCAGTGGACTGACACATTATGATGATGAAATAGGAGAAAACGTAACACAACAAAATTTAAAGTCATCTTAACTCGTCAAAGCCCATTGCTAGGCATAGACCTAAAAAAGAGGGAGACTGCCACATGATAAATAGTTTTACTTTAAATTTTAAAAACATGCAAATCGTCCAGCTCCGTCATATATATAATTTTTTTATGGCATACGCAGGCAGACGAGCAGTCGAGCCACCTGATGGAAAGTGGTCACCGACGCCCATAGACATTAGCAATACAGGTATCACTAACGCACTGCCTACCGTGAGACATAGAGCGTTAAGTCTCGTTTACCCAGTAAATACGCCGGCTACGGTGCCCCTTCAAACCGGAACACAGCAGTGTTTTCACACTACACTGGTTGGTACCACCAGACGGTCTCCTGTAAAAAGGGGACCTACCACCGGTAATCACAGCACTTTTTTTTTGTTAAATGTTGAAGTTGACTTACCTATGACAAACCTCATTAGAGTGCTAATAGTGTTACTCGGAGAGACGTTATCATCAAATCCAGGCAGATCAACGGATCTCGCATACTCCTCAACCTCATCATCACTCAGTTCACTAATAGTGCTCTCCAGAGCTGCTGTTGATACAGTCCCTGCATGATCTTGTTCCGTATCAGAAGCTCTATGGAATAAAAATTTGATGATACTAATAAGTTCGTCTCGCAACAAAAGTTACAGTCCATAATATAATTGTATCCAGGACAGCAAAGACTAGAGATTGATGTAAGAATGGCATTAGACGTCAAACTGGCGTTTTGATGTTGAGCTCTTGGCGTTCAAATTGTCACTGAGTTGTCAATTACCGAGTGATAGCTGACTATTAACGCCATGATACGTACAACGCTGCCAGAAACCACTACGTTTATATCTTTTCAGAGTGTAATTTGTCTAAATTATAAAAGAGAATCTTCATAGTTATGAGAAAAAAAATTTAGAAAAATAAGACATATTTTCATCTACTCTCTCATTAATTCTTATCTGTTATTTTTTTTAATATTAGAGGGAAGGTATCAAAAACAAACTCACCTATTTCTACTCAAATACGCAGCAACTATCTTCTGTCTAAGTTTGACGAGCTCATTGTAATCAGGATCAGCTGATACGCGATCCAATACCAAATTTTCCGCTAAATCCGGATCTTCTAACTCCTCAACATAGTCCCCTGAGTCCATAAAGGAAACTGGCACCGTGTTTGGCACAGGAACAGGTAGGTTGTCACAGAAGTCCAAAATGTGGCCTATTATTCTATCAGATAGATTCAGTTTCAAGCTTGAAAGTGAGATGTTAAGCTTATATCTGAAACACAAATAAAAGCTAAGATATATCTAGAAGATAAAATGATAACGTTGAATTGATGAGTTGATAAAAATTCATAATAATTGGAAAGAAGTTCTTATGTATCATAATTAAAAAATAGAATATAAATAAATGAAAAAAATATTATTTTTTTTATTATTATAACAAAGTTTTTTAGTTCCAATTAGGTATCGGTAGGTATTGCTGCCAGAATGGTGTTTCAATATCTAATGCTCATGTTTTAATAAATTCTTCTTTAATTTATTTTAAGCATTACTATGTAAAAGATTATATGTACTGATATACCTTGGCAATAATCTATAGTCCTTCTTAATGCTACTTGAGAAGACAAGCTGTGCTTTAACTTTCGGCACTAGATGCAGTTCGGAGTCAGCATGCTTACGGGAATCGCGCCAAGGTTCGTTCCATTTGCAGAACAGAATCTGTAAACGTCGTCAACCATAGTAATTCCAGCCTTCACTTCTTTTTAAAAAAAATTAAACAAATAAGTAACTTATTTGAAACTCTTTAACCCAATTTTCTTGGTGTCGGCTTCTTATGCATTTTTTGAGAATTGACTGTTACCCGACCTCCACAAACCAAAGGAGATACTTCGTTCGTTGGGTGGATTACATTTCAGCAATTTTGAAGGCACTGACGACTTACAACGACTGCCAAGACTGGTCGAGACGACCAGGACTGACTTTTTATGCCCATACGACGATCATGGATCATCTTATTCGCCTATTCAGTGATCAGCCCACATTAGCCTAACCACTAAATAAATAAGTTTCCCGCAGGATTCAAACCTTTTGTGTTAAAAATAGGTACCTATAAACCACGAGGCCGAGGAGGCGGTTAATACTTATTTGAAACCTTAAAATCGCTTCTTGGTCTAATAAAGTATGCGTGCTTTAACCGTTTGTTCTTAGTAATTTAAAATGTAGTACATGACCAAAATTAAGTTTATTAAGTTTGATAATTAATATTGTTAATTACTTGATATGAGCACTCTGCATGCAGGCGGTCATACAGTTTCTCCTCTAGCTCCATGCAAGTCGCATCTTCTAGTGCGAGATTTGATGGCTGCAAATCCGATTTCACCAGCACACGGCTTACATCAAGAACCATAACGTGACCAGATCTGAGGACAAGGCTAAATGTAAGTATTTGAATTGACTTCAAAGTATTGCACACAAGGAATTTATGTTTGATTATATGTTTATATTTAAAAAGCTGCCAAAATCCCTTAAAAAAATAAATGTCATCATTTTTAATAAATCAACTTTCTTGTTTTCACGCAATATCGACGTTGTAATTCAATTCGTAATTTCCGATAATGTATACGTTTCAAACGTTTTGTAAATTTTTCAGCCTAGGTCAAAACAAGCTGAATATTATATTGCCTGATGGTGATCAGGCCCTGAGTAGAAAAGACTGTACATTAGTTCCTGTATTTACTTATAAAGGGTTCGTTGCGATTATGTTTAAGAGATTTTATAGTTATATATTTTGTGTGCACAATGATATGGATTTGGATTTTAAATAAATAATAACGAATACATTTTAAAAATAACTATAACTTTAAAGTGCGTGATGGTAATAAGACGTTTAATTATTTACTCAATCTCTACTTACTTATGCACACAACCGTGTTCAGGTATGACAATACAAGGGCCCTTCAAATCCACGTTGATCTGGAACACCTTCCGTCGACTTATAGCATACGCAAGAACTGAGCGTCCGACCCCACTGGCTTGATCCACCACCAGAGATAACTCCTCAGCCAAATCTTCCGAAGTCATCGAGTGGGTTTGGAAGAAGTTTATCAATTCCGTGAAGGCATGCTAGAAACCAAAGCAAAACAATATGTAACATTGTCTCAGTGATATTGTTCAAGCTTTGGAGTATATTGATATTGTTAATAAGATGAATTTTGTGTGAACGTATATATTTATACAGGGTCTTTCACTTACAACGTCCTCGTATAAAATTAAAAGGTCTGACATTAAGTAGGAATGAAATTTCACTTACTTCGATGTACATAACCTCCACAGGTTCCATCAGCCAACAAAGGCCGTAGTCGGCCTCGCTGTTGCTGGGGTTCTTTTCGAAGTCCACTGCCAGTAGGTTGGCGCCAGTCAACGCACTCCCTCTCTCAGTGGTCAATAATGGCACGAGATCGCCATCAGATGTTGCCCCCTCGATGACTATACTCTCCGCTCTAGCAGAGAGCTATAGTATAAGAAGTAAACGTTATTAACATTATTAATATTAATTGCTAAACATTAAAAGCTTCAGGAAATGTGTCGCGTTTAATTGCTTTGCAATTTTGTGACGTCTTTGTCTGTCCCGTGACCCATGGTCATAGAGGGCCAAACGTGGGATATAATAACAAAATCATTGTAAAGTAATTAAACGTGATAAACCCTGAAAACTTTTATTTTATTGCGTAATTTCTAAGTATTTATCTAAACTATAAAAATCCTAAAGATAATCATAATGCGTCTGCAGGAAAAAAATTAATGATTATGATTAAAACTATCGACTATAATATCATGAGTTGAATCATAGAAAATTAAGTCTGATAGTTATACACCAAAAAATATAAATTATCTACAAACATAAGAATATACAATAGGATGTATGTTATATATTCTCCTATTATTTTTATCACAAATTTTAAAAACTCCGAAAAGTCATACCTTGTACGCCTTTGCAGATGGCCGAGTCTCCAATGATGCAAGGAACTGAGTAAGAGTCACCACTAACACTTCCTTGCTTCTATTCATCAATGTCAGGGAACAATTTGCCAAAGTCAAGTTGATTTTGTGTTCTAGAATTAAATTTTCAAATGAAGCAGTTCCTATAACGAAGGAAAATATTAAACAATCCCGATAAAATAAAGCTGAGTGTAAAATTACCAATATATTGCTTAGATTTGTCCTGCTTCGGAGCTCCTTCGACGTATCCAATTAGTTCACAGACCCTTTTCTTTTCAGGACTCGATAAGTGGCTCCAAAGACTTCTGCTTCTTTCAGTTTTCACACAAAGCTCGACATGTGCTTTATTTTCAGCATCAGAGTCGCCTCCGTCTCGGAACTCGCTGGCATCCACCAATCAAATTCACTCTCCACAACTTCGATACGGTCTGGCTCTTGCGAAAGTAACTAAGTAATAGAGTAAAGTTTAAGTAAAATGCATTAAGAAATAAATCTTGGAAATATGTGTTAGAATGCTAAATAATAACTCAATCTATTGAAACTTTTTTTCTAATACAAATAATAATCATAACAATTAAAAATATAATCTCACTTTTTTACAAAGGTTACAAAAAGTGACATTATCAATCAGACACGACTTAATTCAGATCAAAAAAGGTCAATAAAAATTTTGCAGATAATTTTTGATTACGTCTTGCAACCTTGAAAATTTGAACTTTTAATTTTCTACTGCATATGTGAACTGTTAATCATGGACGCAGCAAACGAAACAATTTTTCAAACAGTGAATGTACTCAAATTGCCTGCCTCTCCTAGATACTGATATAATGTGATGTCTTCACTTGCAAGTCCAATTCAATTCGATATCATTCGGACTCCTTAGCGTACTCTTATACGTCTGTTTGTATGCATTGTAATTCTCTCTGTGCTTTTTGATAGCAGCCCAAGTGTAGGGCCTTACGCGCTGTTCGACGACAACGTTGAAAGCATATTGCCACCACTTTTTGACGTCCTTTGTTAATGGCAACCCAGGATGGAGGTGTCGGTATTTTCTAGAAGGTGTAAGTTAAGGTATAAAAGAGTAAAAGAATACAAAAATCATAAATAAAGAGTAATATTAAACTATAGTCCTTACAACGTGAAAAGCGCGGCTAAGATCACATCGCGAAGTTTGACAAAAATGAGGTGAACACTTTTTGCCGACTTTACAGTTTGACATTGGATATTGTTTATATAAATTCTGGATCTTATTCGGCTCTGATACAGGTTACTTATGATTTAGTAATATAGTAATTAAGCCAGAGAGTACTCAAAACCAAACAGCAAGTCGATTATTGACAACTTTTGATCAATCGCAAAATAATGTGTTTACTGTGTTTATATCTAGTTCTATTTCTTGCATATTATTGCTTCAGTAATTGTTGTTGTTAATATCAACAGTTTAAAAATATCATACATATTAATTGCTTATGATTAGCTAGTATGCAGATTTCTTATAATCAAAATTTATCCCATTGCTATCCTAAGCTGCAGATGTCTTTGTAAACTTTTTAAAATCGCACTTACCTGTTCAATTTTATTCGTGTAAACGAAGACAACAAATTATCAATCGACAAATATTGGCGACGTGACAACTGCAATGCACTATCTTGCAGCACTGCGTCCAAAAGCAGCCTAGGCACCCTAGCTTCACCAGATCTATTAATAAGGACTTTCACCTTACATGTAACAGGCTTCAGCACTGAAATATAGTAATAGTACTATGACAATACAGTTATAATAGTTTATATTATATTAAAAATCTTTTAAAAAATTATTAGAAATTGACATGACTATTTTACTGTGGAAAAGCTTTCTATTCTTCGTACTTTTTTTTTTTGTAAACTCACACAGTAGAACACTTATTTAAAAGTCTAGGAAATTAATTACTGCCTCCGTAGCCTAGTGGTATGGGCGTGTGATTTAGAAACAGAGGTCGTGAGTTCTAATCCTGCGGGAACTCAACAAATTTTCATTGTTGTTTCCTAGTTGGTTGGCAATGGCCGATCCCATTGTCTGAAATTAAGATGATCCATGCGTCGGATGGGCGTAAAAGTCGTCCCCACAACCATTGACCAGCGTGGTAGGATACGGTCCAATCAAATTGAGGCATAATGAGGGAGGCACTATTTCAGCAGTAGACAAAAAAACAGGCTGTTGATGATGATGAGGGAATTAAAATCGCGGCGTCCATTCCCGCTACAAAATTAGAAGACAGAACTAGTGTTTATAAACAAACACCACTTCTGGTTTGAAGGGTATCTAAGCCTAATTACTTAAACGAAAAAAAAACCACACATCTGAGGGCGATGGACACTGCGTTTCTAATAGGCATCTAATTCGTATATCTAAAACACTATATTATTAAAAAAATAACATCAATTTTAATAAATACATAGGTCTAATTAAACATTGTTAATGTTAGGATTATATAATTGTAAAAATATGTCAATATATTATATAAGTATAAGTAACACGTTTTCTGAATCAGACAGCACAGAGCTATCAAAAAAAAACTTACAAAACTCGAAATCCTCATGATGCATCGAAAACTTATTGAGTCCGGTCAACATGTAATGTTTCCAGTTGTAGTACTGCATCGGGGTAATGTGCGCAGTTTCGTTGTCATCCAGTGCGGTGGCGGTGGGGTTCCAGTATAGGGATAGAGATTCGATTCTCATCATTTGATACACGGTGGAGGCGTTCACCGGTGTCACTGACGGCTTCCACTTGCTAGATAGTACAAAATTGTCTTTACTGATTGAATTATCAAAGAAACACTATGGTACTATTTTGTTATTTTGTCCAAAATCGATTTTGTTTTCAATATAAGCTAATTTAAAGCTCAAGAAATTTTATTATTAAACTTCAGGGGACTAATGTTCAGGAAAAATGATCTTCTATAAATGTGTTACGACTTCACGGACTGCATGACAAATATAAAAAGCTATTAAAAGCCAAAGTAAAAGCCGTAATAAAAAGCAATTAAAATAATTCGCACACATTTTTTTAAGTACCTATATGCAAATTTTGTATTCCAAGCTCATGATATGTTAACATTTTATATTTATGTTTTTTTTTTTTTTTATTGCCAACGAGGCAGACGAGCAGTCAGGCCACCTGATGGGAAGTGGTCACCGACGCCCATGGACATTAGCAATACCAGGGGTATCACCAACGCGCTGCCACCGTAAAGGACTCTCTTTATACCTCGTTTAAAGGAAGACATGTCATAGCGCGAAGGAAAAACCTTAGAGGAGTTCATTCCAGAGTTTAATAGTGCGTGGCATGAATGATCTCTGGAAACGTAACGTTTTGTTGGCACGGTTTCCAGGTGGTATGGATGAACTCTAGTCCGGTGACGGAGAGTACGATAATAGAATGGGAGGTAGGTACCATATCAAACAGCTCCTGAGCACTCTCCGTTGAACAGGCGGTAGAACACACAGAGAGACAATATCTCTCCGTGAGCTAGAGGTTCCAGCCTGTCCGTGAGCATTGGATCGCCGATGATTCAGAATGGCTCGTTTTGTAGGAGTCGAGTTGAAGCAGCTGATGCTTGGGGCACCGGCCCAGAGATGGGAACAATACTCCACGTGAGGCCTGACCTGAGCTTTGTAAAGTAGAAGCTTTTGGCTTGATGTAAAGTACCGTCCGCTCTGTTCAGCACTCCCAGTTTTTAGAGGCCATTTATGTTAATCATCTTTTAATTTAATTATATTTAGTTCTTTCAATCTGTATATATAATCCCAACTGTTTTAACCACGGTTGTAAACGCATAAAAAGGTTCATGTTTAAATGAAAACATATTATACGATATACTGAATAAAAAAAGTAACTGTATGATATATCGACATAGCAGTATACTTAAATCAGTACAAAAGTCAAGTAACTCACCTGTTTGTAGTCTCGATAGACAGACTTTGCAAGCAAAGACCGCAGGCAAGTGGTCCGTCTTTGGAGCTGATAGAGTCCTCATATCTCACGTGGACATTTCTCACATATATCTGAATATTATTAACAATCGCCGTAAAAAGGGTTTCAAAGAAGTTTTGTGGGCCTTTCAATATTTCGCGCTCAGCCTCCAAGTCCTGCAAGATCTTTCTTTTTGCGGCTCTAGTTAGTCTTCTTTCTCGTTCTGGATCGAAGTAACTGTTGGAGATGGCGGGTCCAACCAATAGGAGGACATCTTCGATATTGATTACTACGGGGTTAGTGTATAGTCCAGACCATGGTATCTGAAGACTGACGCGACCAACGGTCCCGATCTTCACATCAATCGGAAGATCGAGTTCGTACTGTTGAAATAAAAGACTGATTTATACTAAATGATTAGTGTAATAACAACAGAAAAAGTTTAGTGCATATTAAACAATTTATGAATTCTTTGCATTTGTTCTTCATATTTTAATTCCGACATTTCCAACTACTTATAGCGTTTAAGATAAGGTGTCTGTATCAATACTTATAAAATTAAATACAAAAGGTGGGATGGAATAAAATATAAAAAATAATGTGGATTTAATTTGCATTGTAATCAAGCAAATAAAATAAATAATTAGTTTTTGATAAATAGTTTCCTTACCAAAGCTTCTGGTTTGAGTTTGAGGTCCGTTAGGTTTACATTTCCAGAAAAGATTCCCACGTTAAGATTCTCTGTGTCGAGGTCCTGAACGTATTTGCCCAAAAGCCGGTTCAAAATACCGGCTACAGCACCCTCAAACATATTGACGGCGTTTGTCTAACTGTCTATAAAAAAATAGTATGGTATGATTATTTTTACTACTAATTATTCAACAATGATATTAAATATTATAGAAACAAGTGTAAGAATATATTTTCAAACATTTTTTGTATTTTAATAATTGTTTTTTATTTCTGATCAGTTCTTTTAAAATTTAATCGCACATAGTATACGAATAACAAAAGTTGTTAAAAACCCAACTTACAAAAAAGTAAACTTTCTTAAAATTTTCATACTTGTTAGGATATTATTTCATAAATATACTAAATATGATTTTTTATTACATATTAACATGTTGAAATCCAAGCATACCTTGCAATTTTTGTCCAATAACATGACAGTACAAAACCAGCGTTTGCATAACTTTCGAACTCGAATAACGTAACAATATAAAGATATATTAATACACAAGCTCTGAATACAAACTATGTCTGCTTTCTTTTACGTATTCACTGCGTTGTAATGTAAACAAACAGCCTAGCAGACAATTACTATCTAACAAACGAACTATAGCCGCCCAAGCGATAAGAAATCGGTATAGATATGAACAAGCCGACATGTCCGTACATAACGCGTGAAGGAAAAAGCCGAACGAATTCACGTTAATATCTACTATTATTTTGGATAAGTACTATCAGTACACAGTGATAACAACTCTATTAATATTGATAAAGATAAGATAGATAGAACAACCGGCTTAATTTATACCATCATTATTTATGTTTTTCTCTTTATTCTTTTATTTGTAACAATATATTTTCTGAAATTCTTTGACACTATTACTACTATTCTGATTGTCTATTCAAATAAATAAAACTCGAGTGTCTGCTTGTAAAATAACAAAAAAACGATTTTAATAACTATATATATATCAAATCACCATTTTATTTTAATTAGGGTTAGTTGTCTCTGGTTAATCAGTTCAATTTTGACAGGATATTTACTCGAAAACAGCTGATATAACTGTGAGTAACTTAAACTTTTTTTAAGCCAGAAAGGTTTTTAATTTATATATAGGTAGCTAGTAATATTTTAAATGATATTGTTCATTCTATTTGTATATGCAATCTGTGCATGTAAATTCTCAAATTGTGGACCGTATCAATTTTCAAACAATTTAGTTTGTTGCGTTAATATAATATTTTCTATCATTGCATATGTCATTAACTTAAGTTTCCTAACAATCTGCTATTATTAGTCTGTGCGAAATGTTAAAAAACATGTTTTGTTCCTCTGGATTATGCGAACAAAAGGGAAATGGGAATAAAATTATCGTCATTCAGGAAATCAGGTTAATCGCCGGCGGAATTAAGGAGACGTCAATCTGGTTATGACATTCCGACGCTGAAGTAAATACTAAACGGTTGTACTTTGAATACGAATTACTTTATGGTAATTACGATCGATACGGTATGAACACGTCTCTGTTTATCATGTTCTATACAGTATTTTTTTGTTAATGTAGTGGAATTATGAAACAAATGAAAAAAATGTCAAATAACAAACACAAGTACTATGCAAAGATTAAACGGCTTTTCTTAATTCAAATTCTATTTATATTATTACTATTTAATATTATAGTTTTGACTCGCTTATTGATGGTCAAACACGCTACCACTGGTTCGTAAAAGCACAAATATAACATTGTTCCGTATTTTTAGTGTTTATTCACCATATAACCAATTTTAAAACTTTTTATTGCAAAACCGGCAACAAACTTGGCGATCCCGAATAATTATTTTCAACATATACTTAATTAACATTCTTATTTCTAAGAATTTATTTTGGCGCATAATTAGACTTTAAATACGTAGTCGTAAATACACTCTTCCAATTAATTAATTACAAACAGCTCAGCATGAGAGGTTTTGGTAAATTTTCTTTCATTGTAAGTTACACCAAGGCCCAAAATTTACCAGTTAAACAAATACTTTGTTGCAGATAAACGTTTTAAAAGAAACTGAGCATTCTTATGTATAATGTTATAGACAATAACAATTCATATGTTGCATCGTATTCTGTTGATATTAATAACACTTTAAGATTACTTCTGATTATATTAAAATTAGGTTTGGCTTACCGTGAATGATGACAAAATTATAAAGCTTTGCTTCACTTTTCAGCATTTCAAACATTTATTAAACTTGCATAAAAATACATTGAACACAGTGTAATTAAAAGTCTTAAATTTTATTTCACGTCCCGGGGCAAAGGCGCATTTACATTCAAGTTGTTAAAAAGTAACAATTTTAAGATACGCATTCGTGATCGTGGAATGTGACACGTGACCTTGAACCAAAGGCAGGGGATTTCCTTCCAATGGTCATGTTTAAATATAGACAAATACAGTAGATGATAACGATTATTCGATTAAGTTTAAAGGTCACCAGGCAGGCGCAATACTACAAATTTACAATTAGCACCACCCACGCACTGATTTAAGGTATTTTAAGATTGATAGAAAATAATAACTAAATACAACAACCGTTTTTTTCTACTTAAACCTCATCTCTCGGTTATTTTTTTAAAAGTCGACTCGAATTCGTTACAGTTTTACAAATAGACAGCAATAGTTTTATTAGATTAATGCAATCTACGTTGTTTTATTATAATACACTGTTAAATAGTTATTTAGCTCACCTGTAGTTACATGTTCTCGCGTGCAGTAAGGGGTTTGAATGACGTCAGGGGCCACGGGCAGAACTGACTGCTTTTGACAGATGGAAATAGTCACGCATGCTCACAATCGACGCATGCGTATGTCTACTTTGTGTGGGTTTTTAGGGGTAGTGGGGAATGCAGAAGCGTTCGATAATATTACGTGGCTACACTGCGAGGCAATAATGGAAAATTCTCATATTAAATGACTGTACCTACGTCCGTTGCTGCCTTATTTAAAGACATATTATGCCGTTGCTATATAAATTCGTATTCTTTTATTTGAAGATTTCGCGATTCTTACATCTCTATTCGAATTAAATACAATCCGCCCACCAATAGCGGTGCTATAGTGAGTCATGTACAGGGCCATTTAAATTTCCGGTGACTCAAATTAAGGGTGATTATAAAGACGCCAACATATTTCGAAAAAAATAAACTAACTGTAGCTCTCCCGTCTTATTATGATGAATCAGTATATTAACGTCATAATTTTTATTAAATAATGAGCATAAAACAAGTGAAGTTTAAAAAAAATAGGACCGACTTCAAACAGTACATAACTATTTTGCGTAATATAAGCAGATGACAACTTGTCCTCTGCAAGAAACTACACTGCGATTCTGCAACTGCATTTTAAATCTCTAGTATCTTTTAAGGTACTGATGGACAAAGGCTTCCCCCAAAGATTTCCACAACGATTGGTTCAGCGCCGCCCACATCCAACTGCTTGCCGCGACCTCCTCTAAATCGTCGCTCCACCTTGCTGGAGGTCTTCCCACGCTGCCTCTTCTGGTCCATGGTCGCCACACAGCCACAGCCGTCAGTTCTACGTACTATGTGTCCTGCTCATAGCCACTTCAGTCTGTCAATCTTTAGAGCTGTGTCGGTGTCTTTAGTTATCTTGGGGATCTCCCTATTTCTTATTTGGTTACGTAGCTCTGAACAAAGCTCGTTCCAGGTACTCATTAAGTGAAAATGTATGACACGGTTTATGCTTTATATTAACGTCAATGAGCGTTGAATATGCTTCGTTGCAATTTTCAATGTTTTACATTAACCCATTCGGGACGGAATTTGTCTTGCTTGTATCCAAATATTTTAAAACGTGAAAATTGTTTTAAAAGGTTTAAATTGATGATACGAAATAGTGTAATTTTTTCTAGAATCGTAAATCCTTTAGAAAGACATGGGACAACTATGTCCCAATAGGGTTTTGCTTCGGGACAAATCGATCCCATTAGGTGCCACCAGAATTTTTTGAAATCTTTTGGGACACATAGGTCCCCGCAGTCCCAAAAATGTTAAAATGGTTTTAGTGGGTTATTCTTAAAATATAGATGTATACGCTCGTAGACTTTGATATATACAATTTTAAGAAGTGCGGTTACGTAGAACATACTTTAAGACTACAATTCAATCGGACGAGGTTGTGATTTTGATGGCATATTTTTTTTTATTTCTTAAATACTCACGAAACTACTAGTCACAAAATTATTTCGGAAAAAAATGGGACGAAATGTTAGCTAAAAAAATAATTAACACAACCGGAGCACTAGGAGCGGAGCAAGGAGGTAACATATATATAAAAAAATAATAAAAAACATACGCTCCGGATCCAGTACCTCCTTCTTTGGGAAATTAATCAATGGAAAAGGTTTATTGTGTACAATTCGAACTTCTATTACTGTCCAATGATGCAAATGGACGATGATGTAAATGCTCGGTGATGTAACTTGCAAAAAATGCACTCAAGATAAAGCTCATATCGGTAACCTCATTTTAGAAAGTGCTTAAGACATTCAATCTCGTAGGGGTTGTTTGTCCTTAATTGTTTATCATGAGTCATAAATAAACAAACAAACAGATTATCTGCTGACTTTAGATCGATAGAGTTTCATTCCTTGCATATTGCAAAACATTCTTGAGTAAGTTATGAGTAATTATATAGGAATTTATGTAATGCGTTTCAAAATTATACAATCGTGTTTTATTTCATCGTTTTTCAAATATTTCGTACGATTTGTCCTCAGTTTTGATTTTAGTTAAAGTTTGTCTTATCTATGGTCATAATTGAGTGCCTCCGTAGCCTAGTGGTATGGGCGTGTGCTTTGGAAACCGGAGGTCGCGGGTTCAAATCCTGTGGGGACTCAAAAAAATTCCATTGTTGTTTCCTCGTTGGTTAGGGGAATTTGGGCTGATCACCCAATTGTCAGAAAAGTAAAATGATTGATGCGTCGGATGGGCGTGTAAAAAATCGGTCCACCCACCAACCCGCATTGGACCAGTGTGGTGGGAACCGGTCCAAAAACCCCCTAATGGATAGGGGTGTATTAGGGGAGACCTATGTCCAACAGTGGACTGTCACAGGCTCATAATGATGATGGTCATAATTATATACGTAATAAAACAAAAACATATCATAACATACGAATAAAAAATAAAATAAATAATGCAATTTTAACGTAAATCTTTTGGTGCAATAGACGTTTTGAAGCATGTGTTCCGTAAAATTCATATCTCTTTTTCTTATTTTTCTAAAATATGATAAAAAAACGTTCGCCACACTGATGGAATTCTGAAGCGTCTCGGCTTGACAATATCCACCTTATTAATACCAATGTCTATAGCTATTAAACTATTAAAAATATCGTAAAAATGGCTGAACGCGAAACGGGAGGCGACTGTGAAGTTATCCCACTCGTCCTGATGAAGGACCTCCGATAGGACAGAAACTAGTCATCACTAACACCGATTTTTACGTGAGTTCTGCCGTTCGTAGTACATATTTTAAATATCTATAGCTATAGTGGCCTACAAAACGGAACACAGTAGTGTTTGTCGCACAACTGCTCCGCGATAGAAATAAGCACCGCGTTGATACTATCCCAGTCGGTCCCTTGTTAAAAACATCTGAAGGGAACTACACACTACATACAGAACCACAATAAATATGAATCACAAAGAATAACGCGAGCAAAGAAGTTTCTCAAAGATACTAATCGTTATTTTCATTGAGAATGGATTTTTTAAAATAAAACAAGTACCATATGTATGCAAAATATAATATTCGTATTCCAAATAGGTTTTATAGTTACAAAAGATACAAATGAAGGTTCAATAGTGAGCAGAAGAAGTATAATCGAAGTCGACATATAAACTGGAAGATGTCCAAATTTTGGTAATTAGCCCTTTCACATGAAACAGACGCTTAATTAAAACACGATAAAAAGTCTCAAGGTAACAAAATTGGAAGATGAACTAATCAGTTATAGAAAAGCCCAATAATTACTATTAGTTATATGTAGTAAACGTCGAGATGAAAAAGAAGTTAACGCCAAGATAGTGACAGTTGGTATGATTGGGAAAGTAAAAATATTCGAGAATGAAATAAAATTGGAGTACAGCAACATGTTCGCAAGCCTAAGGCAATTTAATAAGGGATGCAGATATTGAAAACGTTTGCTTCACTGCTAAAGACTGTAATAATAGTTTAAAGAGAAAGTTATTATGGGTTAGTGCGTGGCATCATTTTTGCCCAGAATGTAGTGCAAGCGTTGCAGGAACCGTTTGGTATGAATAACGCAAAGCAATCGTTAGGACAGACGGGGCAATTTTCAGCATATTGCTTCGAGTACTGGCAGCTGGCGTCCGATGACCACATCGCGGCTGGAACGTGCTGAAAAAGTATTTCACCATAAAATATATATATATAGCGTGATTATCGTAAAAACTGCAAAACTGTTTTTTTTTTATTTTACCTAGAAAGCTCCGTTATCACTGAGTTATATCATCATCATCACCTTGTGTTAGTCCACTGCTAGAAATAGGCCTCTCCTAATGCACGCCTTCTACATTTAGGGGGTTTTTAGCCCGTGTATCGCCGTAAGTGCCTCCGTAGCCTAGTTATAGGGGCGTGTGGTTTAGAAACCGGAGGTCGTGCTTTCGAATCCTCTGGGGACTAAAAAAATTTTCATTGTCGTTTCCTAATTAGTTAGGGCAATTTGGCCCGATCGCTTAAATGTCTGAAAAGCAAGATGATCCATGCGTCGAATAGGCATGTAAAAAGTCTGAGTAATATAGGTTATAAATATTAATGACTACAAGAAATTTGAACCGTTTGAAATACGTATAAAAACAACATATTTTAGAACATATAATTACAGATTTTTTTATTTGGCGCCTTAAGACAGTATGTGTGTTCCGGGCTTAGCCGGGACAGGCTGTAAGTTGTCAATTATGTAAATGTTTTCATAAAGATATCTGTTATTTTACTTAATAACGTTGTGTTTAAAACTAACTAATACATATAGTAATAATAAGTAAACATTATTACTAGTTTTAATTCTAGAAATGTGCGCATTGCGTGCTGAAAAAAAATATTAACACTAATGTACACTGACTTTAACAAAACAATAAAAGTATACGTTGTAAGTTTCTAGGACTAATTATGTTTATATCTTCACTGAGGACCTATCTTATTACGCACTATTTGAAAGACCGTTATGTCGATTGTCCTTGGTGAACAAGATAACAGAAGGTCTACGAATTTTAAAGATGTTTATTATTTGTTCAATACTCGTACCTTGATAAAGCTAGCCAAGGCGCAAAACATAACATCATAAGCCGGACAGTTCAAGTACACGCCTTGAATAGGAAGATCCGCCGTACATGAGGCTTTAATGTTGTCCACAGCCGCCCTCCATTCAGGATATTCTTTCTTGAAGTTTTCGAAATAAGCGGTCAGCTTTGGCTTATCCACCGCATCTCCGGACATCCAACCTGATTCTCTGAAGATGCAGGTCATACGATTGCACTGTAAATTGCAAACATCATCACAAATATCTTTCAATGTCATTTAATAACTTTATATGAAAGAAGATATATATTTTGATTTTGCTACCGATAACTTTAATACTTCTTCAATTTGCTAGTGTCCTATAGCTGTCCCGCAATAATCACCTTGAGCAAATCCTCACAAATAAGTTCTACAGTTTTTGAATTATTACATTTAAGTAATGCAACACCGACCTTAGTCATCATTTCTATCATTTATGGAATTTCATTGTATATTGATCTGTAATATTAATGCCTAAACTCTGTAACTGTAGTATTTTTACTTAGTCAACGTTACGTTATATTTCCTATATTAAAAAAATCTAATTGATATAGTTAAGTAATTTAGCTCAATGCAATGGAAAATGTTACTTTTCACTATGAAGAGAATGATTCCTTCGTACGTTACCTGATTCGTAGTTTTTGTACATTTGTTTGTGACATCTGGCTTCACCACCTTTGGATACCCGATGCAGGTGTAGATCTAAAAAGGGCAAGGTAAGGTTTTTAATTTCCCGAAAAATATAGTTCCAAATGAAGAATTACACTACACCAGAGAAGGAAGCAAATCGATGTGCATTGATTTACCTTTTTGTATTTTTTATATTTATTGAATGGGACGATGGGACTAGAAAGTACAAGTTAAACCCAAGCATAATACCTACATAATAACCACTGCCAGCTGTAAAGATAAAATATGTTCATTTTGCGTAGGTAGAGATTTAAAATATTTTATTTCAATTAAGATCTGGAAACCCCGCTTCAACACTGGCGAAACTGGCCAGTACTGCTACTGGTGGTAGGTCTCTTTTACTGGTGGTAGGCCTCTTTTTTACAGGGGACCGTCTGGGTAGGTACCACCCCGGTGCCTATTTCTGCCGCAAAGCAGTAGTGCTTACGTAGAGCACTGCTATGTTCCGGTTTCAAGGGCACCTTAGCCAGCGTATTTACTGGGTAAACGAGACTTAACATCTCTTGTCTCACGATAGGCAGCGCGTTGGTGATACCACTAGTATTGCCAATGTCTATGGGCGTCGGTGACCACTTCCCAACAGGTGGCCTGACTGCTTGCCTGTCTGCGTAGGTAATTAAAAAAAAAACAGGACTAGCCAGATCAGATAGACAAACAATAATTTAGACAAATATTGGTTTGTAATCATTTATACGGTTTATACGGTTGTTTTGATATCACAATCAGGCAGTTCAATTTTATCTATTTGTAGAGACATACTCATATTATAAAAGTTCGTTCTTTTGAATAAGGTACGATTGCCCCAATTAATTCTTTCTTCTACGAGCTATTCCGGCATGTATTAATGTCTTATTTATTAAAATAAACACGTTATGTTACATTATTCAAGATCAATGATGCAGCCTTACGTCTCTAGGCATTTCCCCGCATCTGACTGGTGGCGACACAGGGATGTCTGCTGAACTAATCTGTATTGGAAAAAGAAGTAATATTTAACCACTATGTTTATATTATTTTATAAATTACATTTCAAATACGGCTTCGTCCACTACATTTTGAAGTTGGTCAAGTCTGTATTTATTGGAGGTAGATTTATTACTTGCTGCAAACAATATATTTGCGAAAATTTAAAAAATGAAGAGTTTTTGATCGTAATAGCAAAAGCCAAAAAAACATTTTACACATAGTCAACAGTATTTTTTCATTAACGATTTTTTTCTATATTTTCAATTTGTTACGTATGTTTTCAATTTGTAACACTATTTTCTGGTAAGTACAGTTGAGCAAACTTCAATTGAAAAATAAAGTGTACGATCAAAGATTTTTACGCCTGTTCATTTACTCAAACTTTAAAATAATTTAACATTCCTAGTTAAAATCTCGCGATATTTATATTGGAAGAAAGCGATATCTAGATAATAAAATAAATTATTTTCTTTAGTTTTTATGCTTTACGAAATAAACACATTAGGTAATACTTACCGCTGCGAATAACGTTAAAATGATGATGCGAAGCATCCTAGCACTATGTTTGTATACAGTACAAAATGAACTGAGGTATCATTTAAATAAATGAAGAATATGTTTATCTGGCAATAAACGCTACTGAAAGGTCAGCTGGATTCACTGTACGAAAGGTCAATACGGTTATCACGGCATGTTTTTAACGGTAATGGATTCATTAACCCAAAGATTAACTTATTTTATTAATATACTTATTTGCGTTCCACTCATTGTTGAATATTATAGAACAGCGCACATAATTATTTTGAGTGTGTTTAGAGCATGGAAAGATTATAAACTGAAAAATAAAAATTTATTCCGCACACACACGCACGCGTATCATGTGCCATGCGCCTTGAAAATGCTCTACCCGGCGTAAAATGATTGTTCGCGTCCACAAATATCTACGGATATTGGTGTAAATCCGGCTATATTGAAAAAGATCAAGCAGCTGCGTCGAAAGCGTTAAGGTAGCCTAAAAGCACCAGTAACGTCACCTTCTATATCTCGTACTTTATGGTAACAGAGGAGAAATTGGACGTCATTTAAAAAAGATAAATTTGAAGTACCTCTCGGAAGTGTCCTTCTAAGAGGTTTCCGTCGTAAAACACCGGTCTAACTTTCTCTTCAAAAGGTGGTGCTCAGTACTTTCTGGCTAGCTTATCTATATCTTGCCAATCAACGGTAAAATATAGATAAGGTAGCCAGCGTGACCAAGGAGAAAAGATAGCCGCGGTCGCAATTCACGGTCTAGATTAGCCCGTCGTCGATACACTCAGAACGCCACCCTCCCGGTGCTCCACAGCGCAGGCGGAATAGCGGAAGAAAGGAAGGAGCGTTGATTGGGGGAGTGTGGGCTAATCTTCTTGGGCAATCTTCCTTCGCAACTTGGCAATCGCACCGCAGGTCCATTGTTGAAGGGGCCGTGGATAACATGACAATGGTGGAGTCTTGGACCGAGGTCTCTGCTGGGAGTTGATCCTTGTTTTTGAGAGACAATGGATTTTCTGGTCTTCCCCTGGGTAACGCATTCAGGGAATCTTGTCTTCTAGTTTAGGCGTCTTGATAGAGTACGCCCTAGTTCCCTAGTCCGTAATTTTAGACGCGCAAGCCGAGAAGGGATTTTCAAAATTCAACCCTGGGGTTGGCTATATGACATATTTTAGAGGTGGTAGGACCCCTTTTACGGGAGCCGTCTAGGGTAGTATCACCGCGGTGTCTATTTCTGCCTTTTGAGGCAGTAGTGTGAAAACACTACTGTGTTCCGGTTTGAAGGGCACCGTAGCCAGCGTATTTTCTGCGTAAACGAGACGTAACATCCTATGTCTTACGGTACGCAGCGCGTTGGTGATACCCTTGGTATTGCCAATATTCAGGGCGTAAGTGACCAATTTCCATCAGGTGAACCGATTGCGCGTACTATCTCTACTCTCTCTACCTACCTTCGTATGCGATTTAAAAATAAACGTCGTCCTATTAAAAACTAGATGTTAGCATTCGTACACAATTATCATTATTATCATCAGCCTGTGTTCTATACAACCCTATATAAGGGGGTTATGGACCGTATCCCACCACGCTGGTCCAATGCGGGTTGATGGGTGGACCGACCATTTACATGCCCATCCGACGCATGGATCATCTTACTTTTCAGATAATTTATTGATCCAAATTACCCTAACCAACTAGGAAAGAACAATAATAATTTGTTGGGTCCCCGCAGAATTCGAACCCACGACCTCCGGTTTCTAAATCTCACGCCTTTACGACTAGGCTACGGAGGCAGTTCCTACACAAACATTTTGTAAATATAATGACCAGAAATTCATTATAATTCAAACGAATTGGTTCGTGGCATTTAAGAAAAAGTCTTATGTCGATCTTTATTCATGCCTCCAATTTGGGCACTCTTAATGCTTCAATATAGCGTAGTTTCGGGTATAGTTTAAACCGTATTGGCGCGAAAACAAATTAAAAAGAATATTGTAAATTAAATAATAATAACAAATATATTATAAAGCCTGCTAAATACTGCTTAGAAGTAGAGATGTACAACCAATACAATAAAACACATCAAGGCAAAGCAAAAATATAATTTATCATCCTTTATCTTCTCAAAGGTTCACATTATATACTAAAGAAGTCTTTCTTTAAAACTGGTACTGATTCATCATCCTGTACATTGATTGGCAGCTGATTGTCGAAATGCGGATACTTCGGGTGCCACCAGTCAAAGACGTAAATGTTTATAACCGTGTCTATCACCATGGAACATTCAGGTAGTATGTTCTTCGACACATTGTGGTCTCCGGTGTTGAAACCCAAGTGCACCCTTCGGTGCCTAAACCCTTGGGAGAGTAGAACACTGACTGATGATAGGGTCATACCCATCAGTGGTGGTACCTCATTAAAGTTTTGGCAGGTTATCTGGAAATATACAATTTAATTATACAATAAACCTAATAAGATATATATATAATAGGAAAACAGTTACTACCTGTAAAAATAATGAGTACCAAAAGTTTTGAAGGATATGAAACAATAATTTGTAAATATATCTTAAAAAATGCATTTATGTAATATCTAAGTGATGCCTTAAATTTCATTACATTAATAAACTTTTTATTGAAATATAAAGCTTTTATCACCAGTTTTATTTAAGTTTGTATACCATAATAATTTTTTCCAAATACCACCAACAATGTAATGTTTAAGATAACTATTTCTATAAATATTAAATGATTTCTTACATTAACGCTGTACAGTTATAGTATATTTTTTGGAACAAATTAAAAAATTTCTAAAATAATTATGTTTACCTGTAAAACTTGAGTATCTTCATCAGGATTAGCATCAATCCTGCTCAGTTCTTCAACTAAATCAATCTGTCTACTCATCTCTATCCTATGCAATGGCTGTAACTTTTTCAGTTTTAAATAAACTGACCAATGCGACGACCCCTTGCAGTACCATACATTGGTACAACGTCTTTTCACCAACTGGTGTGGTCGGCTATCATGTGCCGCCTGCTGCAGAACCCTCTTAATAAACACATCATATGTATGAAACAATGCCCTTATTACCCTCTGACGTAAACCATACAATTTGTAACTGTTCTCAATGCATAATCTGTGAGGTAATTTTGGGTGATATTGGCAATATCTCTTGTAGAGAGTTCTCCAAAAAGATTCTCTTTTTGTAACAGAATATGTGGCTTTGTTAATTCTTGCAAAGTTCCCGACGTCCTCTGGTTTTATATACCAAGAAATGAGATACCATATTATCTCTGGGTAAATATAACCTGGTCGCTGGTCAATATCTTCATTTTCAGTTTTGGAACGATTCCGTTTGTTTTTGAACACAATACTTTTAGTACCATCTGCGTTAACTTCCTCTATGACATCTAAGTCATTGTCAAAGATTTCATCCCAAGCAAGGTCAGATACCACATTCTCAGTGGGAACCGGTTTAAAAACCCTTGCCACAGGTTTCGGAGCATTAGCACAGTCATTCAATGTGAAATCTGAAAGTGCTGCAAATAAAATCATGCGATAAGAAACATTGAATGGAAAAAGTTAATTCGAACATTCATAAATTTTTTGAAACAGGCAAATATTAAGTATACAAATTAACTAATAATATCTCACACACCTCTTAGGATATGTAAAAGAAAGAAAGATTTTTTTTAAATAACTCAAATCAGCCTTATTTGAAAATTATATCATTCAATCTTTATATTCAATAATTATTCAACAGTTCGGATATTCTTTTACGACTCTTTAAAAACAAAAATTTCATTTTAATGATTTAGAAAAACAATTTCGGTAATATTAGGCAAAATAAAAATAACCTTGATGTTGCGTTTTCTTATTTTGGCCTTTTTTTTTAGGCATTTAACCTAATTTTAAATGCAAGATTAGAAATATTCAAATATTAAAAGGCGCATTCAAATATTTTGAATAATTCTTAATTACTTTTACTTATTCTAACTTATTCCTAAAGTCTAAACTATACAATTATAACATTGGGATAGTGAACTCTGATGTCATAATATTGTGGCGGAAGCAGATGTCAATGTCAAAGCAAACGTACAAGAAAAGCAAACAGTATAGAATACATATTTTCTTGCATGTTTTTATTAAAATTTTAATATTAAATTTAAAAAGAGGAATTTTAAAATTACAAGCACTTAAAACATCTGTACCTTCGTTTAAAAAAATTCCAATTAATTTTACTATTAAAATTTTATGTCAAAAACACAAACGTACGTATCATGAATGTCTGCATTTTTTTACCTGCGAATGCATGTTATTAAGTGAAACAAAAGCCTTTTAATTATTTTTATTTTTATCTGTATTTTAATTACCATCCAATATTATTTCGTAATAACTTTACAATTAATTCACTAAAACTTATTACCTTTGCCACGTAACTTTTGTGGATCTTTATCACATTAGTTATACTTGCCATAAAATGCTACAAATAATAGTATTTTAAAGCAAATTTATTTAAGTTCTATTATCATAAGAATTTTCATTCTGTGTCAAACTCCTATCTCTGATATGATTGACGTTCCAATCCAAGATGGCAGACATGCCGCTTGGACCGAGATAGTATGGAATCGTAGGAGTATAAGTTTTAGGTGTGTCTTTTCAAAGATCGAACTATAATGTCTCTCGAAATTTTGACTAAGGTCTTATACGAATATTTCGACAATGTGAAGCTACGTGCCCGCGTTCTGTGCGTTAGATTTAGGTAACGTTAGTGTGGAAACATATGTAATACGGTGGACAATTTTTGTGTTGTTCGGTGTACCGTGTTGGATAAGTATTCTGGTTTGATGTTAAATTAAAATGTGGAATATGATGTGTGACGTGATGCCTACGATATCTGAAGATAGTATCAGCCAGCGGAGTTCGCAGTTCTCGGGGGAGGATGCGAATTTCGAGCAGCTCATGGTATCTATGCTTGATGAAAGAGACAAGTTAGTGGAGAGTTTGCGGGAAACGCAAGAGCGTCTTAACGATTCCGAGGTGCGACTGAAGGATGTGGAGAAGGAGAGGGACTCGCTGCATAGGCAGATCGCTGCTAACTTACCTCAGGTCAGTGCCATCAAGCTTTATCAATGTTACACAAAGTTGTACCGGCAGTAGTTCGATGTGTCTTCTAGTCATAATATCAAGGTAGATGAAATTTTAATGTAGTTTTTATAATTCAGCATTCAAAAGCTGGTTCTGATTAAAACAATATTATCAGTTAACCCATGTAGTGATCTGATCTAATTAAAACACTTTAAAATGTAGCAATATGAAGCTTTAAAATAGTATGGACTTCCTGTATTATAAATCATATCTCCTATATCATGCAGTAACCAAATGGATAGTGTTAACATCATATTTTAATATAGATTAATCAGGAAATTCATATGAACAATAATATGTGCATTTTCATGAAAATATTGAATCTTGGTTTTTCTTTTTAATTATAATAGAATAAGTTGGTTGCATTATCAAATCTATACATGCTTATGTTATTAAATTTTTGATATTCTTGTGATATTTTATTACTTATGTAGTGATTCTACTAATAGAACTTGCATTTTTAGTACATGTTTCATAAATGTAATTCTATTCAATTACAAAAGTTGTTAAATGGAAATAAATTTACAAGATTTGTTTTATTTGTTGATATAAAATAAGGAACTTATTAATTTATGATTAGGTCAAGGTTTGCTTCAACTAGGCAATGTTCAGCCATTGGAACCATTTGCAACAAAAAATGGATTGAAGATATCCTGTTTTGAAATATTAACTACTTGTTCTCTAAGAGCAATTTGTTTTCTAACATTTCATATAAGTGTTCAAAAAACTGATAAAATTTGACTAATAATAGTATGACAGATGTTATTTTACCAATTACTACTTAACATTCTATATTTTAATAATTTACAAGCCGGTATTAGTGGTGGTATATCATTATATGTATAAGTAAATTAATAAAGAATATTGATATGGATGTTTTTCCTCTTATACGCCATAGATTGCAGGATATTAGTATAATTGCTATTTATCTTTAGTTAAATAGTTCTACTTAAAATAATAAATTATGCACAGTATATAATTTGCTGTGCATAAATTTTCAAAAGGTATAATTTGTCTTCTTAATTTATTTGGTTATTTCTCTAAGGTCTTTTGATATAGTAGTGATTTCATACAGACAGTGTCTTCTATTTTAACTAAGCTGGTTGTCTGACCATCCAGTAAGTAGTACATCCTGCTTTTACTGTTATGAAAAGTTTTAAATTGTAGGTAAATATAATTTTAATTGTCGTAGGATGAATAGTTTAATACAGTAGCTGTATATGCTTTTTTCAATATTTGTTACAAAATATTACTTTTCTTTGCATTTCACCTGTTGTAATCATTGTTAATGCTGTTAATTTATTGTTTGTATGTATGTCATTTAAAAGATTCTGTAAACAAAATTGATTGCAGTAGCATTGACACCTAATAAATTATTTGATTTAGAGTGTCCTTTAGTTCAATTGATGTTGCTATTAAATTACAATTAGAGTTAATAAACACCTGTTTATTTCAAACAATCTTGTTTGAGTTAAATTAATTTATCTTGGAAAGAAATCAAGGTAGGATTTTTTTCACTTACATAATTCTTTTTGCTAAATTTAAGTTACTTTATATGCTTGTGTTTCAAATAGCTACAATCAAATTATGTTCTGCAAAGCTACAAAATAAAAAAAGAATAATTTATTTAAAGAAAAGGTGTTGTTCCTTTTATGTTTATAGTCATAATCATCATTAGCATCTTTTATCGATCTACTGCTGGTCATAAGTCTTTAACAACGAATACCAAGACGGCTGATACCTTTCTACTTGCTGCCAATTTGAACCAGCTACTGCATGGAGATTGGCCTCCACGCGGGCTGGGGTCCACTAACGCACCGTCTTTCCAAACATGGCCTCCATTCCAGATACTTTTGGCCCATTTTTCAGACCATATGACAGGTCTGATATGACCTTTCAAAACAATGCAAACAAAATTGTTGGCAAATTTTTGAAAAACAACAACACAGTGTTGTTGTAAATTTTACAGCATGTGTAAGTTGTAGAAAGTCTTTAAGACTTTACTCTTTTCTTTGAAAACGGCAATCCAGACTATGGTGTGCAGTTTGTGTGTCAAATACATTGATTTATGTCGAAGTAACATACATTAGCCAAAGGTATTTTATATATTGCACTTATAATGGCTTCAAAACGATTTACACTTATGTTAAGTCCTAAGGGAAACTTCTGCTGAAAGAATTTATTAACTGTCAGTGAAAGGGGATTGCAAAAAATACAATTTTTATGGTGGTAAGTCTTCTCTTACAGGGGGCCGTCAGGGGCGGTCTCACTGCGGTGCCTTTTCTGCCGCAAAGCAGTAGTGCGGTTTGAAGGGGGCAGTAGCCAGTGTTTTTACAAAAAAACGTAACATCCTATGTCTCACGTAGGCAGCGCATTAGTGATACCCTTTATATTGCCGATGTCCGTAGGTGTCAGTGACCACTTTCCATCAGGTGGTCCGGCGGCTCGTCTGCCTTCAGTAGCAATTAAAAAAAAGTAGTTTTTAGTAAGAATTCCTTACTTATGTCCACTTTGTACCAAAGCTAAAGATTTATGAGCATTAAGTTAAGTAGGCCATGGTCAATCGTATGGCAAAATTCTAATTATTTAACATGTGTTATTTCTGTTGGCTTTCACTTCATTAAATTTATAATTGTACTATAATTATTTCATTGTAGCACTGGAGGTTTATTGCTGTATACAGATTTAATTACAGCAATTAACCTCCTCCATAAGTTTTCTTCTTCCCCTAATGGAGAAGGCGTAACAATAAGGGAGGCCTATGTCCAGCTGTGGACTAACACAGGCTGATGATGGCATTAATGATTTTTCTCAGGCTCCAAATTATTAAAGATAAGCTTGTGTGATTCCTCATTTTTTAATACACGAGATCATCAGGATGTTCACCTGCTGGTATGTGATACGCGCTGCCCTGCAAAATCGCAGCTTAATGCACCACAATTACGCCTTAATACATGGTAGTACGTCCAATGTACCCAGTAATTATAATAGCAACTGTGCCCGTAAAACTGGAAGACAACATTGTTTATACACTTTGCGGCAGAAAGTTGCACCGCGGTCGTGTTCCCCGGACGATCCCCTGTAGAAAAAAGACCAGAAAACAGTAGTGTTTATGCTACTGATTTGCGGCAGAAAAAGGCACTATCAGACAAGCACTTGCAAAAAAACACTACCTTCATATTGTCGGTGTACACCTAACATCAGGTGGGCAGACGAACAGTTGGACCACCTGATGTTAAGTGGTCACCGAAGCGCCGCCTACCGTAAGACACACATCACACACATCATCAGCCTGAGATAGTCCACTGCTGGACATAGGCCGCCCCTAATAAACCTCTATCTATCCATTAGGGTGTTCTTTGTTCCGTATATCACCACGCTGGTCCAATGCGGGTTGATGGGTGGACCGACTTTTTACATGCCCATCCGACGCATGGATCATCTTACTTTTCGGACAATTGGGAAACAACAATGTAAATTTGTTCAGTCCCCGCAGGATTTTAAACCAAAAAAGCCCACGACCTCCGGTTTCTAAAGCACACGCCCATACCACTAGGCTACGGAGGCGAAAACCGTGAGACGACATGTGTGTTATGTCTCGTTTACTTAGTAAATACGCTGGCTACGGTGCCCTTTAAACAGAAACACAGTAGTGTTTTCACATTACTGCTTTGCGGTAGAAATAGGCACCGCGGTGGTGGCAGGCCCATTGAAAATAAGGGGACCTACCACTTTAAAAATCGTGTTTTAAAAATACACCATAATCTCGCAGGCTGCCCTTTTCGGTTTTCAGTTTTATGTCTAAGATTATTAATTTATTTCACGCGTCGATTGAGTTGTATCATGTTTATAATAATTAATTTATATTGTGAGGTTTTGTTTATGTTTATGTTGGGCCGCGAATGAAGCGTTCGCGTTAACCTTATTACGTTAGGTAATGTTAATTTGGGCGATTTTTTCCTCCGCCTTTGCTTTTGATGTTTTACGTTCGGAAACGACGGTCTAAATTAAAGTTATAAAAACGTTGTTTCATTTATCCATAAATTATTAAAATATGTAGTAATTTATCGATGTATTATTTTTGTATTTATGACGTTACGCTTCCAGACTCTTGTATATGGTAACCTTCTTTAACACAGATCGTGGGAAGCTACCGATCCCTTTGAACTAGGTCAATGATAGAAGTTAAAATATGCAGGATAATTTCTTACTGAAATCGCTTTAAATATCAGATATCGTTGCTAAATAGAATGAGTACAAACAATTATCTGCCTTATTTAAACATTTAAAGATACCAGCGGTTACTTCGTTACTCAATATTACTACAACGGTTATTGATGATTTGTATGTTGCTCAAGATCTTTTTCTGTTGTAGTCTGTTCAATGCATCATTTCACATATATCCATATATTACGAAAACATGAGAATACAAGCCTTTCTTACATATATGTTTAAAGGTAATGGATTAAAGAACGTTTCGTAACTTATTTAAATAGCGCAGTTGCATAAAAAAGATTTTAGACAAGTTTACACAAATATAAGACATTTTGCAATCCCAAATCACTCGCCCCTGTTTATCTTTGGGCTCTTTAAAATATCGCAATCGTTGATTAGTCAATCTGTCAATTAAAATTGATCGAATCTTAACAATTGTCGTTCTCGGAGCCCTAGCAAAGTCCGCCCCCCGAAAATCGATTTCCATTTCGGCCATGTCAAGTCGCGCGCACCGTTACAGCCGAAACTTTTAATAGCCACAAGCAAGTTGTGAAGTTTTTGTGGTCTCTCCCCACCCCGGTGCGGTTCCAATTTATGTGCAAATTTTGAGTCTCAAAGGGTGGCCGGATACGGTTGCGCGAATGACTCCGCTTTTTGTGTTTTGTTTTCGAATTAGCTCTGTCCGTTTTTGTTCGTCGCTTCTGTATTAGATAAACTTTTTGGAGATCTAATAGAATGTAGAAATTGTCTGTGATGGTGGAAGTTTTTCTGAATGATTTCATTGTTTTATTGATCTGTTCATGTGCTATATAAAATCTTGATGTGTCTATAAGTGGATTGCAAATTAAAATTTGACGGAGGATCTGCCTTACCATAGAAGTAAGACAGATCCGCAGCACAAGTGCAATTAGTCAATTGCCAATCCGCCTGTTCAGCGTGGCAATTATGAACTCTTTTTAATGGACACCAACAAGTAGAGGTTGACTGGCAGAAAATACCATTGGCATTAAGGCCGCCTCTGTACAGCTTGTGCAAAAAGATTAAATAAATAAATAAAATCAGCTGTCTTGGTTAGTAAAAGGCAGCAGATGATCGCTAAAGGCTGTTTATGATGATGATGACATAAAAAATAATTTCTAAATTATTATAAAAAATTAAGAAAAATATACGTTTAAAACTCATTTATTGCATTTCAACGATCCCAGATTAGTAGTTGCGAACGAAATGATCTTTCTCAATTCTAGTATGAAGTAATTGTCGGAGATATTCAATGAACAGATGCAACCACTTAAGGGGTCTCAGTCTAGACTGTGCGATCTTTGAGCTGGAGACGATTGTCTAATGGGCCGAAACGAATAGAGCAGCCGTTAATCACGCCCCGCCTTCGCTGCTTAATTGAGTTGGGACTGGGAATTTCATTAGACCCGATGTTGTGCTTTATGATGATTTGACAGTGTCAAATTCAAATTAAAATAGCTTTATTCAACAACCGCCTCCGTGGTCTAGCGGCATCGAGCCTTGCTTTATTAACTGGGGGTCGTGGGTTAGAATCGCGCGGGGACAAAGCATTGTGTTATCGTTGTTTTCTGGTTTGTTAGGACAATTTTGGCCGATCACAGAATTGTCTGAAAAGATGCGTCGATGACGCGTCGGATGGGCATGTAAAAAGTCGTTCCACCCACCAACCCCATTAGACCAGCGTGGTGAGATACGGTCCCGAAACTCCGTAATGGAGAAGGCGTGCATTAGGCCTGTGCAAGTGGCCTATGTCTAGCAGTGGTTAGTCCATTGCTAGACGTAGTGTAGGAGGAGTTTACTGTCAACAAATTACAACAACAAAAACAAAGGAATTTATATATATATATAACTAGCGACCCCCGGCTCCGCACGGGTGCAATTCTAATATCTGTAAAATATATGCAAAAATATATAAATTTACCAGCGTTTCTCTACAATATTATTTATGAGTTATACATATAAACCTTTTCACTCTGTCTATAAAAAAAAACTGCATTCAAATCCGTTGCGTAGTTTTAAAGATTTAAGCACACAGGTATATAGGGACAGAGAAACCGATTTGTTTTATACTATGTAGTGATGAACTAACAGTTAGGCGTAACTTCGTCCGCGTGGAATAGGAGAAATGTCTGCGAGGTGCATTAAGACATACTGTAAGGTAAAATATAAATAAGACATTTTATTTGTATGTGTCATCGCAAATACCTCCGTAGCCTAGTGGTGTAGGCGTGTGCTTTAGAATCCGGAGGTCGTGGGTTCGAATCCTGCGGGGACTCAACAAATTTTCATTGTTGTTTCCTACTTGGTTAGGGCAATTTGAGCCGATCACCCATTTGTCTGAAAAGTAAGATGAACCATGCGTCGGATGGGCATGTAAAAAGTCGGTCCACCCACCAACCCGCATTGGACCAGCGTGGTGGATACGGTCCAAAAACCCCCTAATGGATAGGCGTGTATTAGGGGAGGCCTATGTCCAACAGTGGACTATCAAAAGATGATGATGTGTCATTACACAAAAAAGTTTCATAGCTTAAGCTTCGAAAATGATGAATTTAAATTATTTTCATTCCTATTTCTGTCAGTGCAGAGTGACTTTCGCAATTCTCATATTGATAAACGCGAAAAAGCCGTCAAATGCGTAAAGTAATCGCGTGAATAAAAGAAATAATTAGGTTTGCTACTTTTTTGCGGCTGGGCCGGGATTTATAATCCCACGACCCCACTCGCATCGCCCCCGCCCTCTGACAATTAATAAATAACCATCTTTGCTCGGAATAATGAAATAACAGCTGTAAAATCGTGTAAAATTTTCAGTAAAATGTGTTGGTTATAGTAAAGTGATAACACAATTATTTTTAATTTCTTTTATCAAGTTCACACATGATTTTTTTAAAAATTAAACTACTGTTTTTATCAAATCCACTAATGGATTCTTTCCAGCATCCATGTTCACGGGCAGTCTGTTCGTGAACATGGATGCTGAAAAATCGAAACTCGGAATAAATATAATAAAGTAACGCGAAAAATCCGTAAATTAGTGGATTTGATATGTATAATAATCGCGTAAATAAAAGAAATAATCACTGTTTTTTTCATCAATTATCGCGTATTATACACGATGTACTTGCAAATTATGAACTAGTTATTAATTTTTTAACACGCATGTTCTTATTAATGTTATAAACTGGTGCTATTTCTTTACGACTTCGCGTAAGTGGCTCATTAAATACAACTAATATGCATTATTTATCATTTATTTTATTGACAATTACGGCCATTTTAATTTGTTATCGTTTATTTCAAAGTTCGCTAGAATTTAATCATCTTCATTTTGACGTTTTCACGTTGAATTGAAATGAATTGACCGCAAGCCAATGTTTTTTATATAGGTTGTTTAAATTTTTCCCTCGCCGCATTTTGCACCCGTCGAAGTGAACAAACTTCATACAACAATCGGGCATTATTTCTGCTGGCAGCCTGCCAGGAGTCGGTGCCAGCCGTTGTGTGAAGTTGTCGTCGAAAGAATTAAGTTTCGACGGAATGGATTTTTTTTATATATTATACGCCATTGTTTGTTTCGGTTACGTTGTATGGTAGAAGGATCGGGTGGTATCACTTGCCACCAAGTGTGATCACTCTTTGCAGAAGACTAGGCCACGGTCTCACCTGCATGGTAATAAAATAATTTGTGAACACGATGATTTAGCGTCACATTCATGCGAGCAACCTGTTCGCATTGCACGTAAGACTAGACTAGATCACAAGTGTTAACTATTACCAATGAACATATTAATATATGTACCGTCTAAGGACTGGCTAAGCCGTTGTTCTGTACCCTGTAAAACCGGTTACTAACCTAGTGCAGGGTTCATTGTTATTAATTTATATATACTTGTTGTGAGTACTATTTATATCTCTTTTACTGTACATTAGTGCTGTTCTTTGGGTTCAAATAAAGATTATTCATGCTCGAAGCCCAATTACATCACGAACACTGAAAATAAATTCCGTTGATCATATAAATGAGACCCGACGAGTTTGTTAGATAATATATAATATTCGCCCCGCTCTGTAAACAAATTATCCCGCCTCCATTTATGTCCAAAACTCAATTCTCGTCCGAATTCCACCGGAAGTGATCATTAATATTAATTTCACCTTTAAATAATGAAAATAAGGCTGATAGACTCCATTAGTCATCTTTTCGCCACTTTCTTCCGCCGTCTGACAACGCCCGACGGACGGCTTTCTTACGTAATTATCACGTTGCCAAGTTGCCATCCGAGACGTTTACTAAATATTCGCAGCGGCATATACGCCTCACTTGACGTGTGCAATGCTCTATTGCGATATCGGCTTTGGATCGTACGACCGGTCCGTAGAGGGCTAAAGTTAAACAGGTAACCTCCATATGCTGATGGTACAACGATGCTATATTTATTTAAGTATCTAAAAGTAGTAAATTTATCGAAATGTATAATGACTTGCCAAGTTAACCTTTAAGCGGGCGAGAATCTTTCATTCTTATAGGATTCGTAAGGACTTCATAGTTTTAGATAGATCTGCTTTCTCAAATACTCCACTTATATCAGACTTATTAACGTAGAGCATAACTTATTAAGAGATTCATACAAAATCCATATTGTTATCAGTAGACAAGGGACCCGACGTCAGTGCGTAGACCCACATCCTAACTAAACCTTTACGCGAAAATCCCTTTTTGTTTGGCAATAAATTGTCAAGTATTTGCTCGGCAATCGCTCTGACGACGCACCAAGCGCATTGCCAACATTCCTCCGATGTAGGTTTGTTCGTAGTAATGCGCAATGTATGGGAGTGGAGCAATTTGTCCTCTCCGATCGTTACGCGAGCGTTCAAGGCAAGTGTGAGTAGGCTTATTGCCGAGCCTACGCGTTCGTAATCCACTAATGTCTATTAACAGAATAGAAGATGAATGTAAAGATTATTTGTATAGTTTTTATCCATTTTCTAATATATTTAGTCTTGTGTTCCCCTCTTACTCTGTAATATTCTTAAGAGCGGTTTGTGCCTAACTGATAGTCTGTTTTTTAAAAGTATTCGCTTACTTTAGATTTAAGATAGATATTTAAAGTACACAGTTACAAAAATTATGCGTATGTTTTTCTATTAACAGAATAGAAGATGATTAATATGTATAATTTTATCTAGTTTTAAACGTTAAAATCTTAGCGTTCCCTTTTTGCGCTATAACATCCCTAAGAATGGTTTGTACATAAATGTTATACTGTTTTTAAAAGTAAGCAGTGCATTCTGTTCAGTAGATAGAATTAAAAACTTATAGGTATAAAGTTTATTATGTATTGGTATCAACATATTAGAATAGGATACCCAACGAAGAGGCAGTGTTCTTTTTAGTATCTTAATGTTGATGCCTCATATTGTATATGGAACTATGTGAGCTGGTTTGCTATTTTTGCTGTGCGCTCTTATCTTTTGTTAAACAGGTATTTATGGGTGGTAGTCAAGGTTGTTAATGTTTATATTAGTTCACATTAACAATAATCGTTGAGGCAAACAAACATTTACCTCACACGCATTTAAGGATGGTTTGAAGTTAAAGTACAGAAAAACACTTAATATGGTTTATTTCTTCTTCGGTGTTTTAGATAATTTATTTGATGCAAAAGTTAGGTATAACGAGGTTAAAACTGGAAGCATATAAGTAGATAAGATTATTTTATCTTTGCAGTCGACTTTACCACCGGCTGTAGTTTTCGTCCTTGCAAATGGCATTGTGATTGCTCATCATCGGATAAACAAAGGCGATTTGTGCAAACAAAAATAAGTTTTACGTCTTCACAAGTAGAGAAAACTCGTCGTTAACAAGCCGAATCGTCATATCCGAAATTGCTCTTTGGCACGAGATCGCCTCATTAAATATTTATCGATGGAGATTTTTTGGCGGTGAAGTTTAACGGAATATATCATTATTATCTTCGAATTACACTCGTGATACGTGACTTTGAAACGTACGTGACGTAACTTTGTAAATAACCTGTTCGGTATTCTTTTAATTACCTTTAATTTACTGGAACATACATTGCATTTGCATTGGTCCAAATATCTTTTTAATTTATTTTATTAAATATCAACCGTCTCCGTGACCCAGCGGTATTGGGCCTTGCTTTGTAAACCGGAAGTCGTCGGCTCTAATCCCGCGGGGAAACAACTTTGTATTATCGTTGTTTTCTGGTTGATTAGGACATTTTGGGTCGATCACCCAGTTGTCTGAAAAGTAAGATGATCCATGCGACGGATGGGCACGTAAAAAGTAGGTCCACCAACCCGCATTGGACCAGCGTGGGATACAGTCCAAAAACTCCCCTAATGGAGAAGCCGTGCATTAGGGAAGCCTATTTCCAGCAGTGGCTGATAATTATAAAGATGATGATGATGATGATGATGATTAATATCATTTCGCTTATTCAATTTTCGCATTTAAATAGAACAGTTTGTAAAACTTTGGCTATCTTTTAGCGTTTCGTGTTACCGTATTAACGAACTGTCATAGCCTTACCTCCTTATCGTTTGGTATCTATCCAACAAATATTGGGACTGGCCGCTGAGCTATGCTATGGAATTTGAATAATGGAGCGTTGTATTTTACTTCTAGCGCTACGTTATTATAAATCTAAAGTGTTTGTAAATGCAAAATTTTATTTTAGGCTTTGCTTTGTCAGGTATTATAGATGTTATAACTAGAAATTCTACTAAAAGTTACTATTGTACTAAAGAACCCACTTGAACTATCTTAGCGTATATAAATATAACTTGGAGCCTATAATCTATCTTGTGAATTACTCAATATATAATAAAAAGTGTTGTATGTGTATAAAAATGGATAAAATGTCATCCGCTTTTAATGCATTGCAAAAACCATGCAAATTACATGCATGTTGTGTGTGGTGTAATCATTGTTATCACTACCATTACGAACCTATTGAACTAATATAAGAAAGAGAAAGTACACAACGTTCTCTCAGATCCTTGCTAAGGGATCAGGTTCTTTTCTAAAGGGCGTTCTTGACCCCGCAACTGCCTACGTAGCCTAGTGGCAAGAGCGTGTGCTTTAGATACCGGAGGTGGTGCATTGGGCTTATCACCCAATTGTCTAAAAAATAGATGATTCATGCGTCGGATGGGCATGTAAAAAGTCTGTCCTGCGCCTTACTCTCTCCGGTCGTGTCGGTTATCCGCCCCACCGGGCTTTGAGAATATAAAGAAACAGGGAGTTCGCCTGTGTTTGCGCGTACGCTTGTGCACAATAATATCTCCTGCGCAGTTGGCTGATCTCTTATATAGATCGGCCGCCGTAGTCGTTATCGACTGGAGAACATTATTAAGTTTTACCCGTCTTTTAGTACTAAAGCCAAGACGGCAAAATTATTTCCATCATAATGCCACCTCTGTCTGGTAAACAAATTCCTCTAATGGCGTACGTACTTGGCCCCGGGGTCTCGTAATTACCGGTTATGATAATGACTTTTGCGCTATTACAGCGAACACCCAGGTCGTATTAGACGCTATTGCATAACGAGTTATTGGATGCTGCATCCCATTAACTTTGTCTCTTGTTGTTACAAACACAGCTGCAGTAACATCAGTCGCCGTATAAATAGTTTTTTAATATAGAAAATTCAATAAAAAGGTGGCGGGTTTACCATGATTCCACTACCGCGGTGCCTACTTCTGCCGCAAAACAGTAGTGTGAAAACACTACTGTGTTGCGGCAACGGGCACCATAGCCAGCGTATTTACTGGTTAAACGAGTCTTAACATAATATGTCTCACGATAGGAAACGCGTTGGCGATACCACTGGTATTGACAATGTCTATCGGCGTCGGTGACCATTTTCCATCAAGTGGCCCGACTGCTTGTCTGCCTGTGAAGTAATAATAGAAAAGTTTTGAGTCATAGAAATTAAATAAATCCTTAGTTAAGAAAAAAAAAAGAAAAAAAAAGTCAATCTGGTTGCCACTATGTTCAGTATAGCTAATATGGTGATCTGATTTGTGGGATTGCAGTTTCTTATAATCAATGCAGGTATCGCTTAACATCAAATAGACTTTCCGCTCGTCCTATATATGTACCTCTTTCAATTGCATAACAACGGCCGTCTAATAAACAATCTTGTGTAACTCTATATTTTTGTTTAATCATTTGAAATAGAGGCTAGTATGTAATTGTCTTATAATTCAATAATCACTTTATGAACATATATTCTATTTTTATCTACATCTTGTTTTTATTCCGTGTATGATTGTCAAGGCGTGTGTGTAGTAATTACGTCTTTGCGTGTCTCGTAATTCTCTCGATTGTATCTATGGACTGATTTGTGTAAAGAAATCTCTACGCGTGCCTTATAAGTACTACATTTAGTATCTTGCGGTTACACTACGATGAATAACTGTTCGTTTTAAAAACCCTCTTTCAATTTCCTTTTTGTGTAATACTCTTGATTCTGTTACTATAGTGTAGAATTCTACTTTGCTACTAATTTTTGCCTGCTTTGCTACTAATTTTTGCCTGCTAAGGTTGTACGATGGATTTATGGATCGTAACTCTTGCATATTTTACAATGATGTAGCTTGTAAATTAAAATGACCTACCTATATAAGGTTATAGGTAGTGTTGTTTATTCAAAATATAATAATAATGCCATGTCCAATCATCTAGAAAAGAATCTGCAATCGGCGAGATATTCTGGTACGAACTACAAAAACCTTTGGGATTATAAATATCATGTGTGATGATTATCATCACATATGAAGCAGGTGCGAATCTAGTAATTTATAAACAACTTTACTAATATCACTGTCGTATATGGCTACAACAATTCTGCCAGTCTTACAAAAACTTCACATCTAGCGATTGTATGACATTAGATAAAAAAAACCTATCTCTCTTGTATCTTTTCTCACAAGAAACATTTTCCGCGGGTATTTTTCTCAAGTAATCCTAAAACTCTATTAGACTTGATTGTAAAATGTTAGTGTTTGTTTACAACCATTACTCAGTAGTAATGGAAAATAATCTTGGTGAACTTCAGAGCTGGTAAATAAGAAGTCTTCCATCTTGTTATATGCAAAGCAGATCAAATCGGGCGATAAATCGGACAAGCTCGTGTGTCAACAACATAGTTGGAAATTGTCCGTAAAATAAGTTAACGAGTGTTCGTCGTAAGGAAACAACAGCACGCAAGTGTTTCTATGCGCTTGCTATTTGTTTTCTATCCTTTGTTTATATTTCTTGTTTTTCCTTTTTCATATTTCTAGTTTCGGCGCATTTATTGTGAAGAAGAAACATTGTCGTCCTAAATAGTTTGTTCACTAGGATACTCATACAGGTAAAGAAAACTTTTCTAGAGGTCTTGCGGTTGTGGACGTTAATTTTAATGATATTTGAAATATAATGTGCTCTTTACCTTTTTATTTGTGTAAAAAGGGAACTTTTCTATATGTTAAAGAGTATAGTATATTGCAAAGAGAGTAGTATATAAAAAGATGGTTCTTCTCAGGCTTCTCGTCTATTTATTCAGATTCAATTATCTATATTCAATATAGAATTGTAACACTTTTTTGTTGATTGTCAAGGATTGGCTACCACTGATTCGGAATAGGACGCCTCTGACCTGAGCGGAAACGGCGAACTAACAAACTGGGCGGGACTTTTTTGTCATCTTTTAAAATAATAAAATATACATCCATATTAGCTGTATATAGTTCAATGATTGTAATGTTGTAATGTATTTTTGAATATGAAAAACCTGGAGCGAGCATTATAAATTCATTTATGTCATAATAACCTTTGACTCATAAACGTTCAGTTACCATTTTTTTATTTATAACTAATTAATTTTTGAACGTTTACTGGGATTTTGTTGCAAAAGAGTATACCAAAAGCGTATATCCCATAAAAGATTGAGTTATTCTTCGCAGTACAGTTGCTGGAAGAATTAAATTATGTTTGCTTCCAGTATTTATACAGTAGTACATTACCCACATGCAGGTTTCGGTTCGAATATGTATTGGGAACTAACGGTTAGCATTTTAATATTTGTGAACAATTTTCTCAGGAATTCCTTGGGGCCCCGATTATAGACCGCTCGAATTGCTCGTTTCTGGAGGACAAAGATCGTATATATTTGGAATAGTACCTTTAGGTAAACGAACTTTTTAAATATGTGTGTTATCAGTGCTCATTTGAACGAATAATAAATGTTCACTGCTAGTGGTGACCATTTACCATCAGGTGAGCAAGTAATTCGTCTGACCTGTCCCTCATAAAATTGCGGTTATTTTTCTCACAAATCTTCACCGGCACTAAAGATATTGCTTCCAATCTTATGATTTACGACCCTTTGCCGTAATAAATGAGAAAGTTGCCGAGGAAATTCGCCACGATAAAACTTAACGATTTCAAACGCTGTAAGTACTAAATCTTAAGATTCCTCAGAAGAAGAATTCCTCACCGTTAGTATAAATAATAGTATTGTATTATTTATTTTTAATAGCATCCTTGAGAACGGTCCTGCGTAAATAGAAGATCGTTTTGCATTCTAGGCGGATATCAGAATATAATAGCTACGAATGCTTCAAGCATAACTATCCACTTTTATACGACCATAATTGCATCTCTGAATTTAAGCAAAGAAGATAATATTGCGTTAACTTAGTTTACGTAGCAAATAAGTGAGATTTAACACTAAAATAACTATAGAAATTAGTATTGGATCAAACGTTTTCTATAGAATTATGGTATAGTAGCGACCCGCTCCTGTTTCGCACGGGAGTTATGCTGATAAAAAACATACCTACTATATTGAGCATTTGTTATACATATAAACCTTCCTCTTTAATCGGTCTATCTATTTAATAAAAAACTCATCAAAATCCGTTGCGTAGTTTGAAAGATTTAAGCATACATAGGGATATAGGGACAGAGAAAGCGACTTTGTTCCATACTATGTAGTGATGGCCCTTACAATTAACTTAACACTAACACAATTTAATTAGATATAAGTAATACTAACTATACTAATAAATCAAATAAAAATTTTGTCACTGTCAAATGTATAAGGGATAAAATAAAGCTTTATTATTATATTATTATTATTATTATGTAGTGATGGCAGTATTGTATTGTTGTAAAGTAAATAAAAACCTAATAAAGTAGTTATTAAAGATTTTAAATGTGCAAAATTTATACAATTTCTTATAATGATAATATTTTAAGAGAAAATATCGATATCAGACTTATGGAATAAAGCGTTATAAGCATGTACTGATTGGGCCAAAGGCGGGTTTTTACCGTATTTATTTTTGGTGAATTTTACGTAGAAAGGTTTGTTATTGTGTGCTCGTGCACTTATCGTGGGATCGTTTATATTTATGTCCAGCAGAAGAAACCGACAATCCAGTTTATACGACAAAAGTTTATGGGGGAATACAATGCTCATTATATCTTTTCGTTTGTAAAAAAATGTTTCCAATATAACTCATTAAAATATAGCTAAATGTTTTAATTGATCCATGTATGCCAATTATATTGAAACAGCCTTGAGTTTTCGGCTTCAACTCACTTGAAAATTTGTATCATAATCATCATCAGCCTGTGTTAGTCCACTGCTGGATATAGGCCTCCGTTTCTGCACACCTCCATTAGAGGGTTTTTTGGACCGTATCTCACGCTGGTCCAATGCGGGTTGGTGGGTGGACCGACTTTTTACATGCCCATCCGACGCATGGATCATGGTACTTTCTGACATTTTCGTGATCGGCCCATATTGCCCTAACCAACTAGGAAACAACGATGAAAATTTGTTGAGTCCCCGCAGGATTCTACTACTAGGCTCCGGAGGCAGTTACAAAATTTGTATGTATATTATTTAATTATAATCCTCAAAATTTCCACGTAAAAGCAATTGAATATCATATATACACATATTAAATAAAGACGTTTTGCGATAACGCGATATCACATGTTTGTGTTTTACAAGCAACCGGTTATTTTTGCGTTTGGTATCATCGCTATGCCAAGGACGCAATCAATATGAATTACATTTAGTAAAGGAAGTCACCGACAACTCTTACAAAAGGTTGAAAGGATTTTTTCACGGATTTTATCGCGTTTATTTTACTTTTTTATAATTTCCCGACGTTTCGAACAATTTGCAAAAGGTTGTTTAAAGAGAGCAGTTGAGTCCTATATTTGCATGAATTACGAATAATAAAGGAAGTCACTGACTACCGTTGCAAAAAGTTGCTGAAAAAGAGCGATCGATCCAGAATTTACGCATGCATGACGGCTATAATTTCTTTCATGTGGCCGCCGTAGTCGAAATCGAGTAGAAGGATATTGTGACACTGCTTCTTACTAATTTTAGGGTTAAGGATAGTAATTAGGATGTAGTATCAAATGACTCGGGGCGCAAGCGAAATTGTGTCGTTTTACGCTGCACTTCTTATAAAGCCGCATTGTTTACTGTATGATGATCGCTCCGATTCTCTTCATCGCATTATAACTAAAGTATACGTGCAAAAGTGTACGTATACTATACAAGCTTCCATCATTACCATCCCACTATGTGTAAACTATTTGAAAACTCTAAAGTTATTATCGATATCCTAACCGAAGTATGCGATACCCTCAATTTATTGTTTCAATTAACTTTACCTTATATATTTTACCCGAAAAAAAAAGTACCAATCTCTAGCCAAAGTATTTCGAATTTGAACCTGCACCACCTCAGTCTGAATTAATCACTCAATCGAGGCGACCTCTACACGCGGTCGGCCGCATTAGCCTCAAGCGCTAATTTGAACCGTGCCAGATGTAAACGGCCGCACGTCCTCATCGGCTATCAGGGATGATCTGTATTAGAAAAACATCGATGTTTATATCGATGCTAACATCGACATGAAGGTATCGACGTACGATAAACATCGATATTGCTAGCATGTACGATGTGACATTTATAGATGTATTATAAACTTCAATGTTGATGTGTAAATGAGATTTTGTGTTATATTTCTGAAATTAGTTCATTATTATTTAAATTTACGTTCTCATTATTTTAAGTATCATGATATAGGTACGAACGTCGTGCATACAATGGATTTTAAAATTAAGAAAGGCGAAGAAGCTATATCCGCTGCTGAATACGATAACTTTACTAGTGTCATCTTGTAGAAAATAGGTGAGTTAGATAGTCTTGTTACCGACTATCTACATTTAACTAAAAACAGTTAAGTCAATGCACCTGAGACGGCGCCCGGAAGAAAAATAAACCTATTAATGTTTTTGTCGCTACAACATCGATGTTTCGATAATATCGACAGTTTCAAGTTTAACTTCGATGTTTAAAAAGAATCGATGAATATCGATCATCCCTATCGACCATTTCCCGCCCAGATGTTGATTCGAGACGGCCTGTGAACGCAATACGTGTTTTATTACCGTTTTTTCTTTACAACTCTGTCCGCCGGTTGACGTACTTTTATGTTTTTAGCCGGCTTCATATACAGGAAGCGGGCGGAATGACATTTTGTCTGAGAGTCGTAAAATCGTTGATATTATTATAGTTTTGGTAACGTAACACAACGCCATTAATTTCTTTTCTTATCTATTCTGGCCACAAGCGCGCTTAACTTGTAAAATCACTAAATAAACTATATTTTATCAATGATATTTCGTTGTAATTTATCGGTTACACCGTTTTGAATTGACGTGAGTTTGAGTCAATTTTTCCTCTAATTTGTTATATACGAACGACGCGAAAATTTGAGAGCACCAATACTATAAAAATACGACTTTGAATACGTTCATCACTATCTTACAACTAAATATGATATTATTCTATATTTTTTGGTAGTATACCTATTCGTTAAGTACCAACTTTGATGATATAAATTATCGATGCGTTTAGTAAAAAAGACTGAAAGTCCTTGTCGATCTAGTACAGTTTTAGCGTGTCCGTCTTAAAAGACAGGCCGAGATTACTTTTTTATTAGTTATCTGTACTAGCTTTTATACGCTTACACTTGTTATAAGTCACACATGCGCTCTCTACTCTCAGTTATTGGAAGTTTCGACCCAATAGTTACCTTAGTTACTATGCCCTATAAACCGGAACACGATAGTATGTCTGCAATACTACTGTGAAGCGGACTCCGCGATGTTGTCGGTTCCTTACTAAAGGCTTATCTGTCTATGATTGCTTCAATTCCTAGGTATTAAACTGAAATTAACCATAGATATTGCGTTTAAAAACTCTTTTAATGGTACTGACGCGATACGCAGCGTCGTCACGAAATGGTGACACAATCTATTTATCATGGTGACCTTTATTTTTCGCTGATCTCGTCACATCGACGTTAAGTACGCTCGAAACAAGTATAAGAGGGACGTGACCTTTGGGGCTACGTTTCCTGTTACCTACTCTGAAGAAAAGATATTTTTGCGTTGATAAATAATTTAAGCCGTAATATATTACTTAGTGTTAATAATTTGTTGGCTTCCTAATGACATATAAGACAATAATTTGGTAAAATAAATTATAGTTTGTTGGTAGTAGGTCCCTTGTTTATTGGGCCCGTCTGAGACGGTACCAACGCGGCGCTTATTTCTGCCGCCAAGCGGTAAAATTAAAACACTACTGTGTTCCGGTTTAAAGGGCATCCAAGGCCAATCGAGACGTAACGTCCTACGTCTCACGGTAGACAGCGTGTAGGTATTAATGCCCATGTATGGTCCATGTCAATGGGCTTCAGTGACCAATTTTCATCAGGTGGCCTACGAGTAATAACTCGTCTGCCTTCGTATGCGAATATGATAACAGAAGTTTATAACGTCATGCGTTAATCTACAAACATTTGCAATATGGTGTTTTGAGTCAACACAAACATTTAGACTATAACATATCTTTGTGCCTGACATAGGTATTCCGGCGCACCTAGCGGACGTTGAAACATTATCGCATAGGGATGTCCCGATAATACGTCGATACAGACTGTCGATACTTCTTATATGTACATATATGCGTATACTTCAAAGTATTGATACATACTCATTTCCATACAATTTTGAATTTTATGAGAGTAAAATAAAAAGAAAGATTATGTTGCAAATTATAAAAAGTGTCATTCTCTGATATGTAGGTACACTCACAATACACTCGGATTACATCAGATTAATTGGAAATTATGTCACTCGGTAAGACCACGTAAAGACGTGGACGGACTGCTAGTTAATAAATAAAGTAATATTCTTCCCGATTCATTGAATTCGATAATGATTTTTTTATTACTTGTTTTAATTCTTATACTTAATTACAAGATTTTATTCGATGTTACAATTACTTTGCTCGTATTCACTTGTTTCGAAGCGACCCTACTCTCTCATAATCGCACTCCGTATAGGTAAGTAAACCTGCCGTCTGAAGGGCACGCCGCCCCCATTTCCGAGCTCAGTGTGCCACTCGATCGGCGGAAGCGGTGAACTTCCGGCGCCCCCTTCCTGTCCCCATCTCGTGCACCGTGTACACGAGACCCCTGCCACTGAGGTGACAAGGACTAATTGTCTTGACGCTTTTTTCTGAGGCTTCCTTGGGCTAGCATCTGCGTTGATAGCCGATCTGTTACGTTAAATGTGTAGGTATTCACTTCGAGGAGTAACGACCATACTTTGTTTCTTTAAGTGGATTGTAGGTTATGGTAATAGAACGCTTGCTCCAGGTTTTTTTCTTCAATGAGATGACAATTGTGTAATTGTTCGTTTATTGTAAAATATGATAGGGAGACCGCTAGGTATATTTCGCCGTTTCATCTCAGATCAGAGACGTCTTTTCCGAATCGGTGGTAGCGTTTTTGACGATCAATAAGTAAGTGTAGCACTTCTATGGGATACTGTCTAAAAACCCTTTAAATGAAGAAGGCGTGGTGCATTAGGGGAGGCATATATCTAGCAGTGAACTAACACAAGGCTGATGATGATGATGATGATCACTTCTATGTTGAATAAAGATATTTAATGCGTATTTACACTTATGTTGAATAGTTATTCTTTCCTGAACATTAAAATTGATATTGTATGTGTTGTTACAATTCGTAGAGTACGCGCGCGACATATTATATATTCGTCGACGGACGTCGCTGTATTAGGAAATACGCTCCATTAATTTGCGCAGTATACTCTTCTATTGTTTTACATTGCCTGCTATGTGTCACAGACAACTAAATTAGGTACAATTCGAGTTGACTTTGTATGTGCTTTAATGATGTACCGTATAAATAGTGGGTCACCTAAAAAGTATTGGTATGAGTAACGGTCATGTTCCTGTTTGTAGTGATATCGACTATGAATTTAATAGACTTTACCTTACCTAAAGAATATTTTGACTTTGTGAAACACATCAGTCAATTTGAATTGATTACTTACTACATCATAAGTTTAATTAGCTTCGGAAAATTAATTTATTAATGATGATTTTTTTAAAAATAAATATTAACAGTAAGATTATACATTAAAACTCAGATGTAGTTGATGTTGAAGTGAGACATAAAAAGATTCTCAGTAGAATATGTCCTTTTTTAAGGCAATTTACGACTTCAAATACTCTTATTTATTTATTTATTTATTTATTTAATAGGCCTTACCAACTAAATACGCACAAGTCTATAAACAAATGGATATAATAAAATTGTTACAGTATATGTATATTTAAACTAAAGGCAAACACAACGTTTACTTTTTAGTTAATAAATAGTTCACAAAATATTCTCGTGCGTTTATGAAATTTTTATGACTTTTTGCTTGGTGTTTGAATAAATGCCTTCTGATACAGTTTATCAAGCTTCAGGTAAGAACATGTGAACTTAAGCGGGACTCAGTGCTCTAAGTTGTTAATTGTTTTCGTCAAAATAAATCACAACGACACTTCACCGGATGATGTGTAAAATATTGGATCGAATTCCGTTTACGGATGATTGATCACAAGCAAAGGCGTCGTCCTAAAAACGTCTATATAATACCCGTTGATGAATATTGTTTCGTTCCATAGATCTAAGAAAGATGATCTGTGCTATTTTTAATTATTATGATATTTAGTTTAAATATTTTTTTTAATAATAGAGATTCTGCACAAATTAGTAATTTTTGTATTATAATATGTATTAACTCATTTAATTCAATTATAATATTAATACTCCACTTAGGTAAATCATAATATCCTAAATTGTGTGGATCTTAGATGTTCTATAACTCATGGACTGCCTACGGATTTGATGAAACTTCAAAGTTGCTTCAAGCCAGAATGTCATGTACGATTGATGAAGATTTTGGAATGTCGGTAAATTTAGTGCTTGATAGACGGGAGGGTAAAACTAAAACTTGTAATATTTCTGGTAAACTTCTACCTTCTTCCAGATAACAACTAGCTATGTATATCTTTTCATTCTTTGTTATTAAATATATTTTAACTAACCATGTTTCAAACATTTTCCAATCCGTGGTCACGACGGACTGAGGTGTCAAGCGTCTTGTTGCTATTGCTATTAAATTGGGACCTCTAATTTATTAAATTAAAAAAAGGATGTTTCATAATAATGGCTTTACGAATCATCCTTTTTCCTTCATCATCATTAGCCTTTGTTAGTCCACTGCTGAACTTAGGCCTCCCTAACGCACAAATACTCGCTATAGATTTCATACACCGATTCCTACAATCAGTGTTCTCTCGCGAGTATTTGATTTCTAAATATTTTGTAATGGTTAGGATGATTCTGTGTGATCATGCCCTGCCAACTTGTTAGGTTAAGACATACATACATACATTATCAGCCTGCGTTAGTCCACTGCTGGACATAGGCCTTCCCTAATACCCCTATCCATTAGGGGGATTTTGGACCGTATCCCACCACGCTGGTCCAATGCGGGTTGGCGGGAGTTGGTTAGGTTAAGAACCATTATTTAATGCTAAAACCTATATCGCGATATTCTATTCTTTATATTAAATTATTTTAAATAAAAGTTTACATCTTCTGTAATACATAAAACTAATATGTTTAATGTATGCGATAGCTCGATGCTCTTCATGCATTATAACTCTGCATTACAACGGGGTTATTAAGCAGAACGAGTAAGATGAATGGTACAGCCACTCGTTAAGTGCTTCCAACTATAAGATAAAATGTACCACATCGAACTTTAACGCAGAAATTATGTTAACATTTTAGAGGTAAGAAGCTAAGCGGACTAAATTTTTAGTTGACATATCTTCTTGGTTTTGATTATTTATCTAAATTTAAATATACAGTCTCTGTATCCTAGTGGTAAAGGCATATGCTTTAAAACCGAAGGTCGTGGTCTCGAATCCTGCGGGGACTCTACAATTTTTCTTTGTTGTTTCCTAGTTGGTTAGGGCAATTTGGGCCCATCACCCAATCGTCTGAAAAGTAAAATGCTGATCCATGCGTCGGATGGGCATGTAAAAAGTCGGTCTACCTACCAACCCGCGTCCGCAATGGAAAAAGGGAGTGATTTGTCCCGCAAAGGACTTACGTGATGATGATGATGACGTAGATAAATATACAGATATTTTAATATACCATATTTTCTGATCACTTAAAAATGTTTTCAAATAAACTGATTTTGTAGTAGTCGTAACATCAACTAAAATTTCAATAGATCATTTAAAATGCATCTATGTCCTCATTTCAAGTGCTTTTAGCAATTTGCGTATTTTTGATGACATGCCTGTTAGTATATTATAATCTGAGATAAGCTGCTGGTATTCCATCTTAACAAAATTAGATGATAATCACGTGTATACAACTTAACCAATTAAAGTGACAGTGGTTTATTTTTTTTTTTTTTTATGGCATACGCAGGCAGACGAGCAGTCGGGCCACCTGATGGAAGGTGGTCACCGACACCCATAGACACTAGCAATACCAGTGGTATCGCCAACGCGCCGCCTACCTGTAGAGACTATAGGTGTTAAGTCTCGTTTACCCAGTAAATACGCTGGCTACGGTGCCTTCAAACCTGGAACACAGCAGTGTTTTCACACTACTGCTTCTGCGGCTAAAATAGGCACCGCGGTGGTATTTCCACCAGACGGTCTCCTGTAAACAGGGACCTACCACCGGTGACCAGTGATATATTTTTATTGGAATAATAAATCGTTGCCCAATTATATAGTGCTAAATGATTATGTATTAGTAATGTATTTTTATAAACGGCTTAACTCACGTGATATCGGTATTGGTGCCGACTAGTTTCGGACCTATCGGGGGTCCTTCGTCAGGACAAGTTAAGGATAACTTCACGGTCGATTTCAGGTGAGTTTAGCCGTTTATGTATAGAATATAAATAATATAAGTGATATATAGTAGTATAATAAATATTATAAGTGAATTGTCTCACGAAAGGTTTAATCGTTTAATTACTAAGCGATGAACTAGAAATTAGGTAGTTTAACGTTTGCAAAGATTCCATGGTTTGTTTAGTTTTTTGTGTTAAAGTATTAATTTATTGTTATTTTTATTTTGGTTTCTTTTAAGTGTGTAAGTTTTTGCAGTAAATTTAATGAAACTTATTATTGTTGCAGGTAAACTTCAATGCTGGATCTGGTGGTTCAATATTTTTTTACGTTACTACTATGCCATCTTACTAAGGAAAGAGTAAGTGTTAGTTAGTATGAAGTGGTTAATATTTTTACAAAATGCGTTTGTAAGATTCTGGAGTCGTAGTTATATGTCGGGAATACTGTACCTACCTAAGTTCAGTAAAGTAATTAGTGTCTTAAAATTATCGTTAAAAATGTTAACAGATATAAGAGATAAACAACTATAAAACCCCGCAATAAAGTTTTTATCTGAGATCGCTTCATAAATTAAAAAAAAATATAACGTACTGAAATGTTTAATTGTTTTTATCGCTTGGATTTGGCTAAAGAATAAAATTTAAAACTTATTTTTAAAATTAATGCAATTCCAACCGTAAATTTACCTCATTTTTAATATTGAAGATAAAAGTTGACACTAAAAATGTTTGCATATACGATGCTTCGTCAGTTATTTTAAAACAAACTAAAGGCTCGTTTAGTAAGCATTTTCAAGAAATGCTTACTTGCACACGTTTCGGCTTCAGCTGGCGGCGGCCCGTGTGAGCCGCGGCTTCGAAAATGCTGCCGTTTTTTTCATGTAAATTGACTCGGTCACCGGACTTTTGCTCATGCTGATATTTTACGTTTTATAGTCAAAGACTTTATGGTTAACCTTGACCTGTATAAGAATGTGCGGAATATTAAAGTGTATTTTTACCAGATGTTATCTTTTAAAAGATTTCGTATTATATATTTAAACATAGCTTCGTCAATGTTTATAATGCGCAAGAAATTAAAGACTTACAGTTAAATAGCAAAGAAGCAAAATAACGTACAACGTTCAAAACTTGTGTATGTTTGAAACAAAAAATCTACACAGTAACATCGAAACGATTGTTTTTTAGCATTTAGGGATAACATTGTTGTTTACAATGATATTAACAATGTACGCAATATGTTAACTAAAATTATAGCTTCGCACAGTCTTATGCAGTTGTGTGTACTAAGTACTTACAGTTAAAAAATGGCCGCAATGTATTTCTGTTTAATTGTCGACCGCACATGTTTTCGTTTGAAATTGTATCCTAAGTTACTACCAGTTATATAAGCTATCTTCCCGCGAAAGTGCAGTCAAAATCGGACCAGCCAGTCCAGTGATTAGCTAGAACAATCAGACAGGCGGACTAAATTTTTAAAAAAAGTTTCTTATTATACATAACCGTTATATATCACATTGTACTCAACACTGTCACTTCAATGTTACAAACGTTCAAACTCTGTTAATTTGTATAGATAAGAATAATTCTTAATTAAAAGTAACAAGGCAACGTTTAGACCCACTGAAAAGATACGTTCTTCAGCAACGCATAGTATTCATCGGAAGTGTGACCTCTAATCCGCTTCCTGTCGAATCGATTCGAGTTACCATCCAACAATACTTTCATTCACGAAACCGATTGATGCCTTCCGGCCGAATTAGTAGTGTTGCAATTCGGCAATGAATTATTTGCATTATGAATATTCACTATTATTCACTTGAGAACGTAACTAACAGTTCAGTAAAGAATTACTGATCTGAAACTACTGATTTATTAAATAATACTGATGGTACTCCTGAGTCTCTGAACTGACTCCGTAGTCTAGTGGTATGGGTGTGCGCTTTAGAAACCGGAAATCGTGGGTTCGAATCCTGCGAGGACTCAACAAATTTTCAATGTTGTTTCCTAGTTGTTTAGGGCAATTTGGGCCGATCACCCAATTGACTGAAAAGTAAGATGATCTATGCGTCGGATGGTCATATAAAAAGTCGGTCCATCCACCAACCCGCATTGGTCCAGCGTGGTGGGATGTGGTCCAAAAACCCCCTAATGGAGAGGGGTGTATTAGGGGAGGCCTTTGTCCAGCAGTGGACTATCACAGGTTGATGATGACTTCTGAGACAAGAAAGCGAAATGAAATCCTTGTAAGGTCTAGTTGTTTCTAGATAAATAAATCTGCAGGATTTATAAAACTTTAACTAACCAAATGCCTGATGCTAAAACTATCACAATTCTTAGTATACTTAAAGGTAATAGGTGCTAGGATCTCTTGGTAAGCGTTTATCATCCAAACTGTTTGCACGAAAGGACCCTGTAGTTAGCAGCGGGCGTAAATATGCCTTACTTAATACTTTTTGTAAAGTGGATAGTTAAAATAACGGTAACCAGTTATTTCTCTGATAATATAACATTGAAGTAATCAGCACGAATACCACCTTTTGCGTTGTGCGTTGCATTTTCGTACAATTCATTATGCACAAACAAGGTGAGGCCAATGACGGGCGTTTGGTGTAGGTAACAAAGCATTTTGCGCAGACGAGGCCACGACGTATAACACTAATTAGGGAAGCGGGGGGACCTTGATTAATGTTGTTACAATCCATTATTCATTCAGTTTTAAGACGCGATGATACACCCTTGCAACGTGCCACGTGGGGTTCCGCAAGGAGTAGGTCTATGTCTGATTATATTTCGGTGGTTATTTGGACTATATCCGATTGGATATAGGTTGAAAATATTGTTTAAAATGGACATGGATTAGTAGTTCATGTATGTGAGAAACTGGTTAGTTAAAAAAAATTGCCAGTCAAATTGCCGGTTAACAAATTTTTGTTATCTTTGTTTGTTTAATTGGTTAATAAAATTTTGCATGATCACTTTGCAAATCACACGGTTTAAAATGTATTGCGCGTCACATTTTGACGTGCTACACGACTTGTTGCGTTCATTACGCTTTCAGTATTAATTTACTAGTAAAATCATATAGACATTTTGTGATTTACATATGTACGTTACCAGTTCGATTGTTACTTTTAAAGAAATAAATGATATAGTGTTACGAATTTTATTTTTAAGTTATCCCTGACGTTCCCGACCCTTACTAGAGTCCTCGGCCAAGGGACCGATCGGTCCGAGTCAATTATTTATCATGTAGAACCTACTATTACTTGGGTTTTACTACAATGTAACCTCAAGTATAAAATATAAAATGTGTTTAGAGCAGGTAAACGGTTTGGGACCTAACTCTAATATACTTTGAAATACACTAATGTTATTATTCTCTTTTTAAATATAAAGATATTTTTACGTCTAATTGATACACGTAATCTACAGCAGTCGAAAGTTAAATATAGCATACGAATGTATTCACGCTAGCTGTCAGACGTAGAAGGACAGTCGGCTAGCCTCCCGGGATGGATGTACTGCGCAGTGTCGCCGGCGCCGCGTATAAATAGACCCGGTCGATACCGCCCTGGAAGCGGGATAGGCCGTTCCCGGCCTCCTGTAAGAGAACGTGGGTGTCCAGGACTTGTAGGGCTTGTCAGCTGTTGGGGTTTCTGGAAACTACGCGGTGGGATTGAGGAGAATTTAAAAATTGGGTAGATGTAGTCGAAAGCGTTGTGTTGTGATTATGCGAAATTTAACGTCGTATGAATAAGTAAAAAATATATGGAATCATGATTGTATTTACTCTGTTTTTTTATTTAAACTTAAAAGTAAATGATCCTTTAAACGCTTTTAAGGAGACATAACTAAAGTAGGTTAATTTATCCAATATTGTGAAGTCAGTTGTTGATTTTTTTTGAATATCAGTCTAGTAGTGGTTGTGGTAAAATATTGATAATAATGTTTTTGGTTTTTGACTACCACATTACTTCTGCAAATATATATGTATCAACTATAAAGTCGCGGGTATTTGTGCAACATTATTGAGCTTAATATACTTTTATTTATATTCGGAAAGATGTTCAAATTTACTTATTTTGCTATACAAGCAAAATAAGAAAATCATTTGAATGCATAAGAAAATAACGATATGTATAACATCATACATCATACATCACGCTTGGTAGTCCACGTGACATGCCTCCTAATACACCCCTATCCATTAGGGGGTTTGGACCGTGTCCCACCACGCTTGTCCAGTGCGGGTTGGTGGGTGGACCGACTTTTTACATGCCCATTCGACGCATGGATCATCTTACTTTTCAGATAATTGGGTGATCGGGGATCTAATTCATAGATAAAATTAATGACAATTGCATTTTTGCAAAATCGAGTGATCACATTTAAATAATTGATGGATACTGGGTAATTGCCTACGTCCACAATATAGAACTATTCGTATGTTGCGAATCATAAGCGAACATGTGTTAGCTAAGAGGAAATTTATAATATGATTACTATATAACAAATAGGATCGAGAGCCGTAATGCTCTTGAGCCTGTTAGAACCTAACGCCCATCGTGTACTATCTTTTTAAACATAGTAAATGTACTATTCTTATATTCTTCATCGAAAGAGCTTTAATGGATTCAAAAAGTGCGGTTATTTCCTTTGTTTTTTACATGAATTTGGTGATTAATACAATTGGGTGATCGGCCTAAATTGCCCTAGCCAACTAGGAAACAACAATGAAAATTTGTTCAGCCCCCGCAGGATTCGAACCCACGCCCTCCGGTTTCTAAAGCACACCCCCATACCAATAGGCTATGGAGGCAGACAGAGGAGGTACATGAAGTATAAATAAAAACTATTTTATGGCGTTTAAATATTTTCAATTATTCGTTTGGCACTCTTTCCAGCTTTCAAGGCCAGATCTCGAGACAGACGCATATTTTTTTACATGAGATTAAAACTGATAATTTGAATTCATCGTTTCATGATAAGTGATACGCCCTACTCATAAGAAAAGAAGCTCTGAGAGATGGGATTTACGTCGTGTTTATCCAGTATTTAATGCTACCATACCCTTAAAACCGGAAGATGATGGTATTTAGATACATTTACGACGGAAACGCGGCCGCGGCCCCAGTCTTTGAAACAACATAATTTCCATTTATTATTGTAAAATGTTATTTTTAGACCTCAAAAGAAATAATTGATTCAACGTTTCTTTTATATACTGTATCTGCGGGCTCACTTACGTAGAACGGAAGACTCTAGTACGTTATAAAAAAATGTGCAGCTTATATCCTTAGTTGTTTTAGATTCGTCATCTCCAGTACTAAGTGTCAATTCTAAACTTTGGCATGATTTAATAGTAATTCAACCGTCGTAATTAGCCACAATGGGCGCGCATTCTGATTAACCAACCAGGACAGGACGGGCGGTCGAATAGGAACAAAAAGCTGCGCGCATTGTGCAGTTTTGCAGCTTTTTAATCCGGCCGAATGTCGCATAGGGTGGTCCTTGGGGGAGGTCGGAGGGAGGAGGGGGAATTTTATGTGGGACGAACCTCTCCTTTATGGTTCTGCGATGGGTCCCATACACCCTGTGTCGGCTCCTATGGCCCTTTTGTGGGGAGTGGCAGTGTTTTGTTTTGCTGCTCACTATGCCGGTGTTGTGTAGTGCTTTGTGTATGTGTCAGGTTGGATTCTCTACTTGATAATTTCGTGTGACCGCACGAGTTTGTTATATTTGAAACTTTGACAAGTAAATGTTTTAATAGTATTGATAAAGTAATAGTAATTAGTTTTAATTAATACGAATGTACAAGTTTTAGGTGGAATTTATTGTTTGTGAGTCCTGTTGAACGCACAGACAAGTCAATTAACATACATTAATTTCTGTCCTTTATCATATATAGGTTAACCCGCTTGGACCAGCGTGGTGGGATATGGTCCCAAACCCCTAATGGATAAGGGTGTATTAGGAGAGGCCTATGACCAGCAGTTAGACTATCACAGGCTGATGATGATGATGATCATATTTAGGTTATATCCATGGTATTGCCGATGTCCATGGGCGTCGTTGACTACTTTCCATCAGTCGGCCTGACTGCTCGTATGCAAAAACAATCTTTACTTTAAACACCAATAAGTAGATTTTTGGGCAGGAATCTTAATTAGTTGCATAAAACACGTTTTGTGCGCGTAAAGGCGTTACGTTGGCTCTCTTCTTGATTTAAAAGTATTAAAGATCATGTAAAACGCTCTTGAAGCTAAAATATTTCGCATTTTCTCACCCTTGTTTTGTAAATGGCTGCCTTTGATGGATGATTTTATGAATGCTCTCGTGGGACGTGATTGCACTCAAAACTTTACTGCGCCAAGATAATGCTGGTGATCGTAAAAACTCACCCACGCGTCCATGAGTGCTCTTATATAGATAGATATTTAGATATCGTATGTGCACAGGATTGGTTGCAGCTCTATATATAGATAGAAAACTTAAGCCTGCATATTGCAAAACGCGGGCGCTTGTTTTGGATTCATTACCAAATTCGTACCTGTAGCAGGAATAAATTAAGAGTTTACTATGTCTGATTTTTATTAATTAAAATTCAGCTTGGATCATTAAGACCGGTTCTAAGAAATGTGCCCTTATGAAAATAAAAATAAACTCGGACTGTGTTATGTATTTATACTTAATTATTACTTATTATTGGCTTGATATATGATAATGAAAAAAACAGTAAAAAAACTATAAGAAGACAATTTTTTTCAATACTGTTGTATATATATATTACTAAAAGAGACAAATTTTTGTTTGTTTATTAAATCGATAAAAACCCCGTTACGTAATGCTTCGTTCATTTTATATAGACATGTATTTTTAATCACCATTAAAAATATGTACACATTACGCGCACGAAGGTATTAAATTGCTATTAGGCTTTGTCAGCGTTTTTGTTATACCAATTTACATTTCCCTGTTGAAAGATGGCACTGCTTACGTTTTCATTCATCAGGTGACGGTCGACCGAAAGATCGACCAGCATCTGATAAAAAGAGATGGTATGTACATGTTTACAGGTGGTAGGTCCCCGTCCCCGTAGGAGACCGTCTGGGTTGGTAACACCGCGGTGCCTATTTCTGCCACAAAGCAGTAGTGTGAAAAAAGGGGAATATTACCTAACAGTTTTAGTATAAATCAATCACGTTGAATGCACGATGCAATAAAAGTGTTTCTGAAAAAAGTACATCGTTTTTTATCACATATATCAAAACTTTACTGAATCTTTAAAAAATTAGTCTTACAAAAGTTTATTTCTCAAAAGGTCTGAATCCTCACAATCTAGAAAATTTGCTCTGAACCGTCTATTGCCCCTTCAAAGGCTAATTTCCTAACCGCGTGTGCCGACATACGCAAGGAGGTCATGACGTCTCGGTTGAATGCGTCGACAAAAAAGCGCACGGAATCAAAAGGCAAACGTGAATGGGAGCGTATGCTGATTATTTGGTGACACCATGTCGAGTGAAAAAGTGGGACGTTGTTTTTTATCAGTGAACGAAAGTTATTTATAATATGTAACTAATAATAGATTATAATATAGGAATCAGTTCGCTTTCTCGAACACACGAAAGTAAATGGGTTTTTTTTATGTACATTGTTTTTGTTTAGTCATTTACTTTATTTATTACTAGCAACCCCCCAACCCCCCTTGTATGTGGAATTTTTTAAAATCCGTTCTTAGCTGACCTCTACTCGGAGAAACGAATAATCCTACCAAATTTCAAGTCGCTACGCCTTATGGTTCCAGAGTTATCGTGATTAGTCAATATATAGGTGGGAATCTCTTTTTAATGAATTCATATTTTAAGAAGAGGCCTCACAGAAAGTGGACATGGCAGATTCCCGATACTGCGAACAAGGAATGAGATAGATTTCATCATGACGGACCGGAAGCACTTATTCAGGGATGTCTCTGTGATCAATAGGTTCAAAACCGGAAGTGATCACCGATTGGTAAGAGGCACCCTGAATATGGGTTTCCAGCGAGAGCGGGCCCGCTTGATGAGGTCTACTCTCCGACCTGACTTCCGACAAATCGTGAGGGACTCGCATAAATTCCAACTGGAATTAAAAAACCGATTTAATGCCCTTAACATATCGGAAACAACAATGGAAGTTGACGAGGCACTGGATGCCGTAGTGGATAGCATACGGGACGTGGGTAAAAGGTTTTGCGGGAGTAAGCGTACTGGCAGGAAATCCAAACTCTCCGATGAGACGCTTGGTCTTGTGGAGAAACGTCGAAAGCATGAGGACACCACTTCGACAAATGTAAAACTTCTTTCGAAGCAGATCCGCAAACCAATACGCCGAGACCTCCGCTGCTCAAATACGCAACGGATAACGGAAGCGATTGAGCAGAATAGAGGGTCAAAGGTTTGTGTGGAGAAGCTCGGAAGAAGCTATCTGTCGAAGCTTAGGAACAGTTTCGGCTCGACGCTTTCTTCTGAGCCTGAGATCTTATCTGAGATAGAGGATTTCTACGGCAAATTGTACGCGTCAAAAGCTCCTCAACCTGAAAACCGGGTTAACGATCCACGTGCAAGACTTATTCGGCACCTTTCTGGTGAGCTTCCTACCGTCAGCTTTGACGAGGTTAGTCTGGCTCTTTGGCAAACTTAACGGCGGAAGAGCTCCTGGGATGGATGGAATCACGGCCGAACTGCTTAGGTAGGGGTGATCCTGTTCTTAGCGAGCTCAAAGGCTATTCGATTCCATGCTTCAACGGGCATTTTCCAAGGCGTGGCTTGAAAGTGAGGTCGTTCTGTTCTTAAGAAGTGACAATACCCTGCTTAAGAATTACCGACCGATCTCACTTAGCCATATATAAGTTGTTCTCAGAGTCATGACGAATTCGCTCACTAAGTAAGCTCGACGAGTTCCAGCCACCGGAGCAGGCTGGGTTTGCAGAGGATTTAGCACCATAGACCACATTTACACCATAACGCAAGTTGGACAAAAATCCCACGAGTACAATCAGCCTTTGTCTTGCCTTTGTGGACTATGAGAAAGCTTTTATCTCTGTGGTAACCTGGGCTGTTCTGAAAGCTCTTCAGCGATGCCAGGGCGTACATCGATACGACGAGGTGCTGAGAGGTCATATAGCGCTGCTTTTATGTTCATCCTGATTCTGGGGGATCACACGAGACCAATCCAATTGCATCGTGGAGTGCGACAGGGGATATCATTTCCGAAACTGTTCACAAATGCTTTGGAGGACGTCTTTAAGACCCTAGACTGGGCTAAATGCGGCATAAACATCAATGGCGAGTACCTCTCACACTCCGTTTTGCCGACGATATCGTAATATTGGCCGAATCGTTGAGTGCTTGCAGGATATGTTGCAAGCTAAATGAATCCTCCTGACGTGTTGGCCCTCGCGATGAACTTGGACAAGACAAAGCATTCAACGAAATGTTCTCCGGACCGATCAGTGTCGATGGACGTTACTCTCGAAGTTGTCAATGAGTATGTGTACCTTGGACATATATTGAAGTGCGGAGTCACAACTTCGAGAGGAAGCCATAGGAGGATTCAGTTAGGTTGGGCAGCTTTAGGAAGCTGAGCCACGTTCTCACGTCGCCGCAATACTGCAATGTTTGAAGACGAAAGTCTTCAATCAATGCGTACTCTCCGTGATGACCTACGGGGCCGAAACGTGGCCTTTGACTATAGGACTGGTCCACAAGTTTGCCGTTGCTCAACGCGCTATGGAACGCGCTATGCTCGGAGTTTCTTTGTCGGACAAAATTCGTAATAAATTAATCCGGCAAAGAACTAAAGTCACCGACATAGTGCAAAGGATTAGCTCGTTGAAGTGGCAGTGGGCCGGTCACGTGGTCAGAAGAACCGATGGTCGATGGGCCAAAAAGGTTCTGGAGTGGAGGCCGCGTTTGGGAAAACGGAGCGTTGGTCGACCCCCAACTAGGTGGGATGCCGATCTCCGTGTAGTAGCCGGCTCAAGTTGGCAGCGAGTAGCTAGGGATCGGCCGTCTTGGCGTTCATTGAGAAAGGCCTATGTCCAGCAGTGGACGGATAGGGGCTGCAAATGATGATGATGATGATAAATCTCTTTTATATATTTATTATAAGGTTTATAACAGTTATCAAAAGTATTCGGAATTCGTATAATTTTGATAACTGTCCAACCCTTACATATTTTCAATGTTTATTCTTTATGTTAATTAGGTAAAAGTGGTTTAAATTATTTTCATCTGCTACTATTTGAAATATAAAAGACTATAAAAACTGCTTACATTAATTTAAAGCTTAAATTTACTTATACTTTAAAGCTTTTATAAGACTATTGGAAAAAAATATTTATACACGGCGTTTGCCGTCCATTTTAATTTTATAATCTTTTCGATTTTTTTTCTATTCTCTCAAAGATTTTAGTCAAATAATATGAATAGTTTGGTGTGTTACAATATATATGTGGCAATCAGTATTATCAAATTCAAAAGTGTGTGCACTCTACGTGTGTCGCAATGGGAACCGGTGACCGCGCCCGCGCGGCCTTGTCAAGGCGACCCGCCGTCCCTCACCGGCCACTGCATTTCTCTGTAGTGTTTTGTACATTGTGTCATTGATTGTGAGCGAATATTAAGTACACGGGGCGGGAAAAATTTTGTTTACAAGGCATTATTACACGTTGATTGCGAGTGTGGTGGAAAATTGATTTTTATTTGATTGTGGATTTTAACTACAAATGTTGCATTGACACTTAACCTACTTTCTTTTAGGTATGCATACATTGTTGTACAGCTTTAGTTTAATGACGCATATTGAGTAAAAGTTATTAGAGGTATGTGGGCATAAATCTTCGAGGTTCCGTGGTACTTGTTATATTTAGCATACAAAAATTTAAATTGATTAAGTTTATCATTTTTTCTATAGACTTTCTGTCGGAAAAATGATAAACTATTATCGAATTTATCTTGCTTGCAATAATAAACGCTTCTCTACGGAGTTATATATTGTCTCAACATCATCAGCTGGTGTTAGTCCACAGCTAGGGATAAGCCTTCCCTATTTATAATTTAGTGGGTTTTTGGTCACGGATCCCACGACGCTGGTCCAATGCAGGTTGGCGGGTGGACCGACTTTTTACATGCCCATCCGACGCATGGATCATCTTACTTTTCAGACAATGGGTGATCGGCCAATTGAATACACTCACTTATTGATGATTAAAACGGCTACCATCATAATATTGCATTGATACTCCTCTAAAAAGGTTTCCCATAACCATTAATAAAAGAAACCCTAGTTAGGTACGCTTTCGCAAACCATCTGTGCATCCGAACCGGATGTGGCTTTTTTGCAAAACAGTCGAGGAAGGGGTTTGTCATTATAGGGGTATGGGGTTGGTTGTAAGTGGGTCGGTCGTTTGCGCGCCGTTAGATGCGGGTGATGCGTGTACAGCTTGTGTACGTGAGTTATTTATAGCTTTTTTTTTGGTTAGCGACCGCTTCCACAGACGACGGTTTGATCGACGATCATTTGCCTTGTGGTAAACGACATGAGTACATGTGTTGGATGGGCATGTAAAAAATGGGTCACCCACAAGCCCGAATAGGACCAACGTGATGGAATACGGTCCAAAAACCCTACCTAGGATGTATAAGGCGTGCATTAGGGAGGCCTATGTCCAGCAGTGGTCTAATACAGGCTGATGGTGTAGATGAAACGATACGCTACTGGTGATAGCATCGTAATCGAAAGGGTGTTCTTGTTTACTATAAGTCTTCTATGTTCCGTAGAAGTGTGTTCGTGTTTTATGTATATATCGAATAGGCTTTACGGACAGTGACCATCAGTGGCCATCGCTTGTCATCACATGTACATTTGGTCGTCTTGTAACTAATTTCAATTTAAAGAATAAACGGCTGATTGGGGGAATACCGATAAAGTTCAATTACTTGGCGCCGTAGTTTTGGTTTGGAGGAGATCGTGAATATGTTAACTATTGTAAATATTTGATTTGTATATGTTTTCTATTGTATCTTAAACAAGATATTCGCCCTTCTTGCGGTTAAATACAAAGATAGCGTAGCGATCGCTATCATTTTTCTATACATAATTAAAAATAAATATGAGATCCATATAACCATTAGCCAAGGACGTTTGTTAATTTACTACTCGAAGTTCCGTACCTTTTCGATATACAACCTGTGCTACATGATCAAGAATTTATAAAATTCTCTTAAGGTTGTATTAAATAACTTGTATTAAGTATTATGATTTTTATCCAACTTTACTAAGTTTGAATAGTAGTTAAAACATTTCGTTTGAACATATCTTTATTAAGATAGGCATATATTTTTTGCAGCCAACAAGTTTCGTTTTAATCCCACATTGTTTTTCTCCTCACATATAATTACAATTTGCCCGAGCCACTATGTGTGACAGAGGAACAAATTGCCACGAAAATGTTGCCACATTATTCCACGCTTTTTCAAAGAAGTGTTATTTATATATATTATTTTCGATGTTATTGCTTGGGCGAAAATATAAAAGATATTAATCATCAAGACTTTGGGTTATATTTTTAAATTATGGCATTAATAAAGCGACAAACGCAGTAAAGAAATTCATTTGTATTTTACTGCACATTACATTTTTATTTCGGCTGCGGTGATAGCTAACCATCTAGGATACTACGCTTTGAATTATTATTTAACACCATTACTCAATCATAAGAAACCGTTTATTTTTTTGATATAAGCTCCAGTTTTCTGGATGAATGAAAACCAACACATAAAAATCTTTTTGATTCTTGAGTTTTATATGCTTCAAAAGAAGCATTTCCTTGCATTCTAGTAAATAAAATAACTTTGTCATTCTTTTTATTGCTATACAGTTACTGCAAATATAGGTTTAGTACGCCATATACCTTTACGAAGGTCTACGGGGTTCTACGATATTCGTAGCGCATGTCTACGCAGGGTCGGCAACCGGAAGTCGCGGCGCTGTGCCACTAATCAAGCTACGCACCCCCGACACTTTGGGCCGCGAGGAAACCATCCGACCTGTCTAGTGTTGGTGATTAGTTGGGTTCTTATCGATGTTTTATGCAAAAAAATTGAAAAAATGTTCACAGTGTACATAACAAACTAAAGTAATCTCATAAATCGACGTCTATACGATCTATAGATGATGAGATCTTAACGTATATACCTCAATTATTATTCAATAATTATTGTATACATCTTTTACTACTGTTTGCTTTTCCGAAATAAAAAAAAGGAAAAAACATAGACCAAAATAACAGAATGTCCAGCGGTGGACTTACTCAGACTGATGATGTGTTATTAATAAATATTTGTTACTGAATACAAGCTATAATTACAAATTTTGCTATTCGGTTACTAAATATATATGTAATTAGAGTATATAATCAATTGATTTTTTATCCAACAATTCATCAGTCGCCTTAGAACACGTTTTATACTAAATAAAAAACTTCATGGAGAATATCGATAACACTATCTACGCACGCCTAACCGTACACATCGGGTCATCGATCGAGACCGCAGGGAACCGAATTCCCTCCCCAAATCGGGAATCCTTCACGGCGAACTCACTTCCTTGACGGACGCCTAACATGACAGACGTTAATGCAGCTCTGCTCTCTCTCTCTCATGTATAATGCATATGTCGGACAATTTGTGTGAGCTTATTGCTGGTAAATATGCAGGCAATACGCGCACACACAAAAATTGCTTATTTAGCATTTTATTTCAGGTCATTGTCATTTTTTTCCTGACACATATGTAAACGCATTCGAATATTGGGAAATTGGTCTCTTGGCCCGCGTTTACAGTTAATTTTGGTTATTGTTTATTAAATACTAGCCACCCGCCCCTACTTCGCACGGGAGCTATGCTGATAGAAAATATATCTATAATATTAAGCATGTGTTATACATAAACCTTCCTCTTCAGTCACTCAATATATTAAAAATAACGCATCGAAATCCGTTGCATAGTTTGAAAGATTTAAGCATACATAAGAATATAAGGACAGAGAAAGCGACTATGTTTTATTCTAGGTAGTGATGATATTGTTTAAAGTAGCGTTTTCTGTAGCACATTTCTACAATTATTTTGTTGAAAAACGATGACTAAATGTAATACGATACTTTTATCGATATAAATATACTTTTGTAATGATTGACAGCGTTGGTATGTTGCATCATGAAGACGTGCATGTTCGCAAATATTTACGGGTATCTCTTATTGAACTTTGTTTATAGCTTGTCTAATTTTGTGTAGAGAAAAATTGAATTGTTTCTCCTTTCTCTAGTTCATCATCATCATCAGCCTTTGTTAGTCCACTGCTGGACATAGGCCTCCCTTCATGTACGCTAGTTGCGTTAGTAGTTTGTCTAGTTGCGATATTATAATTCTTTGCTATGTAGAGAATAATGATACTGGTAGTAAAATCTAAATAGACAAAATTTATGTAAACATTTGCTGATAAAGCTTTCGAGGTGGCAATTAATGAGAGCGCTTAACTTTTTGAGCCCTTTAAATTTTATGTTCAATGGCTGACATAGAATCTAGCCTGACTGCTTCCGTAACCTAGTGGTATGGGCGTGTGCTTTAGAAACCGGAGATCGTGGGTTCGAATCCTGCGGGGACTTAATAAATTTTCAGTTTTTTAGTTGGTTAGGGCAATTTGGGCCGATTACCCAATTGTCTTAACAGTAAGATGATCCATGCGGGTGGACCGACTTATAACATGCCCATCCGACGGATCATTCATCATTCATCATCAGCCTGTGAAAGTCCACTGCTGGACATAGGCCTCCCCTAACGCACCCCTATCCATTAGGAGCCTTTGGACCGCACCGACCGACTTTTTACATGCCCATCCGTCGGATGGGCATGTAAAAAGTCGGTCCACCCACCAACCCGCATTGGACCAGCGTGGTGGGATACAGTCCAAAATCCCCAGCCAGCAGTATGTCCAGCAGTGGACTATCACAGGCTGATGATGATGATGATGATGATAATCTAGATCTAGGTTGTGTTTCCGTCCATTTAAATCAAATTCAGACTCTTTTAAGCTCTTAAGAGCATAATAAAAAAGGATTTCGAAAATACGACCTGCCCAGAAATGGGTATTCAAATCAACGAAGAGCTTTTTGATATACATGCGTACAAACATATAGGCTATAATTCGTAACGTATAATAGTATAATTATAAAACATTATGCCATTATTGAATTAAAGGACTTTTTACGGATTTTGTGGTTACGGGGTAGACTACTAGTCTACTGTGTGTGTTCTTAAAATGTGTAAAATAAACGCGAAAAAGACCGTAAAAAGTCCTTTTATTCTATAATGTGTAGTATTCGCGTAAGCAAAAGAAATAATTATGCTGTTTTGTATCATGGTGATGATACTGAGATTTGAACTCCCATCACATAAACTACAACACGATATTTTCATTACAAATAGCATAGTGCAAAATAATTAGTATTTTATAACCGGGGCTTTTCTGCCTGATTATAAAGCTGGCAACGTGTCCGCGGGTATACGCCGGGCGGGACAGTGCAGAATTTAATTTCGTCCCGTGGGGAGCGGGAGGGGGTGGGTGGTTCACTGCACCGCGGGGTAATGGGTTCGAAGTGCGAGGCCGGTTTTTGAGTGGTCCATTAACTCTATTAGTGCACTCGGTTCGATTGTGGATTGGATGTCGGTGTGATGTTCCACTATCGACGCGCGGAAGGTGCAGAGGTCGTGAGTGGTAGCTTTTTAGGTTTTCCAAATGTCATGTCAAAGTTCAAAGTGGCCGGCGTAGGCTGGATGAGAATAGCCGAAGATCGGAAGCGTTGGAGTGCATTAAGGGAGTGACACAGGCTGATCAAAGTTCATCTTGTGTTTGTAGACAGACCGTCGTGCGATCTGGCTGTCTCAGTATATCCGTGTGTTTTATGTAGTACATTCTATCTGCTATATTTCAGATTTTTTTTAATAACCTGTTATAATTGAACAATCTTCATCAGCAAAGATTGTTTTAAAAACTCTAAACTCACCAGTTATAATAATGATTTCGTAATCATTTGCAAATCTATATTACAAAATGTGTCAAGATTTTTTACGCATATAAGTTACACAACTACAAAACGCGAATCGAAGTTTTCCGTTTCGTATTTTTTGTAACTACTTTTGACAGCTTGTCGATGAAAATACGTACATCCGTCTTTGACCTATAGCACTCATCAAACTCAGTTGGGTATGACGTTTTCTATATAAATAGCATATTTCCGAACCGTTTCGTTGACGAGTTTTGTCGAACGTCAACGTCGTGACCGTTCATCTTTAGTGTAGGTCTCCACACAATATTTTTTTAGTTAAGTTAATCTATAGTTAATCTTTTTTAAGCCTAGTCAATTATAAATATATTTTAAGATATACGTTATGACGCAGAAATACAAATGAAAGAAACAAAAGAACTATGTCATTTAATTGAAAATAACATAATGATATAATGACTAGTAAATAATTATACCATATGAAGTTCTTACCTTTTGTTGCTTGTTACTGTAAAACATTATTTTTTCGTATACAATTGATATAAAAATAAAATCAACCAAATGACCTTTTCAATGTGCCCACAGATACCTAAAATAGATATCATACATTTGTAATGTTTTTGTTGTCATGTGAATGATTTCTGGTCAAATCAATGAATCAGTTCATTTCGTCATTATTTACTACTCTCTTTCTTTGCACATTGGATATTTGAGGTTTTTAATCAGGACTTTATCGGCAATCGGTCGAATTATTCGCAAATCTGGACAGGAAGGTACTAGACCGCATGAGACAATTGCGGTCAAGAGCTATGTCCTGGAAATGATCGATATTTGAACGTCGATCGGATTTGGATGGTCGTTGAAGTGATGGTACAGCCTCCATCGAGATTTAATTAGTTTCTGGAAATTTGATAGAGGTTTTGTAGTTGATTATTCGGTGAATAATATGATTAGTTGTTATTGTAACATATTTATCGGTACAAAATTTTACCATTAATAGGAAAATAAGTGGTTTACGTTATGTTTGGCCGGTTATAATTTTTATGGCAGTCTACTATGCGGCATAGTATAAACACATCATCAGCCAGTGATAGTCCACTGCTCGACATAGGCCTCCCGTAATACACCCCTATCCATTAGGGGATTTTGGACCGTTGGTGGGTGGATTGACTTTTTACATGCCCATCTGACGCATGGATCCTCTTACTTTTCAGACAATTGGGCGATCGGGCCCAATTGCCCTAACCAACTAGGAAACAACACTCAAAATTTGTTGAGTCCCAGCAGGATTCGAACCCAGGACCTAGCATAAATGTTTTGTATTAATACTATTTTAGGATGACAGTCACAACTCCAAGTGCTCTAATACTTTCACAAAGGCTTTAGAATTGAGAACTTTCTTAAACATATTACGTTCTGCTTTATAGTGTTACCTTTATAGTTATTAAGGTGCGCCATTGTTTTTTTATATATCGCAAACGAAGGCAGACGAGCAGTCGAGCCTCTCCATGGAAAGTAGCCATCAAAGTCAAAGTCAAAGTTTTCACACTACTGCTTTACGGTAAAATGGGCACCACGGTGGTACTCAGCCCAGACGGCCCCTGTAAAAGGGCACCTAACACCTATACCGTTTTCAGTTGAGAATAGTTATTCATCCATTCAATATCTTTAAGGGTGATCGGTTGTCAGAATTGAAAGCGTGAATTACAGCTTATTTAGATACATAATTATGTTCAATGAATATTTTTTGAGTTATTTCATGCCGAACGAACATGTTAAAGAAAATGATTCTTAAATTACGGACGCGAAATACGTTTCGCTTTGCTTTCTGTTTTGATTTACAACCGGATGTAAAATGCGAGTGTTGTTTTTGATAATTTGTTAATATTTGTTTTAAAGATTTTGCAAATACTTTGTAATTGATCTTTAAATAGCATATTTATTCCGTGCACTAGAAAATTCGTTGTAATATGAATATAGACTTCCGCAAGGATAAACTCAGACTGGCGCACTGAATTTGTTTTATAATTTAAATATTTTTTGTAAAATATATATTACATTTTACCTTAATAGTGAATAAAAAGTCTATTATACTTAATTCTACTTATATACTTATTAAGTGTTCGTATAGTCTATAACAACTTATTGCATTCTGGAATAATAAATAAGATTAAATTATTTCACAGTTTATCACTAAAGTGTACGGCGTTTTATATGTTACACGTTTAGAGTTGGTTTTTCATTCAGTAAAGGCATACGAGCTAGCGTACGCTACGTATCTACCTTTACTCCTAATAGTAGACCGGGCACGTTATTTTAATCGATTTTCCGTAGATTTTATTGTCAGCGCCCTCTTTGAAGGGTTGCAGAAGGTTTGAAGCGCCCTTCCAGGGTGTCATCAGGCTTACGAAGGCTTTACTTTCGTTTTTGTTGTCGCAATGGGTGATAGATGGCGCTGCAAGTTAGTCTTTTGTTGTGCGAAAAGATAGATGTCGTAACTATAGCCTCAAAAACAAAATCTGTGATATAAGTACCACGATTTATCTTTATTGTAATAAAACTGCTATTTGTTTATAATAATGGTATCACATATACAGGTATTATGTGGCAGGCAGGCATATTTAAATATATCAAAGTAACATAAAATATTTCTTTATTCACTTATATGTTTTTTAATTTTACAATGAATGATTATAACATCTTTTAATCACCAATTAAATAAATTTTACTAGTGGATTTGTTGTGAGAATAGACCAGCATATTTGTCTTTTTTATAAATTCGTTTACTATCAGGGTTAAGTTCACTCTTTATATATAATATCATTTAGTATTTATTAATCGGTGCACCGTCTACGATACGATTATAAGAAAACACAGTCGAATCTAAGATAACATATAATTAATCATAATAAAACTAGGTAGTAAAAGATCGCTCTTCATTTAGCTATGCGGTGCTAGCTTTTCCGAAGTAAAACAAACGTTCATAATCTAATTACCGCGTTTCGGTACAATTAGCGTGGGCCCCTACCTCTGTAAATTTATATTCACGCTTGTATTACGAAGGGATACATACATATTGTGACGCAGGAAATTTGTATTCAGTGTACCTACTCTTTTGATCGTCCGTTGTGTTTATCATACATTGGGAGCGGTGTGAGCTTTTATCTGACAGCAGTGTCAAGGGGACGCGTAGTCCGGGAGCCGGGTATGGTTGTTTTTTACTTCGTTTGTTGTAAAATGTATTTGTGTAGGTTTGCTTATAAATTGTTAATGTTTAGTTTGACATTTGATTTCAAATTTTAACTTGCCCGAAGAAAAGTCGTCTTTTTTTGTATTTGGCCAGAGTAAGTTCATGCGTAATTACTTTCTTAAGAGTACCATGTTTATTGACGACGCCTATGCTTTCTTACAAATTTAGTAGAGAATTTTGATAATGAAGAAAGAAAATGTTCAATCACTACAAAGTTGATTTAGCGTACATTTCAAATTTGCAATCAAGCTCAAGTTTTTTTACTGCACAAACCAAAAAAACCATTGTATAAAAGGAATGTTCTTTCCTTTTGTAATGATTTGTGTAAAAGCCATGAGTACAATAAAACACGTATTAAATAAAATTATATATAGATGTTTATAATTAAAACATTGATCAAATGTGCAGAGCAAAACAGGAACCGAAATCGTGTAAAGCATCTATACCTTTCGGTTACCGGTATAGCATATAATATGTTAGCTTGATTTCATAATCTGTCTAGATGGTCGTCTCTACTGCTTCGACGTTACTATATACTCGGATCGCTTCGAGGCGTCGTACGCCTGCATGTGAATAGTTGATGTCCTTTTTACGCACGCATCACAAGTTAACTGATCTGACAACTTCTCGATCTGTGATAATTAGGATAGATCCGTTTCCTGCGTACGCCGACACGATGTTGAAACTGGACTGAGCAAATTTCTATCTTATTCATTTGTATTAGTACAGTTTCAGAGCACAATGATAGACGCAAAAATGTTGTACTTATTACTTTATTGATGAATATATGTAATTAGACCGCGTTTATTTTGTCACCTGCTCGATATCATTTATATGATAAGTCCAGTAAATTTAATGCACACTCAGTTTGCTAAATTTGTTGTTCCTCAACGTATCAAAAAGATTGTGAGCAGTCGCTCTTTTTTTGGCACCACTTCAATTGCTGATAATGTTACGCGAAATTATACGCAATTAATTACTTCGTTATTTTAATATAGTACATTGATCTTTCTTTGATATTTCAAGGGAGAACTACAAGCTCAAAAAGATTTTGAGTAATGAAACAATAGTGCATGGCTACTGCTGTGTTGTGCCTTTAGAGGAATTATTATAATGAATTGTCATCAAGATATCTACGATTTAGTCACAACTAAATAATAACAACGCTACGTACTACTATTTTGTTGCCTAGGGTTTGTCTTTTTTTTAATCAATCGGGCCACCTGATGGAAAGTGGTCACCTAACTATAACATGGTAACACTTGGTTTACCGAACGCTGCTCAAAGTCATTTACAATAGGTCTAGTTGCGTTTAAGCATATGTGCTGAAGTGCATAAAACTGACAAGTAGTTCACTATACACGCTACGTAGAAATCAGTTCGTGGTCACCAGACGTCCCTTATAAGGGCACCATACCACCGATGACCGGTGCTACAGTTAATGTGTGTTTCTTTGGCTACTGGTGTCTACTGCTAAATGATGCGTAGTATTCAAATTTCTGTTAATCAACTTGAGTTTGGCGCATAGTGTTTAACGAACATCTATATCAAATATCTATTTTGTCGATTTCATTACCAGCCTGTTAGTCACTGCAGACAAGAGCTTCCTGCGTCATTAGCCGATTTATCCTTATCCTTTTGTCTTTGATGGTCAATTTTATGGTAAGACGTCGCTTACTGATCTAATGAGAATATATATTCCTGTTCGTTATATTTTATTTTAAATGCAGGAGTTCTCTAGATTACATTGTTTCAAGTTCCGTCAAAACATATGTTTGAGTCACTTACCTCTAAGCGTCAATTGTTTCGATTTCGGCATAGGAGAATCTACTTGTCGCGTAGTCTTATCCTGTTGGCTGGTTTTACAAACTTTCTTTAAATACTTGTTGTATCTAACAAATATTTCTTTGTATAATTTTTTTTCGAATTGAGTGCGTACTGGATCGAACTTGGACTGTTTCATTATACATAAAAAATATGGACAACTCATCATCATCATTATCAGCCTTTGTTAGTCCACTGCTGGGCATAGGCCTCCCCTAACGCCATTAGGCCGTTTTTTGGACCGTATCCAACCATGCCGGTCCCATGCGGGTTGGTGGGTGGAACGATTTTTTACATGCCCACCCGACGCATTGATCATCTTACTTTTCAGATAGTTGGGTAATCGGCCTAAATTGTCCTAACCGACCAAGAAAACAACGATAACGCAAAGCTGTTTCCGCGGGTTGAATCCCACGACATCCGGTTTATAAACCAAGGGCCAATACGACTCGACCACGCAGGCGGATGTCTCAACTTACGTCGCGTTTTTCGAGAACCTAACAAGTAGGTACAAGGACTGCCTATAGCTATATGCGTTTTAAGATGGATATTGTATATGATGTTATTTGTGTATATGACAGGGATAGAGTAAACGCTTCGACATTATAAGATCGTCATTCATCACGTAGACGAGTACACAAACTGCGTCGACTTCGTCATCGGATTTCACTAATGCACAGTGGCGCGTCGCTCTCGGCTGTAATCTGTCGCTGTTTTGATTGATGGCCCCCGCGATTAGCTTCGGAATAGTGTCTTTTTTACGTCCCCCGTTTTTGTCGTGTCTCACGTTTTACGGTGTACTTGTTATAAGAAACTGTATTTTGATATGAGTAACGGTTGTCTCTTGATGTCCTCGGTGGTTTTGTTTTAGTCGGTGGTGTTGTCATTATTAGCTATTATTTCGATGAGTTAATGAAGGTTTAATGACAGAGATTAGTTAGTCTGTTGTAGGAAAACAACGTGAAAATTTTCCTTACGACGAAAATAATATAGTGATTGCATACTACTTAAGAAATCACCGAAAAACGTACGCGATGTTACTCTAAAGCTTTTTCTTTTTTTTTTCGTATTTTTTTATGGCAGACGTGCAGTTGGGCCACCTGATGGGAAGTGGTCATCGCAGCCATGGATATTGGCAATACCAGTGGTATCGCCAACGCGCTGCCTACCGTGAGGCAGGATGTTAAGTCTCGTTTACCCAGTATACGCTGGCTACGGTGCCCTTTATACCGGAACACAGCAGTGTTTTAACACTACTGCTTCGCGGCAGAAATAGACATCTCGGTGGTACCCACCCAGACGCTTTCCTGTAAAAAAAGGGGACCTAGCTTATGAAAGAATCTAGGATATTTGGTTTTTCTACTTTAAAATTAACTTTCTAACTACTAAAGACAAGTATAGACGTAGTGAGTGATTATTTTCCACGGAGAAAATATCGTAACGCGAAGACACCCGAACTGTCAATGAATGATCGAATTAAATGATTGACATTATCATATCGTCACCGCATTCATCATTAACATTTATTGTTCAGTGTCAAATGTCAAAATTAATTATGTCATTGTATACTATAGAGTTTTATACGTACTGAATCTATTTAAGAGAGCACAATAAATAGAAGCTTTTCCGAAACATTACGAAGGAAAATCCTTTCTCAGTATATCTATGTGCTCCCAGATAAAAAAAGCACTTAATTGACGATTTTAAAGTGCAATTTCTATTATATTATAAAAGAAGTCTTGATAAATTCATTCTGACAGCGGACTTAACTGCCTCCGTAGCCTAGTGGTATGGGCGTGTGCTTTAGAAACCGGAGGTCGTGGGTTCGAATCCTGCGGGGACAACAAATTTTCATTGTTGTTTCCTAGTTGGTTAGGGCAATTTGGGCCGATCACCCAATTGTCTGAAAAGTAAGATGATCCATGCGTCGGATGGGCATGTAAAAAGTCGGTCCACCCACCAACCCGCATTGGACCAGCGTGGTGGGATACGGTCCAAACCCCTAATGGATAGGGGTGTATTAGGGGAGGCCTATGTCCAGCAATGGACTAACAAAGGCTGATGATGTATGATGTAGCGGACTTCGCAAACGCAGATGGGGTCATGAATGAAGCTAGTAATCAGGGGAATGACGTCAGACGATGCTTAAAGCCATGGGTAGCGTTTTATTTCTAGTCACAGATCTATTTTACTTATTGTTTCAGTATTTTTCACTTATTTAATAGTTTTATAAGACTATCGGTAAATATTCTAAGTCATAAATACACCAAGATAGACTAATTCTACTAGGGAGTAACTTTACGTAAATTAAATACGTAATATTTTGGATTTTGCAATACAATTTATTTGCGTATTGCATATGCGATCGTAGGTAATGGTGTAATCTCATACATTTATATTGTTAATCTCTTTATTGGAAAAAGATTTTTTAAAACAATCAAAATTGGTATACCCTTTCGCAATTATTAAAAGTTAAAATATTACAGTTTTATATAGAGCCTGGAAATAAAAACGAAATTTGATTATTTTTTTTATTCTTACTTGAGTAAATTCAATATGTTATGATGTAACGGTTTAATTTTATACGAACTTTGGCTATAATTCTATTTTTGTATTGTCATCCTTGTTTAATAATTATTTAGTTTTTTTTTTACAGGTAAATACACAATCACTTAATTGAGTGCAAGTCACTGTATTCAATTGGACGATGAGGTAAGATAGTTTTATTGCCATGCGTAGATTATGCCCTATTATTCATCATTTCAGTGAGTACATAGTACATTAATATGTGAAATAGTGCACTTTATACTAAATGAAAGAATTACAATAATATTCTGAATTATACGATTTCGTCTCGACAAAAAGAGATAATTATTCGTGTCTCTTTTGTGTTCATCTATAAATCAATGCAATCGATGCTTGTATCAAGAAAGAATAATGTTTTCAAGAATATCTTGACTTTTAACCTTCAGAAGTTTGTGTGAAAGAATGAATTTGAGAGATATAAATTTAACCATTTTACTAGAAGGTGCCCGTTGGATGCATTAAATAAATTACACGCCCGGTTTGCTCACTTTTCCGAGTTTCGGGATGTAATTTTAGAAATTTGCATAGAATGAGGACAGTCAACTTCGTTTTTAATACATTGTTTGAAAGTTTTGATTGTATTGCCGCTTTTACAATCTTAATTAGTATAGTTTGAGCTATATAATAAACTTTTAATGAGAACATAAAAACCCACTACCCCGTGACCACGGCCGGTGGAAACTGTTCGAAACGTCGGGAATTTAAATTTGTAAAATAAACGCGATAAAATCCGTAAAAAGTCCTTTTATTCAATAATGTTTAGTATTCGCGGAAACAAAAGAAACAATTTGTTTAATTAATAAATCGAAAATTTAATCACGTGTCACTAAATACTATCGAATAATCTGTTGGATGTTTAGTATAAAAACTACAAATAAAGCAGAATAAATGATTTTTCTTTAATTGCAAAAGGTATAGTGTGAAATTCAGAAACAATGTAGTTTATACAGTCGTGGTTAACTAAAATCACGTAGCTGAGTCGCGATCGAGGCTTACTGGAGCAAGTACTATACCTATAGATATCTTTGTTCAAAAGCAACCCAGATATAAATCAAGGAATCTCGCGTGACAAGGCAACCGCTCGAAAGTGCGGAGCTCGCAAAGAGAATGGTCGCCAAATTGGATCGTGTCCTGAAAATGGACAATTTTACTTGAATTTCCTGGAGTATTCATTCTGACTTCGACTTCAGATATTACTGCAACAATGCTTTCTAGATGATAAGTGTGTGTTCACGAGGTTGAACACACAATGTTGCTATTGCGCTTTTATGGTCTATGATGGAATGCACATTTTACATTGGTTGCTATGTCATGATGGTTGCGTTATACAACTTAAGTCAAGGTATATAGCTCATAGTACATGCCCAAATTCTTAAGATACTTAAAATAACAATTGCCTTACTTTTGAAATTGTCTATTGGAATTTAACATGCCGACTCTCCACGTTTGCGATAGCGAAGAAAACCGTCATGAGAATAAACTACCAAAAAATATTTCTCTTTTCAAATAATAAGTCAATGTCTAATATTATATTGTTAAAATAAACACATGTATATACATGTGAGGAGATAATATTCTACTCAGAGCTATTGTTACATAATGTTCACTAAAAAATTGTTAGACGAAAAACAGCTTAACTGTTTCCTTATTTGGTTTATAAATCGAAAAGGTACACACCAAAAGCCCAAAGAATCTAATCTTTTACTGCGTTGTAGACCGCTCCGAAATAAATGACTGTAGGAAATCTGACGGCAGCCAGGATTAACTTTGACGCTTAGACGCTTACAAAGCTGTATTTGCGGCATTTCTGTAAAGTTCACAAACTGTCGGCAGTTGAAAACTAGATTGAAACGAAACAAAATCATTATAACTACAATTTTACTCAAGTTTCAAAGCGGCTGATATTTCTGATCGAGAGTTTAGGTTTGTGATAACTTTTCCTCTGATATTGCAAAGTTGATTAAATAAACTGTACGTTTGATTATTTGCTTCGTCTTCTTTGCTGTTTTAAAGTATTCTCGCGCTTTTAGGTAACTCTTCGGTAAATTATTAATCTCCTTCTATTTATTCAATATGGCATTAAATTATAATGTAGAAAATTCTAATGATACACAATTTTTTAATGGGCAAAAGAGACTTAACGTCCTACGTCTCACGGTAGGCAACGCGTTGGTGATACCACTGGTGTTGCCAATATCTATTGGCGCTGGCAACCACTAACCATCAGGTGGTCCTAATGCTCGTCTGCCTGCGTAGCCAATGAAAATATCTTTGAATCAGTAGACGATAATCAGAGAAAGGGAAACAATATCTATTTACCATTATTACAGATTGATGTGTTCTGCTTAGTGATTCCGTAACGTAATGAGATCCGGTACAGCTGTCGTGAAGATTTAGCGACCCTTAACGTTGATCGCTGTAGACTACTTGATTAACTTTTCATTGCCTCCCTCGTCTGACGTGTGATTCTAATTAGGCTCTCGATCAATGATGCTAATTAGGATCGAAAAGGATTCCGGGTTTCACTCGTCGAGCCTTTGCTCGCACTTCAATAGACCACGGTATGTATGAAGTGTAAAATTTCGATATACCAGCGATCGTGACTTAATAGGGGCTTGCGATTAATAAGAGGGGAGATCATGGATACAAATTCAGATGTATACAAGCATGTAATTGTTGTTTCGCAATAATTGTTTTTAGTCAAGTACTGTCCGACATGGAGTAGCAAGATATTGTCTTATTGATACAACTCTATTTTATAAGGAAGGAAGGAATCGGAGACATGTATACTGTTTGATTTTTTTATACAGAATAGTTTTACGTCAATTCTTAATAATTTTTTTTATGTTTTTATTATATTTTTTTTTTTCATATATTTGTAACACATGTTAAGTTGCGTGAGAAGTAAACTATTACGTTTAAATCATTCCACGACCGCCTAGTAGAAAGTGAAATAACAAAATACATTAGCTTGTGTTGACTCAGTCTTTTAGATACCTTTTATGTGTAATAGATACGTGAAAAAGTTTATAAATTAATATCATTAAATTTACCACTTTAGTAAAGTGTACAATAAACTACTAATGTTGAAAGTTTGGTTTAACCTTGCGCTGACTAATTAATGCCTGCATCTGCTCTTTTTAAAAGCTTTTAAAATACTAGATTAGATAATAAATACTAGATTGTATAAATTTTATGTCCTTCTTTGGTGTCTCAGTCATCGCTCAGAACAATGACCGCACTCTAAACAAGCCCTAGGGATATCAACTGTCTGCACTGTCTCTTTAGAATCTAATCAATTTTAGCTCCATTACAGTTGAGTGGTATGATTAGGATCTTATCGTGCCGCGCAGAAACTATAAAATTTCTATGTAATCATTGCTTTTGTACTAAATGTAAATAAGACTTGCGATATTTCTTATCAGTTCGTTCTAAGGTCACCAGCCCTTTTCTATGAATCAGTTGATTGTTTTTATTTGCAGTAACAATATTTTAACTGTCTTTGAGTTTCCGATTTTATGTTGCGATATTAAACAAGCGTCCAACTAACGTTTTGCATCTTACAAAGACTTATCTCCTACTCTGTCTCGTTTTGATTGTATTTTCGCAATAATAAATACGTTATTCTTCATGATAAGTAATATATTGTTTATGATACTTATTGTCCAACAATAACAAACCGGGGCTATATTTTTCGTGATTTCTTAACGTTTTTTATACCTCGTACCAAAAAAAAAACAGTCTCCATAAATCCATGCGGAGGTAAGGTAAATTTAATTTTACACATGTTATCGTGTATTTAGGTATGATTAACTAAATTCATTGCATATATAAGCGCGAATAATAGGTTAAGTAATCATTTTATGATAAACTTTTGTGATAAAGTATTTAAACATGAAAAAGAAACGGATACGTAGTGTATATTTAATATACAACATCTAACTTCGGAAACATTTTATTTGATTATATCCTAGTTTTTCTAAGTCGGTTCAGAATCAGTGCCCAATCTTAAAACATCTTTTGTGTGCTTCATGTCTTTTTTTGACACCTGATAGCGACTACCGAATGTTCAAGACATTTCTTAATTACCACGCAGATTCGTTAATTAACGTAGATAAAGGTGGCGGGCGTTGACTTGATAGCAAAAAGCCTTTTGCTAACGTCTCACGATGCGAGCTTAATAGCAAATCTGGTCGAGAGCCAAGTGCTTGTCTTTTATTTAATGAGATTCGTTATGAGACGTCCTTGTGAAAGAACTTGTCTCAATTTCTTATGTTTGTGCGGATACCGTGATAATGTACGCGTGGAGATTTAGGGATTTTCACCTAAGACATTGAAGATTGGAATTATATCTTTTAGTGATGTAGATTTTTCTAACTGCCTCCGTAGCCTAGTGGTAAGGGCGTGTGCTTTAGAAACTGGAGGTCGGGGTTCGAATGTTACGGGTACTCAACAAATTTCCATTGTTGTTTACTAGTTGGTAAGGGAAATTTGGTCGATTACCCAATTGTCTGAAAGGTGCGTCGGATGGACATGTAAAGTGGGTCCACCCACCAACCCGCATTGGACCAGCTTGGTGGAATACGGTCCAAAACCCCTGTAAATGGAGGCGTGCATTAGGGAACATTTCGAAATCGTTAAAGCAGTTTTAGAATTTTTGTTGCATACAAAAATACAAATCTGTCATGTTTTAGCTATATAATTCCGAATTCACCCCTATGTGAAATTATTTATGAAATTATACGCTCATGAAGGAATTTCGTTTATAAATAAATTACGTTACACATATTGTACGCCGGAAAAGGCTTCACGCTATCAATGTTCAGTTCAATTTAACTGTAACAGTTCAATTGTCTTCAATATTTATGCGGCTTCGTGTAGTATCATGATTTGTTTGGTTTCCTTGTTTTGCCTTTTTTTGTAATGACGTAAACATGTGATTGTTATTCTTAAACCTATTTATTGTTGAATAAATTTCAATACTTTATGTTTGTGTCACGCAGAGACAAAAAACAAAACAAGATATTTATGTTCTTGTTGTGGAAGCCGAACCTCACACCCTCTAGCTCACAAGTAAGGGGCATTAAACACTATTAACAATATAAAAAAGTAAATCTAGATATAGAACTGCCTGAGCCTCAGTGGTATGGACGTGTCTTAGAAACCGAAGTCTGGTTCAATTCTGTGGGGACCAACAAATTTTCATTGTTGTTTCCTTGTTGGTTAGCAATTTGGAGCGATCACCCGGTTGTTCTGAAAAGTAATGATGATCCATGCTCGATGGGATTGTAAGTCGAGTCCACCCACCAACCCGCATTGACCAGCTGGTGGGATACGGTCCAAACCCCAATGGAAAGGGTGATTAGGAGGCCATGTCCAAGTGACTATCAGTATGATGCATGATGATGCATGCAGATATAGATATAGAAAAGTAGATAGTTAACAATATAAAAGAGTGATCAGACGTAAGTTTTGTATTTATAAAAGATAAGGAAGTCTATGTTTTTATCAGTCATCTAGTGTCTAGATGATGTTTTGTTATTCGTCTAGAAATATTATTATTTTTAAACTTATACTAAATTATTAAATAAAATGACTTTACGGATTTTATCGCGTTTATTTTACATTTTAAATTCCCGACTTTTCGAACACTTTCCAGCGGCCGTGGTCACGGGGTAGACTGAGATGTCATGCGTCTTGTACTAAGTTATTATTACTTTTCCCATTCTCTCTTTTAATTCAAGATTATTGTTAAAAATTATATATTGCTCTTGTTTGTATTAGACCTTTTTTTCTTCTTAACTAAGGAAATATCTGAAGTTGACATGAGACCAAACATAAATATTTTTTTCTTTGTTACAATATGTAAAGACTAAGTTCTTTACATGTATGTCAAGTCTGTTTGTGACAAGTAGACTGTTTTTATATTTCGAACAAAAAGTAGAAAAGTAACATTTCGCCAATACTGATATCATCATCATCATCATCATCATCATCAGCCTTTGATAGTCCACTGCTGGACATAGGCCTCCCCTAATACACCCCTATCCATTAGAAGGTTTTTGGACCCTATATACGCTGGTCCAATGCGGGTTGGTGGGTGGACCGACTTTTTACATGCCCATCCGACGCATGGATCATCTTACTTTTCAGACAATTGGGTGATCGGCCCAAATTGCCCTAACCAACTAGGAAACAACAATGAAAATTTGTTGAGTCCCCGCAGGATTCGAACCCATGACCTCCGGTTTCTAAGCCACACGCCTATACCACTAGGCTACGGAGGCAGTAATACTGATAATTTTATCAAAAAGTATATACAATTGTTTACTGCAGCAATTAATTTGTTTACGAAGTTAAGCTTTCCCTGTACTTTTCATGTAAAATAATAGATATCAATAACTAAAAATTGCTTTAGTAAAGATATTTTACCATATACTCCTCAACTAGCGCGTATTTCAAAGCCAAGTGGGGACTGCACTTAACGATTTCGGTACAGACGTTTCTCACTGCGGCCCCCTGGCTCTGTTCCACGGCGGTATGTTTTTGGACCACGTACGAGTTATGGGGTCTTTATTTACGACTTGATCGTGTTTGAGACGGCTACCGATGATATTTTCGGCTGTACGTTTGTCTTGAAAGGAAACGTTAGCTTCTGTGAAGGAGTAGCGAGGGTTGATAAAATTTTCAGAATCGAACCCCGACCACACTTCTAATGCACATGCACGTTGCGATGCATATATGTGCATTTGTGAGTAGACTGTTGTGCACTTATTTTAGTTTAAAAGGTTAGGGGAGTTCTTTGCAATTTGGTGAAAGAATAAAACAAAACTGTTTTGTATGAGATTGTTTTGTTTAATAATATTTTATCATTATCACAGCCTAACAATATTTTTATACGGATTTAATGTGTATAATAAACGGGTCCTGTGCTTGTCGCAGTGCTGTAGTGTCAGGTCAACGCAGTTGCCGGTTCAAATGGCATCGTATTTAGTGCAGTTACTGATTATAGGGGCCTTAGGAAGGATTGCACGCTATGCTTCAGGATGGTGATCAAATTAGTACCTCGTGTGCTTCAAAATGTATTTGTTCAGGGCAAAGCATATAGCTTTTCACTAAAGAATATAATACTAAGATAATATTGTAAATTGGTGTCCAATTACTTTACCTTGTCGTCCTATGTATTAAGGTTAACGGGTACGTTATATTATTGCCATTTTTGCGAAACTTTTCGCACCCTTCTACTAACATATTAAATGCCATCTATATTTTAATCTTAGTATCGTTTATAGTCTATAAAACTGAATTTGTCTGTTCTTATCCATTTTGCGACGCTTTGTTGAATGCTGCAAAGTATTTAATTGTTACCTCGACTGTTTTAAAACCAACTTAAGCATCCTTTTCTCTGATGACGTATCTGACTCCGCGCACTCTTTTACAATGTAACCTTTGATCCTATAGCCGTTTATTGCAACGCCCCAACCCATAAATTCACCTGAAAAATGCAAAGTTTCATACTTCCCTCCCATAGGGCAGTGCAACTGAGTGGAAGGCTTAATAAAATTTTGTCGATTTGGTACAATATTTATGGGACTATCTAGAAAAATTGTAGTTGAAAGCAAAGTTTTTTTTTTTACACTAGTCTAGCCTACCTCGTGGTTCATAGATTAAACGATACCTGAGTTAAAGAAAAACATGATGTACGTAAGCAATTCAAACTAAGGATTACAACAATATGTGTGTCGTTGTTGTTACTCTTTGTTGCTTGTTGATTGGATTCTTGGTGACAATTCATAAATAAGAAATTAAGACGGATATACGTATGTATAGGTTTTTTTTATTGCCTGACCAGCCTGCAGGCAGACGAGCAGTCGGGCCATTGGCAATACTGATATCACCAACGCGCTGCCTACCGTGAGACAACGGATTACGTCTCGTTTACCCAGTAAATACGCTGGCTACGGTGCCCTTCAAACCGGAACACAGTTGTGTTTCACACCTATTTCTACCGCAAATTGGTAGTTAGCGGTAGAAATAGGTAACGCTTCTTCGTCGCTATTAGTTAGTCTGCTTACATATACGTCTACACTTTGTCTCCAGTATTGACTTCTTTATCGGAAGACGGTCCGGAAGTGTAAATCATCACGCAAATGTTCCCTTTGCCGGGTGTGACATGTTTAAAATGTGATTAGCTATTTAAAATGACTAAAGGTAATCACCGAGTCATTAAGTGCAAAGGATTAACTCGTTGACGTGGCAGTGGGCCGGTCACGTGGTCAGAAGAACCGATGGTCTATGGGCCGATAAGGTTCTGAAGGTCTTGTTCGACCGACCCCCGACCATGTGAGAGGCCTACCTCGGTGCAGTAGCCAGTTCAAGTTGTTAGCATGAGATCGGCCGTCTTGGCGTTCTATGAAAATGCCGGTCATGTCCGGCAGTGGACGGAAAAAAGCTGCTAATGATAGTGATGACGATGATGAAAGGTAATCATTTGTCATAACGTGAAATCTTTATAAGAATTCTATCGATCGCATGCTTGACCATACGCTGCGTGTCACAAAGCCATAATAATTTTGCACATGAATACATTATCGCTTATAAAAACGAAGCCGTCCGCGTGCCATTAATACGGGCAACGACAACAATGCCTCTCGCCTTTGACTGGAAATTAATCGCCCTTTGTTATTAAAGAGTACGATGTTGACGTTTTAATTATGATGCGATACTCCACTGTCCGTATGTTCGTATTTGTCGTGGTCGTAATCAACTCCGGCTTGGAGGACTCCAGACGTCGTTGTTAAGCGACGTCACCGCTGTGCCGTTTGGTGTTTTGCGATTGCTTATCGTTGTAATGCTATTTAGTGTTGTGTCTGCTAGTGAAGTAAGCGATAAATATGTGGCTTGTACCGATTTGGATAATACATGTCGATATATTGGTTGAGAATATGTTTTTGTTTTTGTAGACGAATATGTATTTATGCAATGGTAATAAAATATTATCGCTAATTTATTTACTTGTTATTTTTATGTTAGTGTTTAAAAATATTTTAAATTTATTTTAGTTTATGTAGCCATGGTGTTAAATATGCTTAAGCATATTTACCAAGTATTTAATTTACAGTCAGGAACTTTCATATAGAACTTTTAATAGAATTAAACTGAAAAATGACCTATAAGCTGACTTGATTGAACCGCTTAGTTGTCTAGTCTAAGCCTAACTAGGCACCTCTAGGGCATCCTTGCAACTATTTTATGGTTAATTTATGTTATATTACTACAAACTTCTTACAAGGGATTACGCTCCTTTTCAAAATAAGGTTACAATTAATCAATTTATTAATTATAAGTTTTGCGATATATTTAAATTCATAAAATAAAAAAGACAGGTTGCAATTGTTTTGATTTTATTTTTTTTCTATTTATAAGTTTCTAGAAACTATGATTGCATAGACAATCACTGTATCTTAAGGGTTTTTATGTGTTTAAGTTTTAATATTGCAATATTAAATGTTTTGGATCAGTGCGTCCTACCTGTCATGATCTACGGTGCCGAGACTTGGACAATAACTACTCGACTGGTCCAAAAGTAAAAAGTCGCTCAGCGGGCTATGAAGAGGGCGGTGGGAGCATCTCTGAAGGACCGCATCAGAAATGAAGTGATCCGTCAGAGAACCAGAGTCACCGATTCACAGAGTTACACTGACCGACTGAGCCGGTCAAATTAACATGCAGAACTGACTACCGCTGGAGTCGGAATGTTCTGGAGTGGAGACCAAGGCTCGGCAAACGTAGTTTGGGACGCCCTGAGAGTGGCTGCTGTGGGCTGGATAAGAATAGCCCAAGATCGAAAGTGGTGGCGTTTATTAGGGGAGGTATATGTCTAGCTGTGGACTAACACATGCTTATGGTCATGTGATGTGATGAATATCGTTTATTGCCAGGTTTAAGTGTAATCAAATTAAATTACCAGTTTGCGGGTAAGACCCAAAAACAATGATTGTTTTAATTTTATTAAATACTTAACAAATTTTCTTTTTAATCAAGTTCATTTAGGACTTCTACACTGTATGAAACGCGATCGAACTTTGCGTTAGCAGTCGGCGCTGCTCGGGGCAATGACAGTAAAATTATATTGGCCCATAAAGTGAGCAATATTGAAAACATTTGTTGCTTTACGACGGGCACCGGGTGTAGCACTGTGTCTCACGCGATCTATCTGGACCTGGTAAAGGTGGGCGTACACTGGTAACGGAATGTTAACAAAGCAGAGAATTAGATTAATTGTAATTGATCTTACTTAATTCTGCTCGAGGAAGCCTCCTTTGCGGATGATCATATGAATAGTAACTTATGCTTGTTTATTTTATTTAAACTCTAAATTTTAAGCACCGAGAATAAGTAACATCGCAGTATGGCGGATTAAAAGATGGAATTGACATTAGCAAAGTCTACTGGTAATCGGGCCATCTTATTGGTTAAAAATGGCGCTGGGAATAAATATAGCGGCAGTCCGCCAATAAGAAAGCGCTCGCTAACGACGCCAATAATTTCCGATAAGACTTGTAAATTCCATCTCTTTTACGGTTTGGGCATGATTGGGCCTACTCGGAACATATTATATAGCGTGATCAGTTCGCAAGTGTCATCATCATCATCATCAGCATGTGTCAGTCCACTGCTGGCATCACGTGATGCACGCCACCAATTCTCATCATCGGCTTTTCTCATCCAGTCCACACCGGCCACTTTGCGAAAGTCGTCACTCCATCTTGCTGCAGGGTGTTCCACACTTGTATACGCACCTTTACTGGGTTTGCCAAAGTATGCTGTATGGCAACATTGAACCCTAATAAATAATGTATTATATTATTTGTTTGCACGAATTTGTAGAACGTTACGCGGTTTATTGTTGTTAAATTGTTTGAGAGCCAAGCTAAACAAAGTCTGCGGTGGAGAGCGAAAGGTACAAATATTGGTTAAAAGTTGTCTACGTGAGAAAACAACCGATCTCTGTGTAGTTTGTAAATTTTGTTGTTCTTTCCAATTAACATATAAAATTGAGGAGCGTATACAGAGATGAGTTCCATTAAAAGTATTATATATACGGCAACATTGAAGAATATCATTGTCTATTGGAATATTTAACACATTTCCATGAAGAAAGTGCTTGAGCATTAACAAATAAACATTTTTTTCAATTTGTTGAAATAGTTATGGACCTTGTAGTAAGTGATTGTAAAGATATTTATACAATGAGCCGTTTCTAGTTAACATGTAAATAATATGTTAGTGTTAGAACATCTGTCCCGTACTATATAATAAATACCTATTAACTGTAAAATAATATACCCTGATAAATTAGGGTAAATTGTATTTCTTGACTCAAATTATTACTGTTGAGTTTCAATTTGAATTGGCGACATTAACTAATAGACATTAATAATATTCAATTCATTTCATATTTAGTTAACAAACGCGATAATGCAAGCTAAAGAATGTAAAAACACGGCGCATAAAGTAAAATTGACGGTTTTTATTAAGAAACAACGGAATTCAAATCCCTGAGAGGCATTTATTCGGGCCCCTATATAACTGCTGAACGTGACCGGTGACATTTCTTGTAAAGGTATGTCCAAGGATATAAACAAGGATATCGTGGTCCTGTTTTTCAGTCGACTTTTCTGAAAGAGAAAATGGTCTGTTGGTGATGTTTGGCTGTATCAATTCTCAACGTGATATGTCTTATTCTATTCTTATTTAACGTTCGTCGCCTTATACTAAACGCGACTTAATGTTTCATATTCCTTATTCAAGGAATGTGGGCAAGGAATGTAAATTTAGTACAGTACTGAGTCATATAAGATATGATTTTTTAGAATAACATAATCAAGTTGTCATTGATAGACCAAAAAGATTGCGACACATAAATTTGCTATTGTTTACGAATATGTATCTTTACTTTTCAGTAATATTTTTTGCGATCTTGCGTTACAATGTGAATGTGGGTTTGAACACTTTGAGTAATAACTTTTTAAGAATCTTTTGTTTTGGTAAAACAGTATGTACCGAAGATCCAATTGCGAGATAAACTTTGATTAGCCATGCATCTCATGGACATGGAAAAAATTGGTTCCAAATGTCTGGACTATCGTTGCTCGTTGTAGTACGTCAGGAATTTCAATTTAAAAGATTCTAATTCATCTTTCGAAGCCAGTCTAACCATTTATCGTGGTGGTCAGACGATCTTACATGTGTATGACCGTTATTAAAATTATATTTTATAGATGAGAAACTGCCTCCGTAGCCTAGTGGCAAGGGCGTGTGCTTTAGAAACCAAAGGTCTTAGTTTCGAATCCTGTGGGGACTCAATAAATTTTTATTGTTGTTTCCTAATTTGTTTGGACAATTTGGACCGATCACTCAATTGTCTGAAAAGTAAGATGATCCATGCGTCGGGTGGATATGTAAATGGGACCAGTGTGGTGGGATACGGTCCAAAACCCACTAATGGAGAAGGCGTGCATTAGGGAAGGCCTATGTATAGGTGTGGACTAACACGGGCTGATAATGACGATAAATGATGATAGATTAGAAACCGATGTAATCAGGACTTAATAAAATACCTGCAAAGAATAAATCCTTACTTTTTTGTAGCCTAATCTAATTCGCGTTAATTATTTAACATACATACACGCACGTATCTCGCAATGAGAAAGCGGTTTTATGTTAAAATTCCGCCGACGCGGCCCTCGACTCGATTTATATTCTTTGAAACGGCGGGAAATTATTAGATCGCCTCTCCCGGAGTAAGCCCAATTAGGCTTTACTTCGCGGCGCTTCGTTTTAGTACGCGTTTTTTTTAATAAGCTCTGTTAAAACTATTGCTTAATACTATGTATATTTGCATGTTTATTGAGGTATAATTAAAGGTTGAAAAGCTTAATTTGATTAATTTAACGGTTATATATTTTTAATCCTAACGTTTCGGACTCTTTACAGCATCCATGATCACGGGAAGACATAAGTTGGTATATGTCTGTACCTCAATGTTTTTTGGAACAACCGTAAGAGTTTTTGTTTTGAACAATCGTCATGGTGGATTTGATATCTATAAAAATGATTTAATTATGTAGTTGAAAGATACATGTCATTTTAGTCTATTTACTATCAAATTTTGTGAAAAGTATGAATATTAAATTATTCATATGAATATTACTATTTAGATAATATGGATGTAAAATATTTTTTTTAAAGTGTCATTTCACGTTTAAGAATTGAACCTCCAACCAGGTTAAAGTGTAACAGCATAATGAGCAAACAATGTTTAATTAAGAAGCGTTTTCAAATATATTTTTTTGTGTATAAAACTCTTTATATTTGTTATAACCAACAAGCTACAAATATAATGTTAACAATTGTATATAATATTAGCTATAGCACTATTCCATAAAAAGGAAACGGTTTGTAAAGAAATATCTCTGTTTATGACTTATATTTTTTTTTGCGTTATTTATCAAAGCTTTTACAATCTCTCGTTCCTTATTGTCTCGTATCTTGTTACTGTTCATGTATAACTTGCCAATCGTTCAAAGTCGTTCGTATCGCGGTTAAGGGGAAAAACTCCATCGGTGACGTCACGGGTGCGATCCGGCGTTCGTGTACGGCGTAGCGTAGTGTCTACGGATACTCGTAGCGGGACGAACGCTACGCGGGTATCGGAGCTCGCGTAGCTCTTGCGGAGAGAAAGTTTGAGAAAGAAAATTATATGTTATTTGTGTAATTGTTTAAAATTTCACTTTAATTAAATATACGCTTTACACATTAATATACGCTTTAATTAAAATAGTTAATATTCTATACAAGTAATACAAAGTTCTATTTCATAATTAAGTTTGCTGTTATGTGAACGTGTGATTAATTAGAAAATCAAGTGCGTCGTGGTGACTAAACAAGTAGTTAAATTTTGATCATAGGCTTGTGACTTACCGGTTTCTTCGGTGTTATACTTGTCCTCGTTGGCTCAGTGATTGTGACCGACAGCCGGAATATGTGACAATGGGCGAGGGTACGAACCCGGGAGTGTTCTTCGTAGGTGCCAATGGCAACGGTTACCGGCTCTCGGCCCGCGGGGTCCAGACCTTACAGAGCTTCCTTCGGGAGCATGGAGCGGAGTGCGTGCGTCAGTTTATGCAGGTGAAGTGGTTGAGTTTGATTGGTGCATGTGGGGCATGTTCGACGCGTGGTAGAAGAGATGTTGTTAATTTAGGTACATATAAACCATAATAAGTCATTATTAGTTTAAACTACAGATTCTATGTGTGGATTGTGTTGTATGATTTCATAATCAAAATGGGTTTTAAAAGCACTTTTGTGCGAAAAAATTGTCGAAATAAAACAAGAATTTTTAAAATAGTGATTAATGTAATTAAATAATGTAATGTGTTTAATATGAAAAGAGAAATAACTTTATAATGATGAATGATATTATTTTAAACTTGTCGTTACATTATCTTTCTCCATGGTCTTTTGTCTTTTATGTAGGATTACTGTTTCAATAGAAGCTAACCAACAGCCCGGCAGTGCTAAACAGAAAATAATTAAAATTCTCGATGACTTTTACTCCGATGTTTTTTTAACTTTAAACTATTGCTCTGACCAGGATTTTATCGGATCGTTAAATACTGAATATTCACTGTAATAGTTACTACTAATAATAAAGTAATAGTTAGTATGTAAATAGTTTCAGATTGTGTAAAGGTGAAGAAATTCAGTAAATTAATGATTTCATTAATGAAACTTTCTCTTTTCTTCCGATTTTGACTTTGTTCCAGAAGTGGTTTAAGTTTGTGTGACAAACATCTAAGGCTCAATTCTATTTAGGAAATAAATCGAAATCTTTAACACTAATTGGTCGTTTTTAAAATCTACTTGTCTTAAAACCTGATAGATGATTTTTAAAAATCACTATAATTTTGTTACATACAAAATTTTGCCGTCTTAACATATAATATATTTTTTTATGGCATACGGAGGCAGACGAGCAGTCGGGCCACCTGATGGGAAGTGATCACGCGACGCCCATAGACATTAGCAATACCAGTGGTATCGCCAACGCGCTGCCTACCTTGAGACATAGGGTGTTAAGTCACGTTTACCCAGTAAATACGCTGGCTACGGTGCCCTTTAAACCGGAACACAGTAGTGTTTTCACACTACTGCTTCGCGGCAGAAATAGGCACCGAGGTGGTGCCCACCCAGACGGTGTCCTGTAAACAGAGGACCTACCACCATAATATATTCCTAATAGTAAATACACTGGTTGTTCTTGAAATTCATACATTAATCTTATTCATTTTTTTTTGAAAAGAGTTCATATTTATTTATAAAGAAAAACCATAATCAGTACTACTTAACACATAAAAGAACCCTGTAAGTAGTAGTTACATGCCCAGCCGATGTTTTAACATTCTGAATTTTGGGACTGCAATCTACAATAGCGGTAAACGGAATAAAATAGTTGTTTCATATTAAAAATAAAGCACTTTTACTCTATATACGTTCCTCGTATCCATTTTCGTTCTGGACGCTTCGTTGCTTCTTACTCTCTGAGATTGCATAAAGCTTTATCACAGATTAGACCCCCGGGAGCTGTGGTATTGTTACGGTCTTCTTATCGGCTTAATCGACTGACGTATCGAATCTTATTATGAGATTAGTTGATTATGATTTGACTCACATGTGATGTGATATTAATCTTTATACATCTAGCAGTTATAATACTTAGTTTTCTGTGTATAAATTTTTATAATTGTAAGTTAGTAATAACACTAATAGAATGTTTGTAAGCTTTTTTTGCATAAGTAATCTTCATCTCTCACCTGGCCATTTATCCAATTAAGCCAACCCTACTGAGGCTTTTAATCCGTTCAGATTTAGCTGAATAACAGTTTTTATACAGGGCTACCGGCATCGGACTTCTACAAACCGAACGGTACACTGCATTCTTTGGATGAATTAGTTGTCAGTAAATTTAAAGACACTGTATTCCTATATGTAGAGCCAAAGATGGTCTTGACTACCGAGACCGATTTCTGCATGCCCATCCGACTTTGCCTGAATCATCTCACTTTTTAGACAGTGGAAGAATAGCCCGTATTATCCTAACCAGAAAACAACGATAACACAAAGTCGTTTCTCCGCAGAATCCGAACCGGCGTCCTCCGATTTATAAAGCAAGGGCTTAATACCGCTAGGCACACAAGCGTAAATAAATAAACTTCATGTTAGCGTTTAAAACTCGCGTCTGACCCATATAAGTAAACACTTTGTAAACACACAAAATCTTCAAAGATCGTAATTAAAACGGTCACACAAGGCAAACTACAAGCAAGCATTGTGGGCTTTTGCATTGACATTAGTAGCATACGAGGAGCGTAGCACTCCGTAGCACGATGCTACGCCCCGTAGCACGCTACACAAACGTCGCATACGAATACAGTGTGAACTCGCGCAAGCAACGCCGGCTGCGAAGCCTCTCTCTTGTTGGCACGAATCAGACAATGCTGAGAAATGTACGTACAGGGAGGATTTGTTTTTGCGACAACCGTGTACTTGATACTGGTATTACAATCGTCTTGATGTTACGTGTAGTGGGTTTCGAGATGTTCTTCATAATTGTGTTTAGTCAAGGTTATTGGTAAACAATCCATGATATTTTGGCGATTCGATAGTATTTTCTTTACACAGAATAAAGTTACGATAAGCGTTTACTTAGTTAAATGTAGTGCATTGACTACCAGACGATAGCATAACTGTATGCCGCGCTTAGAAAGTGTGTGTTATGAATCATTTACACAATTATTACACTATCTACGTTGTATTTAAAACATTTCCGACAAAAAGTATGCATCATGTAAAAAAATTAATAAAATAGCGTCGCTAAAAGGAAGATATTAAAGAGTTATTGTACTCACATATAAAATTATCGTTTGCTTGTTTGGCGGGTTAATGACAATATTAAAAGAAATCTCTGGTGTTCAATTGCTCCACTACTATGGATTATTTGTTAGAATTTACTTCCAATTAAGGAAAATGTTCACTTTAGTCACTGACAACAACTAATAGTAACTGACCTGAGTTATAGTAATCATCACTAATAGGATTAGTGTCGAAAATAAATTAGATAATAATAAAATTAATTGAAATAAATTAGATTATGTATATTTTCACTTGACATAGACGCCTTTAGTACGTCACGCTGGTCTGCTTTCGACCAGACTCTAATCCTAACGAATTCTCACAGTAAAATGCGCCAAATATAAACTTCTATTGTACAAGGTATGCATAGACCAATCATGGCTTATGCATGCCAATTTTCGCTCACGCATCCTCCACACTCCAAAGCAACTACAAGTAGCACAAAACAAATTTATCTGCCGCGCCACCGGGCGCAGTGGTACCAACGTAGATAAAGTAGTCAACCACAGTAACCCTCTGCTGGTAAAAGCAGCAACGTATAGGCCGATCCAAACGCGTCCAGTCAAAAGCGTAGACCGGGAAACGTTCTCCTCGACCCGGACGAGGAAGGGTCGCCGAGACTCCGGACCCAACAGGGTACTGACATCGAACCCTACACACCACACGAATAGGGATAGAACACATTCACCTGTAGTTCGCCCTCGCTTACGAGCACAACGAAACACACACACCGCGTACACTAGATACACCAGTTTCCAGAGCGGTTCTCACCGCCCCAGCCACTGATTAATACGTCGCCAGACCGTCGGCGTCCGGTTCGTAAACCGATCGTCGACGATCCTTAGGAGACAAACAAATGCCTAACCCACGTACCTTCTGTACGTGTGGCCCTCATTTTCGGCAAAAAATGTTGGCCACCTAGTTCGTGGGGATGGAAGCTTCCCGTGAACTCTGTGTTATACGAAGCTTATCAAAGACAAGAGTCTGGAAGCATAACATCCGAGTCAAAAAAAAAAAGCTGGTCTGCTGGGTCCAATAGTCAGTAGAATCTGAAAGTTTAAACTTTTTAGTATTATTTGGACTTGAAAATGGGATAGAAGTGAGCGATATTAACTTATCTCATAGATTGCTGCACCATTACTTCGAGCTACCTCAGTTTCGTTATAGTTTCCCCCCGAAGCGTCCAAAGACAAATACTTATCGCGAAAAACTTTCCCAATTAAAGTGCCGCCGTGAGTAATCGCTTTGCAAATTATCTCTTGTAGAAACGTTGCTTCTCTTGTTTGACTGAAACTTATTTTAAAGGTTCCGCCGCGCGAGTTATTTTAACTGATAATAGTTAAGTGAAGAGATTGCTAACGGTATTTTTGTTTTATTTTCTTATTTAATGACAATTTTCCCAAAGAGTTTGTGAGCTAGCCTTTCATTACAATATAGATTATGTTTGTTTTAATAACATTCGATTTATAGACAAAAAAAAACACGAAAAAAGTTAATAGTATTTTTCGTATATTAAGAGCTTGAAGCTTTCTATTTACATATAGTATATCCAAAATATTATTTTATAATTTTACGTTCTATTTTTGGCTTTGAACAAATTTAACCTACGAAAGATGAAACTGCCTCCGTAGCCTAGGGGTATGGGCGTATGCTATAGAAACCGGAGGTCATGAGTTCGAACCCTGCGGGGACTCAACAAATTTTCATTGTTCTTTCCTACTTGGTTAAGGGCAATTTGGCCAATTGTCTGAAAAGTAAGATGATCCATGCGTTGGATGGGCATGTCGGTCCACAATTAGACCAGCTAGGTCCAAAACTCCCTTAATGGATTCGGTGTATTAGGGGAGGCCTAATGTCCAGCAGTGGAATATCACAGCCTGATAATGATGATGGAAGATGTCGGTCTCAAAATATTACTAGAAGTAGACATTAGTGAGATCTGCACTCAAAGAGCGTACGTCTTAAGCCGCTGAAATAGTTCTCCTTTTCACTAGTCAGTTATATTTATATATGAAATGGACATACTAACTTTAGATTTTGGTTTACTGTCTTTTGATTTCCAAAGTTAAGATTACGGATTTTTAATATTACTATATTTGGAAGGTTTAAAGGTACAATAATTTATAAATCTATAGCTTGGAAAAGAGCTTATCTTTGTAGGGAGAATTCTCCACTGACACAGAAAGCGTTTTCAGAAACGTTGCATATTTATTTTCATACATTTGTTTTTATGGGAATTGAATAAGTGCGTGCAAGTCAGTCAGAATGAATTGTAAGTGAAATGTCTTCCTCTTAAGAAATGCATTGATATGAATGAATTATAACAGAAAACTACGACTCAGTCACTCTTGTGTTAGAACCAAGCCCAACGCTGTGGTGCTAAAAATCGGTGAGAAAATTCAGCAGAAATTAGCACCGCTTACGAAAAAGAAAATACATTTTAAGTTTCAATGTTGCAACAGAATATATGTATACATAATCGGGAGCACTCTAAAATTTTCACCGGCAGTTCGCCAAAGCTGCGCTAACTGAGCAAAGCTCACATCTAAGTTGAACTTAGTTTACGTTCGGGCTGTAGATGCGAGAGAGTCTAGAGACTGTTTGTTTAAGCGCGTTTACAATGTTCCCCGTTTACTTTGACGGGGGAATTGTGATGTAGCGAGCGAGCACGCCCGGATATGTTGATGGCCTGCATCCTGATCTTCCCGTTTGTCTTGGCGGGACTTGCGATGGTAAACTGAGCGCGGTCTACTCGGTAGTTTTAGTTTTGTTAGGGGAAGCTGTCTAGTTAGTGAGATGTTTGTTTCAGATTAGTAGACTATGTATTGATCGATTGACAGTAGAATCCGCGGCTCATTGTACATAAAATCATATTTATACCGATATGTATGTATATACAACTTCTGTACCGTGTTACCCAAGCACATGATGGACCTTTTTCATGCCAAATATTTAGGTAAAAATTTGCAAATGATCTTATGTTAACACTTTTCTCTGATAAAACCTAAATTTTTCAATGTAATTGACGTAATTTATAAGAGTAACCGGACTCAATGACACACATATTATCCTACATAGATCATCATCATCAGCCCTTGTTAGTCCACTGCTGGACCTTCTCCATTAGGGAATTTTGGCCTTATTCTACCACGCTGGTTCAAAACGGTTTGTTAGGTAAACTGACTTTGTACATGCCCCTCCTACGCATGGATCATCTTACTTTCCAAACAATTGGGTGAACAGTTCAATTGGCCTAACCAACTAGGAAACAACAACGAAAATTTGTTAAGTCCCCGCAGGACTAGAACCCACTACCTCCGCTTACTAATAACACGACCTTCCCACTAGGCTACGGAGAAAATATAGAACTATAAAATCCGGCCGTAGAGATTCACTGTTTTCTAGACTTTATTAACCTTAAAATATTAAAACCTTTAAAGTTAAATGTTTATTTTACTAGACAATGTGAGATTTTGTAATTTGATACAATTAAAAAGAAACTTTGAATTTTTCAGTGCTTCTACACGTTGTGATGATCGTTAGTGCGTACGATCTTGGGAAAGTGTTTCTCACTTACAAACTTAACTTGCGAGCCGTTTAGAAAGTTTTTTCGGGACCTCTATTACAATGCTTTATTACAACCCTGTCTAGGAAAAATATTAATGTCCACCACGTACGCAGTGAAGGTCCGAATTAATGTTTGACCGTTTGTCTTTAAGAGTAATAAGGGATAAAAGAATTCAAAGGCGACAACTTGATAAGGAAAAAGGATAATTAAGTGAAACAGTAACAATTGATGTCGTATCTTACAACTGAAACTAAAATTAATTGACGTTAGTTTAGTTTTACCACCTATTAATTATAACCAGAAGGTGAAAAAAGTAAACTTATGATAAATTGTTATATGAGCTATCATGTAATATTTTTTATCTAGCAACTTGCTCCTGCTTCGCACGGGAGTTATGCTGATACAATATTTAACATGTGTTGTACATATAGAGTCTTTAATCAAAGAAACCTCATCAAAATACGTTGCGTAGTTTGGAAGATTTAAGCATATCTGGGGATATAGGGACAGAGAAAGCGACTTTGTTTTATACTATGTAGTGATAGTGAAAAACCAGCTAGAGCGCTGCCGCTAGTGCCTTTAGAATTCGCGATAAGAAAAACCGTCAGTGATGTCTACCTTACGCACCTACCCCTATCGCGAGTTTGTTAGTTGGATTATTTATTTATATAAAAGAGATTCCCAATGTATAGGACATTGACGCATCACGATATCTGTAAAACCATAAGGCGTAGCGACATAAAATTTAGTACGAATGTTCTTTTCGCCGAGTAGAGGTCAGCTGAGAACGGTTTTTACGAAATTCCGCCCACAAGGGTTGCGGAGTTGCTATTTTTAAATAAATACCTTCAATACACATGTGTAACCCTAACGGTATCTACAGGAATAATAACTAATAATTCCCTCCGCGGCTTTATGGTACAGACCCTTGTAACACAAACCATAGGGCGTGGACTCTAACTTTTGTTATCCTTGCATTATATAACGACCATAAAGAGCGATCATTCAATTGTCTGGAAAATATGATGATCCATTAGTCGTACTGTGATGCAATATAGTCTGCCTCGATTACCCTTTAGAAGCCCTAAGAAGTTCAAAGTCGTCAGTACATTTAACTTAACCTAATCGATTTTAATGCAGAATTAACTGTGGACCCTGATGCTAGTCTCTCTGCATAAATACTGTTATCAACTTGACTAGAAGAGAATAGAAGCCGATTCCACGGTAACTTTGGAAAGAGGCTAGGAGAAAGAGAGAGTAATTGAATTTATTAAAGTTGTTATTGTGCATCCCTGTTAATGGCACGCAGAGCCACGATCGCCCGGCACGGTCTAGTTAAAGGGTGTTTCATTCGATTAGTGCGCCGACAAATCCAATTTACTGTATTCACCCAGAAAATATTGATGGATTTAAATTCCGGATAACATTACGACCGTATTTACTCGAAGAGTAAGTTGAACTGCCTCAATATGTAGGAGTGAGTTCGCTGTGAGCGTTCCTGAATAGGCATATAAAAATTTAGTGCCGATCTCTCCGATTATATCCGCTATTTAAAGCATCGGTCCGCGGATGTAAAGAAGTAATACGTGTACATAGAGATGATCTTAAGGAAACACAACGTTTTTAAAGGCGAGCGGTGTTATTCATAATTTATCATAACTACATTAGGTTTATTATTGATGTAAACATGGTAACATATAAGTAAAATATGTTGTCATATGTCTAGCGTTCCTACGATCGGAATAATCATTACCAATAAATCAGTCATTAAGCGACAATTGAAGTTAAGATCGCTTACGTCATTCCATGTCTTATTTATCTCTCCTCTAAACCTGTACTGTTAATATCATTTAAAAGCTTTGATTACTTTTGATCAGGTAAGTAACCTACTGGTTTGGCTCTTGCACCGTCAGAATAGAATTTCCCTCTCGAGGCAAATGTTAAATTAGATTAGGATTAGGGATTTTTCCGCACGTGAGATTTATTATCAAAAGGCCCCTTGTCAAAAGTGGGCATCGAATCAGATAAGGAAAGTGCGAGAAGACATAGGTTGATTTGGAATTTACGTTTCATAGAACACGCGCTATGTATTTATGGAAGATTTCATTGTTAGAGGCAATAAATTTGCAACTGTGTAGATTTAACTTTGAAAAACTATTATTATCATTACCGACATCATGATCATCAGCCTGTGTCAATCCGACAGGCCTCCTCTAATGCATGCCACCGCTTTAGACTTTCGAGAAAATTATCTATTGTCACTGTTATTATTGGCCTCTAAACTGCCTCCGTAGCCTAGTGGTATTGGCGTTTGATTTAGAAACCGGAGGTCGTGGGTTCGAATCCTGCGGGGACTCAACATATTTTCATTGTTATTTCCTAGTTGGTTAGGACAATTTGGGCCGATCACCCAATTGTCTGAAAAGTAAGATGATCCATGCGTCGGAAGGGCATGTAAAAGGCGTCCACCCACCACCGCATTGGACCAGCGTGGTAGGATACGGTCCAAAACCCTAATGGATAGGGTGTATTAGGGAGGCCTATGTTCAGCAGTGGACTATCAAAGGCTGATAATGATGATGATGATGATTATTATTGGTATTAAATATGCTGAAAATATTTGGAATAGTAATAAGACATTGTCTGCACCTGCCATGTATTGCGACACAAGATATTTATACAATCAGGTCGTATCACCGTCTCCGCTTTCTCATGCTGCAGGAGTTATTTCCACTGCCGCCGACGTTCGCTTGTTTACGGCCCAGAAAAATTGCCAATCCCACTGCCAAGCGCCGACGCGACTGTCACGAACAAAAGCCACTAACATACGAATTTATTACGAAGCGGTATTGTTTCATTCAGAGCATTATTGTACGTTTATTGCGTGGTCGTCAACTGACATATATTTTTCGTCATATTTAAACGGCTACTCTGGTCATTGTTCATGCAAGAAACTGGTTTAAAAAAGTGATGGCTGAGTTTAAACTAGTTTCAGTATAGGATGTGCCCTTAATGTTTTAAATCATTTACTCATTATATCTGTTGTCTTATTATATATAAATATATCAGTTATTGGCTGCCTCCGTCAGCCTCGTGGTAAAGGCGTGTGGTTAGAAACCGGAGTTCGTGGATTCGAATCCTAGGTGGACTCAACAAATTTTCAATGTTATATCTAGTTGGTTAGGGAATTTGGGCCGATCGCCAAATTGTCTGAAAAGAAAGATGATGCATGCGTCGGATGGGTATATATAAAGTCGGTCAGTATCCAAATCCAAACATTCGGCTACTTTGTATTATTGTTTGTCATCGCAATTGCATAGACATTATCCTAATAATATAACACTTATGTTACATAATAACGCAAAAACCTTTTAAGACTTTTTATTAAAAATTACCTTTGTATGGTAATATGTCAGAAGCACATATAGTCTATAATTCGTATTCATTTTATAGAAATAAATATGTGTTAAATGCAGTGATAAATTATCTTCCTTGGGGAAAGCTCTAATTTTTATCGAAATACGATGACACCCAAGCTGTCAATAAACGATTCCATTAAATGAGTGACATTTTCATTTCCTTTAAAATGAAACTTTGTTGTTTAGTGTCAAATGTCAAAATTAAAAATGTCGTTGTATAATATAGAGATGTATAGGTATAGAAGCTATTTCATAAAACACGTGAAATACGAACTTCTAAAAAATTTGCAAGGAAAAACTTTTCTTTCTATATTTATACGCTTGTAAAGCCGCGCGCGTAAACTAGTACATCCCATTTGTCGTTATAGAAAATATTTTCAGTATACCAGAGAAAACCGCGACTCGAATGTCGATTGAAAGGCAAAGCGGAATATTCGCAACAAACCTCGGTCTTATCCTGGCGACCTTGCTTCGGGAAACGGTGGCTTACGCCGGGAGATTCGGCTCCAAAGTGATTTCGGTTATTTACGACTTACGTCTTTGATTTATTTTCGACTTCCTTTAAGGAATACCTTGTATAGGATAATTTAAACTTGAGGAAGTTTAAACAATTTCTGCGTTTTAAGAGTAACGACGTCTGATGTTGAAATTGGGCTTTGTTTTCCGAATGTGCAATTCCAGAAAATGTTCTTACTTTGATTTAGTTAATATTTCACGTGTCTCGGTGTTTAATGATACCCAAAACTTTGCAATAGGCCAAGGCCAAATTTTTCTGTTGTGTATGCATTCCGTAGGCTTTTATTTAATAAAATACTAAGAAACAAATTGGTATAAAGAAAAAGAATACTATTACGAATGTAATTTATACGCTCTTGTTGTTTTTTAACATATATTGTATTTTTGTGATAGTTATTAAAAAAATTTATAAGCTTTAGCAATTATGCCGTGACCTTTTTTTGATCACTGGATTTTGTGTAAAAGAAATAGCCTAAAGCAAAGTGCCTAAGACCTGAAAGCTTCTCTCCAATTTCTACAACAAAGAGCCAGCTATCGACGAGACTTAATTCAATGGGCATTCATTTCATGTTATTAAATAAGTCTTTTTGTTCCATTCAGTTTTAGAATTTGAAGTTAATATATTTCATTAACACAGACCATTCAAAGGTAAAACGCTATAATTCTATGATCAAAGTCAAAGTCAAATATCTTCATTCTATTAAGAAGCATTACACTTTCTTATGTCAAATAAACTACCCCCGTTTAGGAAAGGGAAGCCTGTGATCTGAAAAGAACCGGGATGAGACACTCAACGGGTCTATTTCTGCCCTTTTATTCAATAAATGTATATAAATATTTCAAAAGTAATACAGACAACAATATAATCTTAACTTTTAACTAGCCTGCAGCGAACAGTTCGTTACCAAGGTGTGATTGAATAGTAGTAAACGTAAGAATGATACCAATTTCATTTCATTTTTGTTTCTAGCTGTTGCAATTTTAATATTATTTTACTTGTGTTTGTACAATGGGGATGTCCTTATTTGCTTGTGACGTCACCAATTCGTTGCCAGGGGTTTGTGGGCCACCGAGCTGTCCCCTATACCCAGAAGGCTCGGTCCGCTTTCAGTTTTCAGGTCACGAGGGAAACGAACAGCTGAAAATATTACTGTTCTGTTCCGAATCGTGAATTGGTGCTGAAATTAGTAGGGCATTATTTATGCTGCTGTATGTACTAGTTAGGAGTATCTGCATGCATGCCTTTACATTTACTATGTGGAAGTTATTACGATTATAAGTTTCGCTTAACTGTTTATAAATTATTTAACTTAATTAGCATATACGTTATCAGAACGTTATTTGTAACTTTTCAGTCTTGGTTAACATGTTTTCCTTAGCTATCAACACCACCCTTGTCTGAAGTCTGAAATCTTCATTGTCTGAAATGTAAGATGACCCATGCGTCGGATGGGCATGTCGACAAAATGTCGGTCCACCCACCGCCAAGCCGCATTGGACCAGCCTGGTGGGATACGGTGCAAAACCCCCTAATGGATAGCGGTGTATTAGGGGATGTTTCTGTCCGGCAGTGAACTAACACAGGCTGATGATGAATAACAAGGCCATACTCATATTATTCTCTTCCCCTCATGTACGCCTTCACAATTATGACTTTTTGCATGCCCATCCGATGGCTCATCTTACTTTTCAGACAATTGATGATCGGCCCTCGTCGGCCTAACGAGCTGGAGGATTCGAATCCATGACCTCCGGTTTCTAAAGCACACGCCCTTACCACTAGACTAGGAAGCCTTGTTATTAGTGAATCATAAATAAGTTAAATAAACTTATGATGTATTAACTCAGTTTAAAAGCAAACAAGTTTCAAAACTTAGAAGTGTTTGATTGTACATTAGTAATAACGTATATTTGACAGGTTATATTTTTTTACCTTTTTATGATTCACATGCAATAAGTTTTGAGTACATTATATTGTCCTTTTAAAATTTCAAAATTACTTTTGTCCTTTTTTACAGTTATTGCGTTGCTAACCTTTTACGTTGTAGAGGACTGGATTATTTCTGCTTTGTATGTGTATTACGCAATGTTGGCATCTCATCATATTCCGTACAGATATAATTCTTACTCATTCGTCTGCCTTTTCGATAGGATCTCTTCAAAGGTATCCTTTGTAGGACCTGCCCTATCTCGATTTGCATCCATCCCGAGTGTGTAATGAGTTTTGCGAAGGTTTTAGATTGTGAATTCTTTGCTACATAAATTGCGGGTATTATGTTAGTTGCACTATAATTTAAATATAATTATGTAGATATATTATTGGTTCCTTTCGGTTGTATCGGGGTAGAGTTTGATTAAAAAAGTAATGATCACTTTTTCATGATCTGATATTCCGCTAGCGTTGTTATCCTTCAGGCTGCTTTTAAGATCATCATGAAGCAAGCTTCTTAATTCCCCGTGTTGCTTAAGTGACTGCAACGATTAGTCAACATGAAATTTAAAGACACTGGCGTTTACAACGCCTGTCTAAAATAGTTGTGACAACCAGAAAAAAAATTGACTGCTACATACCTTTGAAGTCATGCGGAGATCAAGACATTTTGCTTTAATAACCAGGGGATGGCGATTACTTTTAAGTTTCACAAAAGAATTAAAACCCATGACGTCCGGTGGATAAAGCGGAGACTTCAGGCTACGGAGATTTAATTAGACAGACGTACGAGTATATAAATGTGTTGAAGCTGAATGATATTGTAGTAATAGCACGTACATTTCTATGGTTCATGTTATCGGAGGGTTTGGTTCCTTCATTTATCTTGTAGTGTCCTTCTGCCGATTGAGAAATGATGGTCGAACCCCAAGGGGCGTCTATGTGTTGATTGTTATGGGTGATTAGAATCTATTTTCATATAATGTGTTTCTTAAGACGCATTTTGTTAATGATTCTTATATATTCGAATCACTACATAGTATAAAATAAAGCCGCGTTCTCTGTCCCTGTATCCCTGTGGATGTTTAAATCTTTAAAACTACGCAACGGATTTGATGTAGTCTTTTTAATAAATAGAGTGATTGCAGAAGATGATTTATATGCATAATTCATGCATGAATTTATATATATTTTTAGATAAATTTTACAGATATCAGTATTGCACCCGTGCGGAGTTGGGGCGGGTCGCTAGTATATTATGCAAGAATAAAATACGAATAAAACCATGGTTGTTTACTTAACCATTGCTTTATCTGTATTTTATTTTTACATTTATTACAAAGGCGTTGAAAATTTTGATTATATTTCAATTCCCATTCGAATATTTTCCAGCGGCCTTCGCCACGGAACAGACCGTATAAATGCGTAAACATCCATCAAAAAGCCCTCTCATTCAATAATGCGTAGTATAAAAACAATGTAAATAAAACAACTAATTATATCATAAGTTATCATTGCTTATTTATTTTGCTATTGATTTCATCACTCGCTCAGTGTAATTTGTAAGAAACAGTTAACGCCGCCGCCAAGTTAACGAACGAAGCAATTGTGCCGTTTCCGGAAATTATTATCGTTATGGATGTTGCGAACTGTTGTTCCGTCTGTCCGTCCGTACGAAGTTGGGCTTCGGTTTTGAGTTAATAACGTTACCCGTTTTGGTAAACTTTATAACGGGCGTTGTTATGGATTTATCCAGCAACCCTTTTGTGTAAGATATAATAAACATAATATTTGTAAGTAAATAGGCATGAATACAGCTTTACTAGGTAATGGTAAAATGTCTTAACACACAATTGAGAGATTATAATATGTTGGTTTGAACCATCTAACACCACTTAAATTTTTTGTTATGTTGCTGTAAATCACTGATTTTCGGCAGCCCTAGATAGTTACAAAAAAAGTAAAAGACTAGACCAATAACGAAGTGTCATAAAACATCTGACAGCTATTATGATTAAAACTTTCTACGATAGTATGCATTTTTACATGAAGATACCTATTAATCCGTAGTTCTTCGAAACTTACTTTGACGAATGTGAGTTAATTAAACTTTGAAATAATAAAATTTCATTTGAAAGTTTAAACTTTTCAGCTCTGAACTGTATAGTTGATATATGTGATGTATATGTTTTTAGTCAATTTATCTATCCGTTCAGATAAAGAGATTAATAATAAAAGACGCAATATGACAGTGAACCCTCTGCCCTGAATCTAATTTCGCATCCGCTGGGACAAGGCGTCCCCCGTGTCCTATTACAATGTCTTCTGTACAAAGAAATTCGAGTTTTTTAAACGAGATTGCTTTCGTACTAAAGGCTTTCGCGTTTTATTTGCGCTGGTAACTTTTAGGTTTTGACATTTCAACGGTCCGGACCCACGTTAGATTAATTTATGTCTTCGCCTCTTTGTCTTGTTTCACAAATTCTGGATGGAAATACGTAAAAAGTTTTAGTGTTGTTTTTTTTTTCTTCAATAAATTATTGGTCCATAGAAATCGGAATGAATATTTAAAATAGGGTTAAATATTGAAAAGAGACCTTGGCGGGGGTCAAACATATATTGCCTGGGTTTTTAAGTAGTAAGTAGCTTTTTTTTTAATGTTACCTAATTTCCGTAATATATTCTATGTTAATATGTGTTAATACATGACATATAAGGTTACCGGCACTGGTATCCATTATACAAGTGTTAATAAAAAATACCAGTGCGCCAAACTTTAAAAAGTCTCTTTTGAGTGTATTAAAATGGCCATTGTTCCATGGCGCGTGAAATATCACAATTATCCTGTGTTTAGATTCAACTGTAGCGGCCCACGCAGTTACCGAATAAATATTCCAAGAGCCTGCGCGAAATATTAAGGTCCGCTAACGAATAAAAAGGAAGCACCGCCCGTAAAAACAATTCGACCTTACACGTTTCCAGGTGTACCCCTGATTGTAAATCTCCCGGAAACGGGGAATAATTATGCTAAGAAATCTCTGGAAGGTTTTTTATCATATTCTTTTCTAGCAGTTTCTGCCGTGTTTAAACTGAAAATTTATGTTTTTTATGAAATTTATCTAGTGACAGTATGATGAACTGTGTAATAGCTTTTGGGTTCCGGTTTTAAGGATACCGTAGTTGATTAAGTATAGGATAATTAATCACTCGTAATTTATAGATGCTTATATCGGCTTTGTTACAGCTCGTACTATGTATATATGATCTTATATTATAGACTATAATTAGGAAGCAGTGGCGTGGAAGGCCTATGCCCAGCAGTGGACTGACATAGGCTGATGATGATGATAATTAAACACTACGTTTCACGATTCTATCTTTGCCAATGACAAATTTTCATATAAACTTAGACGGTAAGAAAAACAGAAAGACATATAGAAGAGACAGAGAAATTCTGAAACTACTATTTACAAGAAAATATTTTAACCGTTATACTTCGAAGTAAGAAAGAAGGAAAACTCCACCGTTGTATAATTTTAATTAGCAAAGTTCATTAATTCATCAGAATGGTGTCCGCTTGTGATAAGAATTTATTATAATTTTATTCTTAGATTGGATTTTTCTTTATCCACATTTTTGCATGTTACAGTTAAGTACACATGGAGAATCAATTTACGTTATCGATTTTTTTGGAACCCTTGTTTTTACTCTTAAATATTATGTTTGCTTACTTCCACTTCATATGTGTTCGCGCAATTAAAATGTTATTTATATGTGTCAATATAAATAATACAGTTTTACTGATTTTACCTCGTTTAATCATTTAACAATTATTTAAAATTATACCAGCGTTTCTAACCATTCTCAGGGCCCTATCATTCATATTATTTTTAATGTATAGTTTTCTCATAGTAATAGAAACTATCTAAACTAGAATAATGACTTTAAAAATCAATCATCATCAGCTTTGTAAAAGTTTGTCACTGACTGTAATAGCCTATTGTCCAGTGGACCTATAACTATCCATTAAGAGGTGTTTTGGACCTGATCACACGCTGGTCCATGCCAGTGTGATCGGGTGGACCAGACTTTACATGCCATCCGACGCATGGTGATCATCTTATTTCGAGACAATGTGATGCCAGATGCCTAAACCAACTAGTGAAACTACTTCATGAAATGGATCCATCCCAGAATTCAGAACCCATTCGACCTCGGTTTCCTACCAACGCCAACGCACTAGGTCTGAGCATTTAAATGAATCAAATGGACAACTTTGTAACAAGGTTTGTGAATATTAATATGTATTGTCCTAGTCTTGGTTCAATTTTTTAAAGAAGGCATACGAACTGTCGGGCCACCTGATGTAAAGTGGTCACCTAGCCCAATGTCATCGGCAATACCAGGGGTACCAACAACTCGATGCCTACGTGAAACATGAGATGTAACGTCTAAGTCTTAGTTTACCGAGTAAATACGCTGGCCACGGTGCCCTTTAAACCGGAACATAGTTGTATTTTTTTACTACTTCTTTGCGGCAGAAATAGGCACCAATATCTTCACAAATTCAAAGTTAAATTTCATCCCGTTCCTACAATAGGCCAACGCAGAAGTTGAGAAATCTTTTTCCTTATGAATTCAAATTGGACCCGAGCTTTGATAGATTTATGTTCGAACCTAATCGACTTTGATTTTTGGTTAGGGCACTTTTGTGATTCGAACTTTATTATCGGGCGTTGCGAGGGCTTCAGCGACTCCATGCCATAGCATTTTGAGCTTGAGCAACCATATTAAGTTTGGAAAAAAGATGTAAAATTAGTAGATTGCTAGTAGCTTGTGTAAAATTTTAATATCACAAGTCATGATGTAATAAAAGACTTACAGGCAGACTGCCCGTGATGATGGACCCTGTAAGTTTCTGAAGCGTCGGGAAAATTGTAAACCAAATTAAACGCGATAAAATTCGTAAGGTGTTAAACACGCGTAAACACAAAAAAGTATTATGGTACAAATTATGTTTTATCACAGAATAAAGTGGTTTCATCATCAGCCTGTGATAGTCCACTGCTGGACATAGGCCTCCCCTAATACACCCTTTCCATTAGGGGTTTTTGGACCGTATCCCACCACGCTGTCAATAGGGATGGTGTTGGACCGACTTTTACATGCCCATCCGACGCATGGATCATCTTACTTTCAGACAGATTGGTGATCGGCCCAATTGCCCTGAGCAATTAGGAAACAACAACAGAAATTTTTGAGTCCCCGCAGGATTCGAACCACCGACCTCCGGTTTCTAAAGGACACGCCCTTACCACTAGGCTACGGAGGCATTTAAAATGAATAAAGTGGTTTGGCATTAAATATTAATTTTAGAGTATGTTTTTCCTTACTTTGTATCTTACTCAATGTACGCACGTGCAAATAAAATATACACTCGTGTTTGTATACATTAAAAATGTAATATACCTCTTTGCTAACATATTTTCGTACATATTAACTTAAGCTTTTGGTCTCAAAGTGAAGATTCTGTTTGAGGATAAACATATAGCTTGGGAAATGGGAAAATTTCGTATTTAATTGGATTCCTGTGCCGTTTTCATTAAAGGAATATCTTTTGAAAAGGGTCCATATTGAAGAAATACCTATTCGTTACACGTGTTTTTGTAAATTTATTGCAATACTAAGCAGGTCAAGATAAAATGTATGCAGTATCACTTGGTCTGCTTTTTATTTTAGTGCTAAGATTAATTAATATAATAATAGATAAGTTATTATATTAAAATTGGGACGACCTGCGGGAGATGGGGTGACAACATTCGCAGAGTGGTGTAGACTGGTTGTGAACGGTGGGGTGCTTTAGGGAGGCCTATGTCCAGCAGTGGACTATCACAGGCTGATAATGATGATAATGATGATTTAATAGATACATTTAAGCTTTTTTGCTATTTCCTATATTTGATTCTTGAAGCTGTCTTCGCGGAAATATACATCAAAGCTAGCACAAGTACCCAATACTATGGTATTGAGTTTCTACTAGAAACTTCAAATAGAACCTTGTCATGTTTGTCATTGAAATTATTTGTGCAGTAACTTATGATGTATCTAGAAATCTCGATACAAAAATCTTGTTGATAAATCGAATAGTAAAACGTTGGAGTAAATACAAATCGCCGCATTTCTCCGATGTGCTTTTAAGAAACGTTAGCACTCTGGAGAAGCGGTCGCACGTCAATGGACCGGCAGCTGCTTCGCTTTGCCTCGCTAGGCTTCTACCGATATGCATTTAATATATACGTTCATTGCCACTAATTGAGATCATTGTTAAACTTCAGATCACTTTACGCGCCTTTGCTGAGCAAAAAAATCTATTTTAATCCAAGGCAAAAGAAATGCCATGATTGAAACAATCAATTATGTTTGGCTGATTTATGGCAACATTACAATTTATGATATTGGTATAAGTGGATCATTGTTTAGTGAATGACTGCTTTTAAAGGACAATCATTTTACATCTGTCAATTAAGTAATAGCACCATTGTCTAGACTCCAAGAAAGATTTCTTCAGTTAGAGTTTAGTTTCTTATGCTTTATTTTGTAGGTGTAAAAACGTATAGAGAATAAGAATACGAACACGAAGGAACCTTACTTTATATTTTTCCATCACAATGTACTGAAATAAATTTTATTTTCTTGAACACGAGCGACGCACGTTGTGAATTAACAGTGACGTACATGCATACATTTTACTACCACGTTTTATAGATACAACTGAACATTAAAACCTAAAGGATTAAGTATGAATAGTTTATATTTTTCATTAAATGTACTGTATGACCATAATCATCATCCTGTGTGTGTGCCTGTGTTAGTCCACTGCTGGACATAGAACTATTTTTGGCACGCTGGTCCAATACGGTTGATGGGTTGACCGACTTGACGACGCATGTGTTATCTTACTTTTCAGACAATAGGGTGATCGGCCCAAATTGTCGTAACCAACCGGAAATCAACGATAACATATAGGCGGTTCCCCACGGAATTTGAACCCACGACCTTCGGTTTATAAAGCAAGGGCCAATACCGCTATACCGCAATACCGGCACCGGAGGCGGTTGTACTATAACCATTATAACGTTTTTAAACATGTGGTCGTCAATAAATGAGGTCGTCTATAAATGTAACTGTTTAAACTGCCTAGAAGTATAGTGTGTCGTCAATTATAGTTTCAAAAAAAAAAGTTATTTGTGCTACCAAAACTTGATAACTTAATTTTATTATGTAAATAAATACGTATTAAAATAAGACAAACATCCAGACTTCGATTAAATGTGATCGTCACGTAGATTATATAGTTAATTCTCTGACTGTAGAAATCGAATCGTCATCGTAAGCTAGTCAGGGGCGCTAACCACTGCGCCTAGCGGGTCATCGTACTTAACCCCAACACTGTTAGATCAACTGACAGCACATATTTTCGTACGTGACATGGGGATCGCAATTTTCACTTCGAAGCAGCACACCTAATCACAAGTCTGGTCTGACCCTAACGTTTGATAGGCTAAGATTGGCTACCGAACCCATACGGGATCAAGTCAATTCAGAGTACCCAAGAGGCTTCGGTGCTCCGGGAATATGTTTCAATCCACTCGATTACCAATCGTGTTTGATTGAATAGTCTTCCTTGCGATTGTTTGTTGTTGTATCGATAAGATGAATTTTGTATTTGTTTTTTTTTCACAGTGTTTTCTATCGAACGGACAGGATTATAGACGTATTTATGCCGTATACTTCCATATTTTTAATGGTATGAATCGGTAGTTAATGCAGGACCGTCGTCCAATGGGTATTTCATCAGACGCCAAAAATATGCTCAACTTCGAGATAAAAGTTGATATATACCCTTTACAACGGACCATATTAGTGTTAGTGAAATACTTTTATGCGCATCTGTATCTGCCGATATATACTGTATATAAAATGAAAGATTCAATTACTATTTTAAAATCAAATTCATTCAATAAAATGAATCTTATCATCTTTAATTCAGCGATCGTCGTACCATCTATCGACGTACATATTTCCGACGTTACGCAGGCAAAGTCAAAATTTATTTGTACTCGAGTATCTATAGGGATTATTGGTAATTGGTTGAAACCCATATTTGTATCGGGCGAGGTCAATGAGGCGCTTTAGATGCGTTTCTGGGGTGGGGTGACGTCACCGCCTTCCGTCGAGTTTGCCGGATACGTCCCGCTCAGTCAGCTTGGCTAAGCTGATTTAAATTTGAGAATTATTAAACGGCTTTATGCTTATAAAGATGTACATTTTAAGCGAGTTTAGCACTTTTTTTTACAACCTATGAACTTTGAATAAGTTTATTTAGCCTTCAAGTATTTTAACTTTTCATTTGTTGCGTAGCATTAATTAAGTATTCTTATCAAGGTTTATTTTTTATGTTAGACTTGAGTAAGACATTGAAAACAACTCGATTTCTTTTAATTTTTACTTGTAAATATCTGTCAACTAAATAATAAATCTGTTGCATTAATTTTTCAACATTTAAGGGCTTTACTTATGGTGGGAGAGAGCAGATACGGGAACAATGGGAAATAAAATTTTGAACATGAAACAGCCACTATACATGCCATTCGTTATGCCGTCATTAAAATTTTACGTGAGACTGTACACACAAACACTTCCAATATAATTTGGTTCTGGTATAAAAAACGCATACACGCATTATTCTATCAGATGAAAGTATTCGATCTAGTCCCACCTCTCGAATCGAATACAGTATTCGTTTCGAACGAGAACATTACGTAGACCCTGAATAGGACCGCCTTCACGGAGCCTCTTTTCAGCCTGACCCTCCAATTTTCACGCGTCTATTATTCCCATCGATCTGAATTCACGCAAGTCCCTTTGGGGGTCGTGAACAATTTTCTCTGATCACGCCTATCATAGTGATATGGTATGGTTTCTTGAATATGATAAACATTTGTGAGATACACTTATGTATACTAATGTTATAAACAGGAAAGATTTGTATGTTTGTGATGAATAAACTTAGAAACTGCTGTGCCGATTTGGAAAAGTCCTCCACTTTTAGAAGGCTACATTCACCTTTAGTTACTTAGGCTACTTTTTTAGTAGGAAATCAATTTTAAAAAACTAAAAACAACATAGCGTGCGCTGTGGTCAGACAGCTAGTAATATATGTTTACAAAATTATTTAAGCGCACATTTTTAACTTTTTGTTCGTGATGAAGACTTTTTCTTTACATTACATTCAATTGTTTTCGCAACGTATATAACGCAGGTAGAGTTAGGTTATCAATTGAATCTTGTTATTTATTTTTTACACTTTTTTACACTAAAGGAATAAACATCACCTACCGGGAGCGTGTTTTCATTTTCCAAGGCATCGGTCTATAAAACAAATGCAATCGGCATATTTTAATAGACCTTACATTTAAAGTTATAAAACATGGACATATACCAAATTAATAGTTATAAGAGAACGTCTATAACACATTTTGGCTTGGCGCAGTGGTTAGTGACCCTGAATGTTGTGCCAAAGGGTGTGGGTTCGATTCCACCACGGGAAAATATTGTGTGACTAACATAGTGTTTATCTCCTGTCCGGGTGTATGTATCTATATAATATGTATTTATTTACAAAAGAAAAGTAAGTATATTTATTTATCACCTATCTAGTTTCCATAGTACAAGATTTACTTAGTTTGGCATTAGATGATGATGATGTTGTGTTAATCGTTAATATATAAGTATGCTATTCTATTACGTTAATAAAAACCTATTATAAAAGTTACAAAACTGTATCTTAAATAATTTTTGTCTTCCATTATAAATTCCATGCAGTTTTTGCAACGATATTTTACTCGTCGAATACTGAAGACTAATGTTTATAATCTCTTTAAGTTTTTTTAGTCTAGTATTTAAACTTATCTCATTTCACACAATCGCTGCCTTTAATGTTTGCCTTTCGTTTTACAAGTACTTAACATTGCTGAGTCAGAGCGTATTCTGTAATAGGCGCCTTAGGTAAGGCTGGAACTGTTATTATGTTTTGAAGTTAACGATAATTATATCGTATCTAGATAAACTATCGTAGCCTGCTGTTTTACTTACTCTTTTTACAAAAATCTTTACGTCTATCTATCTTTATTATAAATATTAAAGAGATTCGCACCTATTTATCGACTCATCACGATATCTCTGGAACCTTAAGGCGTAGCGACTTGGAATTTGCTAGGAATATTCCTTTCGCCGAGTAGAGATCAGCTATGAATTAACGGATTTTACTAAATTCCACCCCCAAAAGGGATTGCAGGAGCCCACGCGAACGTGGACACAGTGCCGGATAATAGCTAGTATTTTATATTAGACTATGTTGTGTAAGATACTTTGTTATAAGTGAACCGGTCATGCAATAATCCCCCGTCGTTTTGACCCCATGACGGACGAGGATGACTGGCAAACGGTCAGTTATGCTGGCTGTATAATTAAACTCACCCCACGTGGACTGTCACGCTATTTGACCTCGTGTCACGCCTTGGCTAGGAGTGCTTTATGAATATTATTGATACGGTATAGTATCAATTATATTTCACAAAATTCTTGCTCGTGTTAAGTCAACGTTATACTCTAAAATCTATGTCTAATCCATAAAAAATTGAAGTTGAGTATTCATATATTATACCTCAGTCAAGTGAGAAATGTGTTCCGGTTTAAAGGGCAGGGGAAATGTCTCGCGGTAGGCAGCGCGTTGGTGATACCACTGATATTGCCAATGTTAATGCCGTTGACCACTTTCTATCAGGTGACCCGACTACTTGCTCTAAAACTAAAAGGGTTTTGATTTTATCATAAAAATAATTAATTTAAGAATGACGGTAAGAAATTCAAATAAATGCTTCGCAGACTACAATATTCTTGTTTTGACATATTTGCGTCACAAATACTAGGTCAATTTAGAAATACTACGAAGGTTCTCAGGACATGAGAAGACTAATTAATTCCCTTGGAAAAGTTAATCAATGACCTGGATTTTAAAACGGTTTCTTCGCGTCCAAGGAGGACTTGTATTATGTAAAGCGGTATCGTCTAGAGACGGTTAATTAAGAAGATTTATTCCGTCTGAATTCTTTTTATTTGGTGCAGTTTGCTTTAAAAGGACTTATATTTACTGGTTTAATGTTTTTTTTGTGTTCTATTCTGATAACATTGATGATTACACATATTAGTAATAGTTTAAAAAAGTAGTAAAGGTACGTTTATGTGTTAAAGGTTATTATAACATAAAAGAATTTATAAATGATAACATTCACAGTCTGGTAATGGAATGCTCGCTCCAGGCTTTTACAAATATAATAAACGTATGATTGAACTGTATTAGCTTATAATAAAATTTATATGTATATTTGATTATTTTAAAAGATGACAAAATAGGCCCGCTGAGTTTCTTGCGCCGGTTCTTCTCAGGTCGGAGGCGTCCTATTCCGAACCGGCGGTAGCGTCCTCGACAATCAATAAGCGAGTGTTACACTTCTATATTGATTAAAGATATTTGAATTTAATGTACTAAAGTAAGGCATCGTAGCCAGCGTATTTACTGGCTAAATTAGGCGATACATCCTGTGTTTAGCAGCGCATTGGTAATTTACCCCTGTATTGCCGATGTCCATAGACCATTTTCCATCAAGTGGCCCGACTGCTCGTCGTGTCTTCGTTGGATATAAAAAAAGTAAATATTTTAATCTGTTACATTAGTAACAACTTATTATAATGTATTATAGTGTTATAATTCTGATTACGTTAAAGATTATACATGTTAGTAATGTACTAAGGTAATAGGCTAATTACTGGTGCGGCTAAGCACTTGTGCGTTCCTGTAACCTGTTACGGTCACCGTAACTATTGTATTTTGAAGTTATACTTCTTTAGGCGCGTTATGAAAAAATGATGAGAGTGAAATTTTAAGATGCGCGCACCTGTGACTACAAAATTAACAGTTTATAATGAAAACGGTGAAATGGACCTTATTACATAGTGATAAGGTTGATTTTTTAGTGATAATGGAGTTGTCGTTTTTTATTTGCGATAGTTGTTGCATAATGTGCTCTATGAGTTGGGATTAAGGTTCGTTTTTGGTTGCGTTTATTTTTGAAGTTATACTTCTTTAGGCGCGTTATGAGAAAAATATGAGTGAAATTTTAAGATGCACGCACCTATGACACAAAGTTAACAGTTTGAAGCCGTCTGCTTAATATATATATATATTAAATATATTATTATATAAATATATTAATTTTTCATGATGCCAAATAAGTATAACTCTCAGTCAGCGTACATAAGTACACGCACCCATTTTTTGTAATGAATAAGGAAATGTATATTCTTTACGTTTATCCACGCTGATGGATAAATCGCATAATTCAAAAAGGCGTAGAAATTTTCAACATTATGTCTACTTTAACTAAATCAAATTTTAAGATTTTTAATTGTTTTACCATGTGACCTGAGAACTATTAAAAATAACCCAATGAATAATACTGTCGATTTAGATTGAACGTCTGTTTTAGGACAATTGACAATTTGCCGCCAAAATATATATGGGCTTATCAAATACTTAGCTGGTCTGTAAAGTTGTGGAGGTCTAGGTCTATGAAGCGTCTTCATATCATTGCAGTTGTCTATGGATTATTCATTGAGTTTTAACAAATCATAAATTGATTCATAATTATAATAATAATATTTCTAAACGAATAACACGACATCATCTAGTCCCAATATAAGCAAAGCCACGTACTATGGAAACTAGATAGTTGATAAACACATAGTTATACTTTTTTTGTAAATAAACACATAGTATATAAGAAACAAACATCTAGACACGAGAAAAACACTATGTTCCTCACACAATATTCTTCTCCGGGTGGGAATCGAACCCACACCCTCTGGCAACAGTCAGGGTCACTAACCACTGCGCCAAGTGGGTCGACATTATTTTTAAAAATAGCATTGTTATAATAATAAGTTTTCTTGTATCCGGACACTATCTCTGTATATATTTTATTCTGAGCTCTTACATATTCCTCTGCATAGCAATAGCTTAACAGGATAATGGTAAATTTCACTTAATCCCGGCGAGGCTGTGGTGGCAAAATGTAACATTAAGTATGTGGTGGGGTTTGACATACCCGCTTATTAAATTGGCCATAAATATCACAATATCGATAAATTAAGTTCTAATGTTATGTTTTATGATATTAATATAAACAATAAACAGCTTTTAATGAAAAAACTTTAATACTTTAATATTTTTTTTATTACTATTTAGGAAAATAAAAGAAACTGAGTTTAGTTTTAAACAAAAATAGACATTCTCTTCACAAACCTCTAAAATAAACAAAAACATTTTTATTTTTAAACAACAACTACTAAAATTAAGAAGAAAACGTCAGTTTTTGAATTAGAAATAAATAACTAACATAATACTTTGGGACAGCTTAGGAACTAGGGTTATCATCACAAAAATTTTTGCAGGAAAATATTGCGTGCTCTATACAGATGGCCTTCCCACGTGTTGAGCAAGAATGCTTTGTTTTTCGATCTTTTTTCCTTGGACAATCAGCACATTTATCGCTCAGTACTACTCTGGAGTGAATAACTTGGTTCTTCATTAATTTGCGAACGGATCATCTTTCGGAAAAACTGGAATGTTTTTTTGGTCTTTCCGTAAATGTTCAAACACCAGAGCTAACCCTAGATTACGGATAAACTCTGTTCGTTTTATGTTTTCATTTTTGTTACCCCGAAAAATAATGTTTGCATTTGAAGCTGCTATGTTTAGTATCCCATGAAAGATGGTCATAGGCCACCGCTTGCTGTTACGCGAAACATCGTAAGTAGCGCAGTGTTCATCGACAACATCTACTCCTGTGTTTGTGCCATTATAAAATGATATAATTTCGGGCTTCTTTTTATCTCCTGTGGTGTTCTCGATCGCCAATCTCCTGTTCTATCTCGTATCCTGTCCTATACGTTATGTTTGCAGCAATGATCACATTCGGGTTCGGAGCTTGACTCGTGCGAAAGTTCTTAGAAAACCAGCTCTATTATAAACTCAAGATGCATTTGATCCCTTTCGATACTCATTATCGTTCAAAAATTTAAACAAATAATAAGCCACTAAATCAAAAATACACTGCATTAACGCCACTATCCCCTCCCATGGCTCCTTAGCTCCAGCTATACGGCGAGACAAACCGTTACAGCAAAAGTTGAAACTAAAACGATCGTTGAAGTAAAGCATGGGGTATGTCACACCCCACCACAGCTTCGCCGGGTTAATTATAAAAGTTACGATTTTTTATATAACTATAACCCTAAGTATGATTAAATCTTCTACGGAACAGATTTTGATACGGTTTTTAATAGATGAAGTGATTGGAGAGGAAGGTTTTTATGTAAAGTTCATGCATAATATTGTAGAGAACCGCTGATTATTCGTTTTTCCTCTGATTGTACAGATATCAGTATCGCACCCGTGCGAAACCGGGCGGGTCGCTAGTATTGTATAAGTAAATATTATATCCCAGGAGAACAACAGAGGCATTGAGCTGAAATAAATTCATATATTATATGTCATCATCATCATCATCATCATCATTATCGTCAACATCATCAGTCTGTAATAGTCCACTGCTGCACATAGGCCCCTCCTTGATACACCCGTATCCATTAGACGGTTTCTGGACCGTATCCCACCTCGCTGGTCCAATGCGGGTTGGTGGGTGGACCGACTTTTTACATGCCCATCCCACGCATCATCGTATCATATCATAATTATCTTACTTTTCAGACAATTGGGTGATCAGTCCAAATTGCCTTAACCAACTAGGAAACAACAATGAAAACTTGTTGAGTCCCCGCAGGAAAGCACACGCCTGTACCACTAGGCTACGGAGACAGTTTATTTATAGTATAATATATATATTATATGTCATCATCATCATCATCATCAGCCTTTGATAGTCCACTGCTGAACATAGGCCTCCCTAATACACCCTATCCATTAGGGGTTTTGGACGCTATCCCATCACGCTGGTCCAATGCGGGTTGGTGGGTGGACCGCCTTTTTTACTTGCCCATCCGATGCATGGATCATCTTACTTTTCAGACAATTGGGTGATCGGCCCAAACTGTCCTAACCAAGTAGGAAACAACAACGAAAATTTGTTGAGCCCCCGCTGGATTCGAACCCACGACCTCCGGTTTCTAAAGCAAACGCCAATACCACTAGGCTACGGAGGCAGTTGTATATTATATATTATATTTATAATATATATATTATATTATACAGCGAACATTAGTAAAATGCGCTACGCTGCGATTGCAACCTCGCGACATTTTGACCCTTTGAACCAGAACACGTTTGTGTTGGCACGTTACTATTTTATTGGCAGAAACAAGCATCATAATGCTTCTAAGCTAGTTTTACTCGGCCACCAATTCCTGCACCGTTATTGTTGTAGGTAGGTAAGGTGTTATATGATGTATTCGAAACTTTAGTACTTTTATTCAATTATTAGTAAATTCCTTGGTATATACATTGGAAGTCTCCATAAGTTGTCAGCAGAACACCAACGTTGGTCATAGCCAACAATTTGTTGAGCTTTATTGGTCTAGCACTCAACACATCGGTATTATATCATTTTTGTTTTTGTCTTTGCTTTTTTTTTGTTGTGATGCTTTTGTTACAATTTATGATATGTTTGTTACCCCGGAAGTGATTAAATGAGTCTATCATTAATTTTGTAATGCTGTACGAGTGTGTCGTGAACGATTTTTAATGCAAGGATTTTACATTTTCAATAAAATTTGTTTAAATAAAATTTGTTTAAAGTAAACGATTTGATTGTTATACTATTAACTTGATCAATCGCCTCTCAAAAGTAGTTGACCGTTTGGTAGGGAAAGTGGCCTTTATTATAAATTTGTTTTATTTTCTATTATATAAGAATAACTGCATTTATGCAAACTGCAAAACACTAAGACCACATCCATAGTACAAATATCTTGGGAGTCCGCTTAAAAGTGTTTATTTCTCAGATATATAAAACACATGTACCTGTGTATGTATTATTAATAATAAACATTTTCTAAAATTGCGCTCTAAACATTTAAATAACCGCTAAGCAAAATACGTATAGGAGTTTGCCATTATTAAAATGATCACACAGCTATCTCGACACTTAGGCGTTCTAGATTGGACCCGTGCGGCATTTAAAGGAGTCGGTGAGGGCCGCATTGCGGCGTTTTAGCCACATTCCGCACATCTCGAGATGCAATACGTAACCTAGTACACGGGACGCTTAAAGTACGATGCTAACCGGCAGAAATAAGTCGGCGGTATTGTTTGCTGTTGAATTTGTAAATTGTTTGTAAAAATAAAATTTGTAACGGCTCCGTCTATGTTTTAAGTGTTCATATTTAATAAGATTAGGGCAGATCACCCAAGTGTCTGAAAAGTAAGATGATCCATGCGTCGGATGGGCATGTAAAAAGTCGGTCCACCCGCCAACCCGCTTTGGACCAGCGTATACGGTCCAAAAACCTACTAATAGACTAGTCGTGCATTAGGGGAGGCCTATATCCAGCAGTGGGCTAACACAGGCTGATGATTTAATAAGTTGAGTTATTATTTTACGCACCTTTTGTAGATACGGGAAAGGTATAAAAAGCTTGTTACTTTTTTGCTTTATTTAATAGTTATGTTTATGTCTTGCATTGTTATTGCTTTCAAACACCTAGTTTTCACGTAAGGTGTAGAAAAGGCTTGTTACTTTCACTACTGTATGAATGGATTGGAACGTAAGGAGGCAGGTATAAGTTTATCGGTGTTTTAAGGCGGCCTTAATTATTTCAAACACTCATTACTTTATTAAATAATAATAGGTATATGTAGTTTATACATAATAATTTTTTCTAATTTCCTTTAAACAGAACCCTTCAATATACCAAAATATAACAAGCTCCATTAGTTAATTGGGAATTGGCTAAGTATAACACTGACGGATTTGAATGCGCGATAGTAGGTTTAATTCAGAATTCTATTCCTATTTCGTTACTTTGGTTTATTTATGATTCATACTATATATAAGCAAGAAGTCAAAAATATAAAAGGCATCATATTATTTGGTTAAGTAGCATTAAATTATGTTACAGACGCGTGATATTGTTTAACTAAACGTTTATCTATAGAATCACATAAATTGATTTGACAAATACAGGCGTATTAAACATCAGACCTTTATTTACATTATAAATTATAACAAAGCCCTGATAATGGAATCCTAGCTCCAGGTTTTGTTTCAATTTAGAAAATAAGTATGCCTATAAGTTTATGGTTTATTGATATTTATTTCGAAACATGACATAAAAAGAATAGCCCGCTGAGTTACTTTTGTCCGGTTCTTCTCAGGTCTAAACGTTCCTTTTCTCCACCGGTGGTAGAGCATTTGACAGTCAATAAGCAAGTGTAACCTTCTATATTGAATAGTTTTGATTTTGATATTTCATCTAACATTTTATCTTACAACAGCATAGCACTGAGTTATTTGTTATTAGCTAAATACTAAGGTCTAAGTTCCTTTTCCACGGTTAGAGCTTGACATAATAAGAAGGAACCCTAATGAAAAGTCCTGTGAATTATGAGCTAGTCACACAATGTCATCTTTATCGTTTTCACATGTCAAGCTAGAAATGTAGTGTTCGCTGATTAGCTGAAAATAGAATAATGCTCATCGGTTTTAACCTAATGTGAGACTTGATTTTATAATTTCAATGTTTTTACGTTGTAAATTAAGTATCAACACAAGATGTTCATCTAGTCGTCTACATGTACTAATGTAAAATTGATGATAGCGCTTTAATCGAAGTTGAAAAACTTCGATCGTAGCAGCATAACAATTATAAGATGACTTGATGTCTATGTTCATAAGTGTTAGTACGTTTACTGTTTTACAAGACAACAGATGTTCATGTGACGTAACATGTCTAATTCAAAATTAGTAACTAATTGTTTAGAAACTCTACGTGGATCGAATTGGCGTTATAGCCACATAATATATCTATGATAAAGATAAAAATCCTAGTTATTGTGTCAGTCTATCATGGTTGATTACGCGATAGTGTGCTCGTTGTCCACCGAAATGACAAGACGCTCGCGGCAGTTGATTGACCTATCATGTCTCAATTCGTAAAAGTCTGAGGCATTTTTATAACCATATAGTTTTAGTATCAATACTTGTCTATTACGGTATTGCCTTAACATATGCCTCCTAATTACATATATCATGATAAAAGATAAACAAAACACGAGTTTTATTGTGGTCGTCTTATCATCGGTTCGATTAGCGCAAGGCTTCCTAGTAATTGGGCGCGACCTCCGGAGAAGCGATACAAGTGCGCCCGGCGGCTGATTTGATTGGACCCCTATCGATCTGCTCTGCCCGCTCGTGTAAACGATACGCGATGGGCATATTTGTATATGACATACATATATGTATTAAAGATATCACGAATATTCGGCTACCATTCGGTATTTTGCCGAAACATATGTTCAATTCGCCTGAATATCGAACACTAAATCATGAAAAAAGACCTATATTATTACTCATCATCATCCTTTTGCCTTTGATAGTCCACTGCTGGACATATGTCTCCCCTAATAAGGGGTGTATTCTAAAAACTACATATTGTTAGGAAATTATATGTATTCATCATTATCAGCCTAACCAACTAGGTAACAACAATGGAAATTTGTTGAGTCCCCGTAGAATTCGAACCCACTACCTCCGGTTTCTAAAGCACACGCCCAGCTACGGAGGCAGTTATTATTACTCAAGGATATATGAATTCATTACCAAATAAAAAAAACTATATACAGCTATATAGAAAAGGATTAGCATTCGTTGGTAGCAAACGATTTTGATTTTCTTCCTAAATGAAAAAAATTCTTGACACACCTTGAACACCTGACACGTGAAACTGACTATTCGTTTCAATTCTGATAAGTATGTTATACTTATAGAAACGAATACACGCGTAGACCTCTAAAACCGCTAGGCAAGACATGACAACACAACACTGTCCATTTTGTGCCTTTTACTCGTTATTTGATCTTACGTAAAATAATAAAAACTAGTGTGTTATGCCACAAACCAATAAAGTACCTCCGTTTCTAGGGCACCGTTTTCTCGTGACAATTTATTGTAGCGACTTTTCAATCCACGTAATTTTAGGATTTAAGTTAAAACGAGTTTACTTTTGTTATATTCAAATTCAAATATTCTTTATTCGATTTAGGCCTGTCGAACTCTTATGTACGTCAATGTATCACCGGTTTGAAAGTTTTTACCTGTCCAGAGAAGACAAACACTGCCGTCGTTATTTGTTTTTTTTTTTTATTTAGAGCTTCACCATAATCATATTCAGCCTCTATCAGTCCACTGTTAGACATACTCCTCCATATTATAACATAATTATTAGAAGTAATAATAGTATTAAAGTTATCTCTGTCTCCGCCTACTGATAGAGCAAAGTTATTTTAATTCGTTTTATGTTCTTATATTACGGACGGTACGGTACGTTTATTTTTTACCATCTAGTACTGTTACTGTTCGCCTTAGTATTTTAGTGAGAAAAACCCTTTATCGTGAAGTTTATTTGTTCTAATTGCTATGTTGTTTGCATTATACATATCGCGTGTTGTGTGTATAGACATATATGTATGTTTTGCTCGGCTTTGTTAATCGCGGAAAGCCAATCTCGTTCTCATTACGCCTATTTGCAATCGCACATCGGTTTCAATTCCTCTAAGCCTGAATGGTAAGGGGGTAGATTTAATGTATTCGACGGAGTTAATTTATGTGAATTTGTAAAAATGACATTTTTTTCTTTTTGTTCCTCGATTGCGAATTGTTAGAAGATTTAACAGATTTAGCTTAGTCATCATCATCATCATCAGCCTGTGTTAGTCCACTGCTGGAAATAGGCCTCCCGTTTTGCAAGCCTTCTCTATTAGAGGATTTTTTGACCGTATCCCACCACACTGCCATTCGGGTTGATGTGTGGGCATCCTCTTTACATGCCCCTCCGATGCATGAATCATATTACTTTTTAGGTGATCGGCCAAAATGGCCCTGACTAAATAGGAAAAAACAGGAAACAACAATGAAAATTTGTCTAGTCTCCGCAGGATTCGAACCCAACTTCCGGTTGCTAAAGGACACGCCCCTACGGAGGCGTCTAACTAGTTATTGCTTGAAAGGGTAAGAAAGTCGGGCAGAATATTATCCTGGTTTAATTGCTCTTTTGAAGGCACTCAATTGTGCTTTCTATTACCTTTTATTCACACTACCACAACCGATAGTCTTTTGGAAGAAAGTGCCCCTTGAACCGGAACACGGAATATGTCAAATACAACTCTGCAGTGAGAAAAGCAGTGTGTCGGTGCCGATTCGAAGGTTATTTGTAAAAATATTAGGACGAATCTCCGTTTTTCCTACATGTTGCTAGTAAAGTTGTACACTATGCATTCTACTACATAGTAATTTTCTACTAAAGTTAATTCTATAAGGTGACCACTTCACCTAAATAAAAAATTGCTTCATACAAAGCTTCAAAAGATTTGCAATGTATGTCGGCATCGAATCTATTTACTGAACGGAAGGCTTACATGTATTTCGACAAGGGAATTATTAATAATCCCCGCATTCTAGTTAGCAGTTGTCAGTTTCGTAACAAATTGAATTAATCCACTCATTGTACTCCGTCCGCAGTGTTTAACTTGCGTAATGGCACTTACGAATTGTTGGTCCTGCGGGACTTTATATAGAGTTGGGTGCAAGGTGCGTTTACACCTGAACCTTTTTGGTATATGGAATTTCTGTAAAAAATAAGTGAACCATGCAACAAAAGCGTATAGCGTGGATTGCCGTCAAGCTGTCAGTTATGAAGCAATGTTTTTGCAATGAATGCATTGTGCACTGTTTTTATGCGGGTCGCTAAAACGGCATGATTTATGTTTCATATAACAACATATATATATATAGTTTATATATATTTTATTTGCTATTTTCTCTTTCCTCCTAGCTAGCTAGCTGCCTCCGTAGCTTAGTGGTAAGGGCGTGTGGTTTAGAAACCGGAAGTCGTGGTTCGAATCCTGCGGGGAATCAACAAATGTTCATTATTGTTTCCTAGTTGGTTAGGGCAATTTGAGCTGATCAACCAATTGATCGTCGGATGGGTATGTAAAAAGTCGGTCCACCCACCAACCCGGTTTGGACCAGCGTGGTGGGATACGGTCCATAAACCCGATAATGGAGACGGGAGGCCTATGTCCAGCAGTGGACTTAAACAGGCTGATGATGATGATGATATGCTATTTTTATTGCAAAATGTTCTGGATAAGCAAGATGTTTTTCTTATGTTAATCGATACGCCTTACTCCTTAAAATACTATATTATACACAATACCACACCGCTCGCGGCTATTATACAATTTATATAAGACAAAATAGAGATCAGTATTAGCTTACTGATGCCCTGCAATACACGCAGGGTTACAGGGTGTCCTGATTCCACTTCAGTAGGAAAGGACATTATACATAGAAAGCGGGCATAAACATTACATATTGCGATATAAATTTCATTTAATCCAACTAATAAATCGTATAAATATACTAACATTGTTTAAATGTAACATAAATTATATTAAAATACAATAAAACGCGTACGCCGCCGTGTGTAGTTGCAAGGTTAGTTTAGCGTTGGCAAAAGCGCGCGAAATTCTCCCGCCATAACCGAGTCGGTTTAGTATAAAAGGCGGGAAAGCCGCTTCGAGTCCACTAGCCGACCGCCATTTTCACCAATTAGTCACCGACACCCTGAATGTGCGCGTTTGAACGGGTTCCGTTGCACCGTTCGACGATTTAGCCATGAGTGTGCGGGCTTTTGCTAGGTAGCGTTTTTGTGGGAAATGTTATATATGCATTTGGATTTTAAACTTACGCAGTTTTGCTGGATTCGTTTTGGATTCAGTCAGTTTCCTAGTTGGGTATTTTTCTTGATTGTTCGTTTTCGTCGAACGTTTATATTGGCCGTGTAACTTGTGTCGTATATTAAGTTAAAATTAATTTTTAAGTGTTATGAATTTTTAAGTTGTGCGTGTAACGCTTGTTTTATAATTCACTGATGTAACAGTGGACGGAAACTGTCAAAAGAACTGATTATTTGCTGAATATTATTGTTATTTTGTTCAATTGCTTGTTTTGTTGCACAAATTGATGTGCAAATTAAACTCCCTTCCTAATACAAAAAACTGAACGATGAGGTAAACTTGTAACTTGCCTAAAATGTATATGAGGTGTAGAATTAAGAATAATACGTTTCGTTATCTTTACAAGATATTTAGAAGCTCAATAATTTATTTAGTCATGTCATACTGGTTGCACACTACTATTTATAAACGATTTTAGGCGTGTAGTGCAAAATCCGTCCATGGCGTCGTGAAGACGTGAACGTTTATTTGTCTCAATTATTCAAGTCGACAGCGCATGTCGGGTTATTGTGATGCTCGGAGACGCCCAGTTTGCTCCGTGACTGTGCCTATTTCGACCAACAATGGGTTGGCCGTTAAATAGTTTATTCGCACTGCGCCGTTCGGCTAGGACTGGCGGCAGCAGTGTCTAGGTGCTAAGTATCGAATGGCCCAGGACGATACTATTAGGTCTAAAACTTTAAGTCATTGTAGTCTTAAGTGTTTTACGAGTGTAGTTGTTAATGGGATTAGGAAGTTGTATTTGGAAGTCGATGTTTAACCATTTTGGTTGTTATATAAATCTTTGTGAAGCAATTATGTATTAGGTAAAATGTTTAACAATTCTCTCATTTGTTCAATAACCGTGATGATTAAGTGTCGTTCATTGTTGTAATATTAAGCTATTTCGGCTCAGTAATGATTTAATGTTCTGTAGTTTCTATATTACAGTTTGAGATACCTTTCATCTAAACTCCATTTCATATTTGATCTAGTAATCTAGATCTTGTAATCTGTTCAAATCTATTCTCCATTTGTTCCATAAACAATACTTATATAATGTACTTAACAATGTTGTTATTAAATATTATTCGACGTTTAATGATTCATTTCAGTTCATGATCACGGATTGATGGATGCTGTATCAAAGATCCAACGTCGAATGATCTAGTAATACAACGCATAAATCTGTAAATCTAGTGGATTTATTATGTAATCAGCAAATAATAGAAATAATAATGTGTTGTTGTCTTTTGTTATTTTTTTTGTATACATTCACTCTTTTGCTAGATTTCTATAAAATTTACATTAATATTACAAAACAAATACTTTAGTAAGTACATTTCGTACGTAAGTACGACGAAAATTGCTAAGGTACTAAAAATGCTTGCTACAAATAAATGATAGGATCAAAACCAGATTTAGAACAGCACTTTTAAGACTAAGGCCGTTACATGTATGCATTTCTCTCGCCCGACATGTTCAGGTGATCCACTTTTGCCGTCTCGAGAAATGAACATCTCAGTGTGTGTTAGGATAAACTCATCTCGCGTCGACGTGCGGATCGAATAACACCAGCCTCTGTTCTCTGCGGGGCATCTTTGTATGAACACCACCGCTGTGCAGCTTGTAATTACGGCTAGGGAAGAGTTAACGAACTCGATCTATAGGGCAAATGGTGGTACTTGTGATGGTGATTAAGGTGTTATAATATTATGTGTTCTTATAATGTTGCACATCAATTTGGATTTCTTTTAATTTTTCGATTTAAATTTTCGATTTTTTTGTTATTGAAAAGAACGACTGATGAGAAAACATGTTTTTAAAGATCTATGAGATATGATCGATAGCTCCACAAAACTAGCAGTAGCAAGTCGCGAATAGAGTAAAACACTTAAAATAGCAACTTTCAACTGTTAAATTGTTACCTTATATCTTGATGTAATGCAAATACATTAAAAAATTGATTTGTGATAAAGTTGTAGTTCTAAGATACCTTAGACGGCACCTGTTTCGACCGTAGACTTGACCCAAATACTCACCGTAATCAGAGCACAATTGACGCGATTCGTGAGGACAAGATAGTTCCATTTGTTTCTTTTTTATATTCCCGTTATTCGAGGACATATCTCTTAATGTCCCACCGGATTCAGCGTCAGAGATCTCCAGGCCTCCATCCCCCCACGCGGGCCGCGTGTACGTCAGATGGGCAGGAATCGGGCGCGGTGCGGCCGTCTCGTGCGGCGTCCCCGCGATTAATAAAACGCGCGCTCCGTATGTGGGGGATACTTGCTTGGTTGATTTTGAAAATGGAATGTTTTAAAAATAGAAGTTTTTTTTATTATGTTTTCGTGTGACGGTTAATGTTGCCAGTTTGTTTGCTTTTGTGGGCATTGAGATCTGAAATCGTTGTCTGTGCTACGGAAGAGAGGGTATTGCGTTTGGCGGTAGTTAATTTTATCCGTGGCGTATGTATTATTTATTTTTTTAACATTATCTCGGTGTTGTCTTTGAAATATATTGTTAAAACGATGATAGATTTGTGCTGATGTTTACTGTTGATTAATTGCCAAATGAAATTTTTAAGGATACGTTCTGTGTAAAATTTTCAACGTTTAATTAATAGGTTTTATGACAGTTGAAATACGACAAACTTTTCTTTATTATATCTAAATATCTGTTGCGATTACACTTCTAAGAAATAAAAATCCGAAAACTTTAATAATATATGAAATAACTATGATATAACAAGAGTCCTACTTATGAAAATATTAGTAACTTATTATAACTGATTATTGAGTGAATCTTCACAACGGTATGGGAAGTTTGCGGGCTAATATCAATTGGCCGAATCCTAAATTACGTTGACGATAGTTTAAGTATTCGATAAACTTTTAATAACATTGCGAAAACTCCATTCAATCTCTCTTTTTTTCTATGTAACTTCGAATCCTGTGTTATTCTATCGGGACTTTTTTCAATGCAATATCTTTATTGAAAACCAATCAAAATATTATGAACCAATCATTTCCGTGATAATGTGTATTAGGCACCGGATGGTGGTGAAATGTAGTAAAATGGAACGTAACTGAAACAGCTATCATTACATCGTGTGATTTACCTTATACGAATGTGGTTTACCCACTTATTGCGCCCTACGGGTCCTATATTGTACACGTAAGTACTATACAGAACACGTTACATTTAAACGTTTAAAACCTAGATACTGCTTCAGGTCTCACAAGTTTTTAAACCGTATAGAAAAAAGTCAAAGACTAAAAGTTTGTTTACAATATTTTCTTATTTAATCGGTTATAGACTAAATATATTAGTATATCATGAAGTAAGATTAGGAATTAAAGTATATAAAATGCTTATTAGTTATTGTTTTGTATTTTAGTTGGAGAATCTATCTTATCGACTATAAAAATTGTATTTAATTGGTCGTTGGTGTGCATATACGGAAGGTCTTTATCAAATTTATCATTTAAATTAGCTTGAGTATAAGGAGGAAATAGTTAGGGCATTTAATTTTTTTCCCTCAACTTTTCCTGCTTATTTTAAGGCCGCGCTCCACTTAGTTTTTTTAATATTTTAACAACGCTGCATTAAACATCAAAGACTTGAGCCAGGAAGTTTGCTCAAATACTCTTTTAATTAGATGCCTGGTGTACTTCCTTCCGGTATTTCGAAAGGTTTTCAGAAATTATTTTGTTTATAGTAAGCTAACGATGACTATTAACCTATTTGCTTATTTACCTAGTGTTTAACAACGTTAACGTTTTTGAGACAAAGGAAATACGTATCCTAATCCACTTGTTACTTAAACTGTATGCAATTACAAAGCGTCGATCTGTTTTTGGTGTATATATTGTATAGCTATCACTAACTAATCACTAACTAAACATATTTAAACATTATGTTATTTCTTTTAACCCTTGAAAATAATAATAAATACCTTCTAGAAAAAAAGAAATACTTACAGGAGGTTTTTTAATCGTTACCAATACTATTCTTTTATTAATGTATATGTGATGAACTTGTTATTCAACCAAAATTCTATAGTTACGCTTTGTTCAATGAGCACACTTTCTCGACTGTATATTTTTAATACGACATATTGAATCGTCCATTGTTTCATGCAACTAATTTGGTCCCCGAAAATCGATTCTTTTCAGGGTTTTGTTAGCCCATTTCATGTACGAGTGAAATGCTCAATTGACGTCGTTGACTATTATTAAATTTCATGACCTAATAACTGCTTGACTCACATAATAGTAAGTAAAGCGTACTAAAATACTTTTTTGTGTATGGGATCTGCCTTTGTAGTCAAGTGGTAAGGGCGTAAGGCTTTAGAATCCGGAGGTCGTGGGTTCGTATCCTGCGGTCTCAACAAATTTTTATGGTTGTTTCCTTGTTGGTTAGGCCAATTTGGGCCAATCGCTCAATTGTCTAAAAAGTAAGATGATCAATGCGTCGGATGGGCATGTAAAAAGTCGGTCCACCACCAACTGCATAATTGCCGAAATTTATGACCATTTGTCAAATTCGACAATTAGGTCAACAGTTCAAATTTACAAAAAGTTGCACTGACTTGTTACCGGTGGAACGGTGGAAAAATTGATCTTAATTAACTGTTTGTTACAGTCATCTATATCATGTTAGGACTCGTTAAGTATTGCAATATTTAAAAGTGCAAATATATTATTGATGTGATATGATGTAGATGTCCTTGAAATTAGAGGTGCCAAATGCACAACAGATTGGTTAATTTGTTCAATTATATTGATGCGGCTAAATAAGTGCTTAAAACTTGTAATTTTGGTTTCAAATTGGAAGTTACCAAGTGTTGTTGCATGCAAATATTAATAATTAGTCAATTTAATTAAGTATATTACGTTATGTTATTGTATGTAATGCAATCGGTGTATGCATTAATTTAGGCGTGTACTCAACTATGGTCCGATATTGTGGTTAATGTCAAATCGGCTTCAAATTCCATTTTGCTGCTAAATTATTCAGAATAACTCGCTTAAATACAACCTGCAGATCGCGAGGGTATGTGGCAAAATGGAGTGGGGTTGCAGGCTGTCATACAATTTTGGTTGTCAATGCCGAACTGATTGTAAATTGCCTTACTGCATACATTTTTATAGATTGTCATAATTTTTTATTGTAATACAGCTAATTGCTTTAATTTCTTGAAAGTAATATTGTTAACGATGAATAAATGATGATAAATTTAAAAAGTTGTAAAGGAACGTTTGTGTGTTAAAGGATATTATTGCTGTAATTACTACTTGATAGATAACATACCCTGGTAATGAACTATTCGCTCCAGACTATTTCAAACTATTAAAATGTTATGTTTATTGTAAAATTACGTTAAACTTTTTGAAAGAAGGAAAAAAAAGTCCCGCTGAATTTTTTACGCCGGTTCTTCTCAGATTAGAGGCTTCCATTTCCGAACCGGTGGTAGTTTATTTGGCAGCCAATAAGAAGTGTAATGCTTCATATTGAATAAAGATATTTGACTTTGACTAGTATAAAGGCTCAAAAGAAGTGACTATGCTCATAACGTTAAATTAGTTGACATAAAATCTTTTTAGTTGGGCTGGTGGTATTGAAGCTGTTGGCGTTAAATACCATTGATTTTATCAGTTTTTGTAGCTCCGTATGCAATTCACCCTTAAATTTTGTCTCTTTATGTAACAACATCGTGATCTGTATATTAGGATTTTTATATCGTCTTGTACAATTCTTAGTTTTGAGTTCTATGTACAAAAAAACCCTTATGGATCACTGACACGCGTCATTAGTTCCTTCCTCTTAACTCGCAAGGTCCACACCCTAAAGAACCTATAGTCTGTGGCAATAAGATTAATAAAGGGCGGCATGTCCGCGTCCCGCGCCGACAAATTCCATTTTCACTCGCCAACGCTTCGCTTAACAATTGATTTCGCATTCCGCCCTCGAGTTTAGCCTCTTTGGGATTCTTTGCTGGTGTTAGCGAAAGTATTTTGAAGCATATGACCTAGGCTCCAAAAATATATATACTCCATTTGAAGGGTAAACAACACTATTGAAAGCCACATTCGCAACACCAGAAAAGCTACTAGGATCTGTTCTTTCGGGAAGAGGTTTTAAAGATTGTGATAAAAAAGGCTGTCTTCTTATTTATTAAACTTAAGCAAAATTAGACCGCATTGCAGAGTTTTCTACGATTTATCATTTTTAGGTTTCCGGTTTTTTTGTTGTATTTCCGTTGCGTTTACAGCGGCAGTTAAGATAACAATTTTTTTTTTGTCACTGTCGATGTATTAAAAAAAAGCATTTGCATAGTTTTCGGCTTTAATATATTGTTGTATCTCACATCCGGATTTGTAATATTGGAAATGTAAACAAAATCTGAACCGAATGAAATCCGTAAAAAATTGCTTCCACGAGAGAGAGAGATTTACCAACTGACCTGCAACGCTCGTTCAAGAGTCAAAACTTCGGCAGCAGCAGCCGAATGTACATAACAAGGTCATTCAGAATGTGCTCAGAGGGAACTTTGTTACGAATCAATTCCACAAAGTTTGCGTTGCCTCTTTCACTTTGAAAGTGACTGCGTGAGTCTTTTGCAGGAGTGAGATCTTTACAATACGTGTGATCGGTATTTGTGACTGTAATATTCTAGACTCAAATATGATTTAAGATATCTAGGACTTTTACGATATGATATTTGAATAAAATGGCATTGTTTGTTTATTGTGCTACTTTCTTTGTGAAAGATGTTGTGTTTTTTTTATCGGTTCTTCTCAGTTTAGAGGAGTTCTTTTCCGAACTGTTGGTAGAATAAGTAATTGTAATGCTTTCATGTTGAACCAAGATATTTGAATTTGATGGAAACGTCGAACATACATCCTTAATAAAGAGGGATCACTTTTCCCATGGCAATTGTAAATTATAAACTTTAATACTTGCTACGTTGATAATATACCTCTCGTTCTTATTGCTACAATATCGTGTGTGGACCTTATATGGAGGAGAGCCAATAATAACAACAAGTTTACACTTATTGCCATCAGTTGTTGACATTATGCTTTGCTTAGGAACCGTGTGTTTTTTGTTGAATTTGGGTTAGATGTAGTCTTACTTAAATGTGCAACTCAAAAGATAATTACTGTGGAACAAGTTTGACTAAAGTATGTGCTAATATAAAATCTATGCTTTATGTCTTGTTAAATATATGACTTGTACAGATAATAAACTATTATTTTGTACATTTTTCTAGATCTACATATTTATCTGTATTTCTAGACGTATTGCAGTCCCGTTATCTTTACGATACCGACCACAGTATCTCTGTGTTCGAGCGTACCTCTGTTATTGGTTTTGTGCTCGAGTAATTTTAATTGAAATACCGCCATTGGCTCAAAGCGAAATTGTTAATTGCAATTTTCAATATCCGACGACCTTGCGTGCAGGAATCAAGGACGAACGCGTCGATTATTAAATATTGCTCGTTTACAATTAAACTCTAAAGTAAAGACGTTTTCTTATTTTGTTTCACCCTGTATTAAAACTTCAAATATGTAATGACGTCGAGCGACTTGGTGCGTTTTGTTCGTTTGTATTTAAACGGATTTTTAACCAACCAATAAATGTGTACTAAAAGTTTAAAGTCATAAATAAAGATTTAAAACACCATCGCAAGATGTTTATGAACAAATTTTTTGTCCTGGATAGATTTTTTCTTTGAAATACTAAATTGTATCCTTGCTCTAGATTCTAGAAAGAGGTCTTTGCTCGCTTTTCCGCTGGATATATGTCTATAGCATACTTTAAACGTGTTCAGCGTTCAGTGGATTTCCGAATGGACGGACACACCGCTCCCGCCTACTGCCTATTAGTCGAGGCGCCCTCAATTTAATCTAATTAAACTGAACCACGGCCGATGGAAGCCCTAATCTGACGTCGGGAGTTTCACTTTTACGGGGCTTAATGTCTAGGCCTGATTGAAATACTTTTTGGGCTATTCACCCAAGTCTCGAGATGGCTGTCAAGTTGACATTTTAGTGTGTTTTTTGTTAAAATGTGTACGTATATTACACTTCCAGAAGTTTTAGCTTTTAAACATATCAATGAGTATCTTTATCTATAAATTTTTTGATAGAGGAATCTCCATCGAACTCTTGGTTATAAGTATTGCGCTTATCTTGAGGTTATATTAAGGTTTTCATTTATTGACGATGGCTAATAAATAAAACGAATGCTTTACCTCGGTGCCTTTAGAACCTTTGCGGTTTTCTTATAGACAATCGTAGCAAGAATATGTGTGTGATGAAATCTTATCGTATCGTATCATAAAGTTATATTTATTTTATTTACTGATAACTATTTGTTTGTTTTTATATAAAAACTTTGACGTTTATTCCAAAACATTGAGATACAGACATATACCAACTCAGTCCGCCCGTGATCATGGATGCTGGAGAGAGTCCGAAACGTCGGGAATAAATATATATAACTCACGCGGAAAATCCTTAAATTAGTGGTAATTAGTGGATCGGATATATTTGTTTGTTTTTTTTTTAATTCTACTTATTAAATGCTAGAAATGCTCAGTTAATTACTTATTTTGCCATGAGTTATCCAAACATGGATTCATAAAAGTGTTGTCGTGAAAGTTAATTAAAAATATTACATGTGCATACGTACAGAACTTCGAAGCGCGCGCCATCACAGTTTCCAGTGCCACGCGGTCGAGTTTTGTGGAGCTTTATTAGTTTATACTATTTCAATTTAATTTTTAATAAAAAACCATGTAGTTATTAATCTTAAGTTAAAGACTAAATAGTTTAGCCCATCCCGAGACTATGGTCACCAGAAAGATTTCTAAAAAAAGCTTATTTGTAAAGTATGGTCAGTCCAACCCTTCAAGAATAGTTCTGGAGCGGAAATCTTGCATTGAGCATCGCAATTCGCTCAGAAAATAAGTAAAGATATAGTTTGGAACTGCAGTGTGCATGCCGTCGGTAGATGCAATTATAGGTTGTGGGTTCGAATCCCGCGGGGAAACAACTTTGTATTATCGTTCACCCAATAGTCTGAGAAGTAAGATGATCCGTGCATCGGATGGGCATGTAAAAAGTCGGTTCATCCACTAAACCGCATTGGACCAGCGTGGTGGGATACGGTCTAAAAACCCCTTAATGGAGTAGGCGTGCAGGCTGATGATGATAGGGACAGGTATTTATGGGATGATATATTTTTGAGTTGGACATTTATTTTATAGTGTCAAGATTAACAGAGTCGTTGAATTAAGGCGTGTCGTGGATTATAAGCTTTCGTATATATTTAGTTGAAAGTATGCTCAACACACGTTGTTCCCAATTTCGGCTGGATGGAATATAAATTCCTACGGGAAGCGCTAACTTAATAACTTCCAAGTTCCCAAGTTTCACCGAATCAATTGCTCGTCCGTACGAGTAGACCGAATTCTAACTCGGTGGGTGCACGTCGCGAAAGTTCAGTGCTGCGATCGACAATTTGAAATGGGTCTATTTGATTGATATTTGAAGTTAATCAGCTATATTGTGATACTCATGGTCGATGTTATTTGAATACAGATGAGATATATTGTGAAACCTATTGATGTGTTAGACGTGGTCATCATCAGCCTGTGATAGTCCACTGCTGGTTTTGGACCGTATCACACCACGCTGGTCCAATGCGGGTTGGTGGGTGGACCGACATTTTACATGCATCCGACGCTCTAATATATCATTAGCGCTTTCTCATTTGTGGTAATAAACAGTTTAGTTTATTTTAATAAAATGTTTATGTTTGTTTGGCCTTTTATTTGGAGCGTGGTAATCAGAGTTTAATGGAAACTTTCTGTGTCGCTTGTTTCGCCATAGGGATTTAATCTGAAAGAGGAAAATAAGAAATTTTCGAGTCAGGATAGAATTGCAGCCTTTTAGCCGGATGTAGCTAGAATATTATAGAAGTTTATTAATATAAAGTGATATTTTTTTTTTATTCAACGTGTATAAGAGTATCGTTTAAAATATTTTCTGTATCTTAAAACAAATAATTGATTACACTTTTAAAAAAGTAAGTATAGTGATCATATATGGCTTTAAATATATTTATTTATAAAAAAACAAATGATATGTTAGTTGGAATATCATAAGATATGCCTTGAAGTAGTACAAACTTGATAATAAAATTATTTTATACCTGAAAGTAGTGTTCGGAGAATTATTGTACTTTTAGCATTATTGGCTACTCCTAAAAAAAATTAACACTGGTTTATATAAAAGCCTACTATTTCGTTAACTATTTGCCGTGAGATTTTTATCATTTGCTGTTTTTTATCAACTATAAACGGACACATATTAGTTAAAGTCAGTATAACTTTGCATAGACCATATGTTCTTTGTTGACAGAAATCATTTAATAGGTATACCTATTTGAGATACGTTAATTGGAACAATTTTGATACTTTTACGATTTGTTGTTTTAGTGGTAAAGGGCCTTTTCTATTTACTTAATTTAAAACGATAGTTCTAACAAATTCGCGCAATTAGGTAAATTTTTATAAACATAGATAGTCGTCTGTCTTTTAATGCTGTTAGCGCACTGCTGAACATAGGCCTCCCCTAATGCACGCCTCCTCCGTCAGGGGGTTTTTGGACAGTCTCATACCACGCTGGTCCGATGCGGTTTGGCGGGTGGACCGACTTATTACATAACCATTGTCCTCACCAAGCAGGATTCGCACCCACGACCTCTGGTTTATAGAGCAAGGGCCAATATCGCTAGACCACGGATGCGGTTATAACAGTTTCCTTCTACACTTAAATATGTAAAGTCGAGCCAGGCACCTAGAAGAAAAACGCGTTCAACCAACGTAAATACAAACAAATCTGGTTTGAAGGGCACGTAGCCAGCGTATTTACTGGGTAAACAGAGACTTTAACACCTATGTCTCACGTAGGCAGCGCGTCGGCGATACCACTGTATTGTCAACGTCTATGGTGTCAGTGATCACTTCCATCAGGTGGCCCTGACTGCTCGTCTGCCTGCGTATGCCATAAAAAAAACAAGCAAAATATTTCGCTACGCACATTTAAGTAGAGTAAAAATAAGCTAAGGCATGTTAAATTGAATCGAAAATCAAAAGTCATTGCGAAATCGTTGCGTGTCGAGTCACATTTAGTGTATGCAGACTTCCTGAGGAAAGCTTAATTGAAAATTTATTTATTTGTCTTACATTTCTACTTTGCATTTGATCGTCAATATCCCATCGACGTTCCTTTGACACGTAATGCGTGCGACACGGTTGTCGATGGTGCTACTTGTATCTTTTTCGAGCTGGTAGGTCCCCTTTTTACAGGGGTGCGTCTGAAGCGGTACCACCACGATGCTTATTACTGCCGCAAAATGGTAGTGTGAAAACACTATCGTGTTCCGGTTCAAAAGCACCGTAGCCAGCGTATTTACTGAGTAAACGAGATGTAACATCCTATATCTCATAGCAAGCAGCGCGTAGGTGGTATCCCTGGTATAGCCGATGTCAATGGGCGTTGGTGACCACTTTCCATCAGGTGGCCCTGACTGTTCGTCTGCCATCGTATACAAAAAAACCTATCTAGCAAGCTATAGCGTCGTCACGCGATGTTCCCCGAATTTCGCCAACTTTTCATATTATCGCCGTGGATCGTAACTTTTTCAAAGTTGTCTTTTTGCAAACGCCGCCCGTATCTAATAAAGGTTGACGCCGATCCTGAACTTATATTGTTTCCAACGTACCCCGCGTACGTGTTTTGCGAAATGTTTTGACGCAATTTGCACGAGACGTATGCGACGAAACGTGTCGTTGATTCGAAAGGTGAATTTATTGACACGTATGACTGTTAGATTTGAATATATTATTAGTATTCGTTTTGGTGATACCTACAGTATAAGTTATCGAAATGATCTTAGTTGTTATTATTGAGATGTTAGCCACTGGGCAATGCTCAACTAAATACATCGTAACATTTGTAATGGTACTTTGTTTCTATAGTTTGCGTTAATAATAAACGCATAAATATATCTTTTGTAATTGAAACGATTTTGTTTTCAGATTCGGTTAAGATATTTATCTTTGTCCTTTATACGGCATTAAGTTTACAACCAGCTACAGCTAACATATAAATAGCTATATAAAACCGAGCTGTCAATTAAACCAGAGCTGTAACGTCAGCATCTCATCTTTGTGGCATCGGATCCTAATTGATCCTTCAAACGAGGCCTCACCTTGTTAAGGGGATATCAAAAATCTTCTTTCTTGGCACGCCTTCAATGTGCGGAGCCAAAACTATATTCCGCCTTGTTTGCCATGTTTACAGAGGTCGTTGCTCGGTTAAGTTAATATTCTTTTTTATTGAAGTATATTTATAATTAATTCTTATTTAATGTTCTATGAGGATTATTGACTAATGTTTTTGTCATTATTAGTAGTCTCGGTTTTACCGCATTGTTTTTCACACACTTATAATATGATTTAATTGATGTATCACTTTAGAAAAAGAAAAGCAACTACAATTTTATTTCGTTGAAGTAATAATCGTTAGAAAATGAATTGTAACTTTTGACTAAAACTTTAATTAAAGTATATTTGTTTGATGTTTCAACGCCTAAAAATGTCTAGTAACCTCTTAGTTGCCGTTATAGTTTTTTTGTCGCAGCAAACAATGTTTTATTATAAAATTTGCCGGCATCTAATATGTCCTCCCTATGTATCTCCTTGGTCCTTAAACCAACCAAGGAAGCAATCCACGTGACGGTCCTTTCCCATGGCCCAAAAACGTTGCACCTATGACCCATATAAGGACCTCTAGTGCCGTGGCGTTCATTAAAAACTATGGCATTTAGGCCGTAGACGGTGGCATGTGGTCTGTGCGAAAGTGCGGCCACATTAGCCGGGCGCCTCACTCGGCCCACATCTCGAGGGGACCCCAATGAACCCACTCTGCGACCCCCACTCGACGACCCCTCGACCCGACGACCGCCCCGCTGGGTTTTAGGTTTGCTAAATTGTGCCCTGTGCCTAAATCTTGACGCGGCGGTAGTGGGTCGACGCTAATCTGAGATGACGTTTATGATGTCTTTGTTTTGGAGGCAATGTGATGTTGGTAAATATATTTTGCTTACAATCCACTAGATAAGTGTTCAATGATCCATAATTTTATTACAGTTTTCTTAAGTGTCATTTGAGATTTAGGTTTTTTTAGTATCTCTAATACATTCGAACTATATTTAGGAGGATGATAAGGTCGTGTTATGATAAACAAAAAATATTTTGTTTATTTATCAATTAACCATTTATGAAACACATAACAGAGTTGACTATATTTTTTTATTATCCGTTTAGTATGCTCTAATACAGTCAATTATTTGTTCTAGCGTCCATATTATATAAATCATCTGAATCGGCCCATATTCCATTACGCATCGATAACGATGCATTGCGGTCGGCGATGCTGGGAACTTATCCGATTAGCACCGGCCTCTAATTTGATAAAGTTCCTTCATTTTCGTGTTTTGTAACACAACTGTTGATAAACGTGTCGTATTTAATAATGATAAGAGCGATATTGTATAATACCTGCACATATTTAATCTCTCACAAAATTATCTCCATGTAATGTGGACAAGGTAATCGCAGCATTTTTTTACATTAATATAATCTTCCAGGAAAGTAAATGTAACAGTAATCCATTATCATTCATTTTTCAATACCGGTAACATTTAAATGACTCGCAAATGAATTCCATAACATAATTTTATCCCTATACCGACATGTCTGCTTTTAGTGCTCTGCATATGACTTAAAATTATTTGCAAACTGTCTCGACCCGAACGTTAAGTATGCCAATTTCGAGTTCCGCCATTGACTGCATATCAGGCCAAGGAGAGGGGCCCTCTAGGGGCAAGGGGCTGTTTGGGCGGCATTGACACACATGCATACAATCTTTAAACGCCTGAGATACTGACTCCACCCTGTCTTTTGCTTAGGCGCATTCAATGAAAGGGGCCAAGGCCTTACCTATGCTAGATGAGATAAACGATTCGGAAGATACGATTCAACCATCTTGTAAAACTGTCTAAACAGTAGGATGCGGAAGTTGTAATAAATCGTAACGACACATTCTCTCTCTACCCCTCTCTTTCTTTCTTTCTCTCTCTCTGTCTCTGTCGCACCTTAATGGTATTTTGGCGGATCTATTTTGACTCACTTTTCATCTAATGCTTGTAGGCAGACGCCTATTGCACCAATCCATTGCAAGATGGAAACGCACATACCTTTCTAATTATTCGGGATTTCATTAGATGATATTTGTAGCGGTTGTTGTCCTAATAACATTGAATTGCTGAATGGTATTTAGGTGTGACGGTGTGGATTTTTTCCTTATTTAATCCGCACTCAACATTTACTTTAACCTAAGGTTTTAACTCCATTCGACGGGTGGAATAATAACAACTTGAAAAAATGGTTGCGTAATCTGGCTCTTATATATGAGCATTGGACGTATGCATAATCTTACTCAGGCAATAGAGTCTACGCTTTTATAGAGAGAGAGAGAGAGAGTAAGGGATCTAGAATACAACAATTCTACGTTCTACACAAAATGTCTTGAAGAAACTACCCCCGCTTTGTAATCCATAATCGTAAACATTTTTATAGACTAAATCGTAACTTATTTATAATTATTATTATAATCATCATCATTATAATCAGCTCTTTACAGTCCACTGTTGACATAGGCCTTTCTCAATGAGCGCCATGACGGCCGATCCCCTCCTACTCGCCTCCAACTTGAACCGGCTTCTGCACGAAGATCGCCATCCTAGCTGGTCGGAAGTCGACCAACAATCCGTCTTCCCAAACGCGGCCTCCACTGCAGAACCTTATTGGCCCATCGACCATCAGTTCTTCTGACTACATGACCATGGCCACAATATATTTACACTAATTATGGTTAGTATTAAATATTAACCTTAGTGTCGTACACATAATTAATGCTCATTTCAAATATTTCGCAGTACACTTTTCTATATCGACCGCGTCTGTTAGCCTTTGAGCGCATAATTACATTTTCGTCCTATTTCTTTTCCTCTCTTTTGATTAAGCAACGAATAACCCGAGATGTCAGGCGGGTGGGGATGTCACAAAGAGTCTGATTTCAATGGGAAGGTCCGTCTCCTTCGTGTAACAATGTGCGCGATGTCTCGATATGACAAAACCCCGTCTCAAAAGGCTGCGCGGCGATTGCAGTACCTGCGTTCTTGGCTAGCGAGAAATTACTATGTTTGTGTGCGAGTCGTAATGTATTAATGTAACTAGCGACCCGCCCCGGCTCCGAACGGGTGCAATACTGATATCTGTAAAATCTATGGAATAATATGTAATTTTACCAGCGTTTCTGCACAATATTATGCATGAGTTATACATATAACCTTTCTCTTTAATTACTTTATTTAGTAAAACAACCGCATCATAATCCGTTGCGTAGTTTTAAAGATTTAAGCATATATAGGGGTATAGGGACAGAGAAAGCGATTTTGTTTTTAACTATGTAGTGATAATAATGTATGTCTATTAAAGTAATCTTTGAATGTCTTTAATAGTATCGTTCACCCATAAACTCAAAGACAGACAGACTTTACACTATTATGAAAAGAAATTAAGAGCTTTTTAGAAAAAGAACGAGAGCGCAGCACAATGACTTCGTTCAAATATCAATTATTTAATCCTATGTAAAGGTAAAGTTAGCATTTTCTGCTAATGCCTTTTGCTATTTGCAATAATTAAAATGTGCAATTATGTTTTACGGCAGTTACAGGTTGCTTCTAAGTTATAAATGGAAGATATATAGATTGATATTTATATTTCATAGTATATATTTATCCAAAACTCAGGCTTCTCTAAATGAAATGAAAAATAAACCCTCTTTAGACAAACACCTTACACGGCTTCGGCATGTTAAAACTTTCTTTTGATCTACAAACACGAAGCCGCGATAAGTCGTACACCAAAAGAAAACATTTCTTTCAATCTCCAGAAGCCGTTGGCGTAAAAGTGTGTGTTTGGTTTTACGTAAAAATCGAAATTAATCATTCGAATGGTCCACGGGACTTCGCGCCACGTACGTCAGGGCTCGTTCATTAAAACCTCTATAACTGATGAGATGAACATTCTTCGCGGTCTTTTTCTGGCATTTCGAAAGGACGAATGTCACACGTGAATCCGATTTGTTTTTAACGCGTAGAAATACGTATGTAAAGTATTTGTAGCAGGGGGTTTTGTTGTACATTTATTTGTTATAATTATTAGATGACTTTGTTGATTTATCTCAGTGCATATTAGTTTTATCATTTATTATTTGAGTTAGGAATTAAATTTCTAGTGCAGTCGTACTGTTTAGAAAATTATTCATCGATATTTAAAAATCATTCTGCGAAGATAGTTAACACCAAAGTTAATATTTATGTGTGAACAATTTTACTTAACTTTTTTTAAATTTGTTTTATTGTTGCTTTATTAAAATGTTTATGCCAGAGTAAATATATACATTAATAACAATAAATTTAGTCTACTATAGTTAAGTAACTTAGATTTTTATGTTGGAGACATGTAATTTATTGTGCGTATTCGTTTGTGCAGGTTATTTATCTACTAAAAATATATTTAAAAATACGGTAAGGAATATTAAATGAAAAATAATACTTAACTTACTATTTTTGCACTCGACTTAAAGGTTGTTTGGTATTGGGTGTTATCTCTGATAAGGTATTTGTATTCGTTTTGTATTGTTTTAAAATTGAAAGGCACTTGTCCACTATTTAATGCAAACATAAATGCTAAACTATATAAAAGTACGCGCTTTAACTGAAACACCCACGTTCCTGTTTAACTCATAAAGAAAGATCGTGTTCCGAATAAAATATATCTTAGCGATTCAGGTATCCTTTCGATAATATCGTTTACATTTACGTTTACATCAGAGAAAGGTATGACTTAGTTTGATTGAAAATGAAAGGGGATATGCCTCTTTGACGTACGAAACACGGTTAGCGTGGAAATTATTTTCAAAGGCAATCCTCCAAAAACGCTGTTAGCAGATTAATTGGCTCCCCACTTGCAGTTGTGCTCGGCTTGATCAGCAGTAGATTCGATTGGATTTCAGTTTGCAACGCATGTCGCTATATGCATGTATCGTTCACGTACTTATGGGCTATATATTATGTTGAATGTATATATCATTCTTATTAACCGAGCTATATGAGTATAATATTATATCTTTATTTTCTCTTCAAAAAGGTTAACAAAGTATCTTAAAAAACTAGTAAATAAGTGTAATGTCCCTAGTACAGAGACTAGTCCATGAATTAGGTTCCCGTAAGAACCTGTGCCTCTGTAGCCTTGTGGAAAGAGCGAGTGCTTTAGAATCCGGAGGTCGTGGGTTCGAATCCTGCGGTCTCAACAAATTTTTATGGTTGTTTCCTGTTGGTTAGGGCAATTTGGGCCGATCGCTCAATTGTCTAAAAAGTAAGATGATCCATGCGTCGGATAGGCTTGTAAAAAGTCTATCCAACCACCAACCCGCATTGAACCAACGTGGTGGGATTCGGTCCAAAAACTGTTGTCTTCAAAATAATATGCAGTGTTAAAAGTGTCTAGGTACGGTTAACCCATAACCTGTATGTACCTAGCTCTTACATAAATAATAACTTAACAATAAAGACGCAATGCTAAAAGAGGTATTGATCTATAACTTAATATTGAGCCAGCTTACCGGAAAACTCAGTCGGGCTAGTGTCCCGTTTAAGTTGAAGTAGTGATTTGAAGTTTTTGTGTATTTTTCTCATATCAAAAGTCCTAATATATTATATCTTAAACCTCGAATAAACTTTTTAACGGGATGCTTCAACAGTAATTATCTCGATCTCTCCCTTTCTTTCTCTTAGCTGTTTTAATCACGTTACTGAACTGTGGAAGGAGGTGGAAAGGAGTCGGAGTGGAGGGTGTTGCATCGGTCTACAAATTGGTCCAAACCAGTCGCAGTAGAGTACTAATATGTACGTACGGTATCAGAGATAGGAACCGTGATGGCAAAATGTTTGTCCGAGCGGAGAATATTTGCCCCGGATTTGGGTCTATATTATATCTACAAAAAAGCTAGGGCTTACGTTGTTTTGTAATTTTTGTGTGAATTGTCTGCTGTTGGCTTATGTACGGTTGGTTAATATAGGTAGAGTTCCTTTAAGCGTAGCGTTATCAATGTTAGGTTTGTTTGAACACAATGTTATTGAAATAACACAGTAATTTGTCATGATAATTTTGTAAACTATCTTGGTATTTTGTTCTAAGTTAATAGGATCCTTATCAAATCCACTAATTTACTGAGTTTTCGCGTTATGTATATTATTGTTACCGACGTTTTGGATTCTTTCCACTATCCATCAATCCGAAACGTCGGGAATAAAATTATAATTAGCTAACGCGAAAAATCCGTAAATTTGGGGATTTAATATGTATAATAAAATAAATAATTAATAGAATACTATGAGTCAATTTTGGAATTCAGCGGCCGATTTATATTACAGACAGGACAGACAACTGTGATGATTATATTATGGGCACAAGAGTACGCGCATACACAGGTATGCTAAATTTTACCGGTGGTAGGTCCGGTCCCCTGTTTACAGGAGACCGTCTGGGTGGGTACCACCGCGGTGCCTATTTCTGCCGCGAAGCAGTAGTGTGAAAACACTACTGTGTTCCGGTTTGAAGGGCGCCGTAGCCAGCGTATTTACTGGGTAAACGAGACTTAACATCCTATGTCTCACGGTAGGCAGCGCGTTGGCGATACCACTAGTATTACCAATGTCTATGGGTGTCGGTGATCACTTCCCATCAGGTGGCCCGACTGCTCGTCTGCCTGCGTATGCCATAAATAAAAAAAAAAAGTTTGAGTAAGAGCCCTAAAACCATATACTATTTTTTATTACGGTACTTGTATCCTTTCCTCGATGTGGGAATCATAAGTAAGTTACTCATTGTACTACGCAGTGCTCTTATTTTTGTTTATAGTTATCTTATGAAAAATAATTTTGTTGAAACATTACAAATTCTTCGTATGATTTTGTCAGATAATTAATTTAGTTATTACAAAACGACAGACAATATAATTACAAGAGACATAGAATGGTTATTGTATCTAAAGATATGGTAAAACTTTCGTGACAACTTATAAGTAAAGTAGTTTGTGTTCCAAGTTTGCACGATCATTAAATGTCCAAATGTTTCTAGCTTTTTGCTTGGGCAATTTTAGTAAATTAGCAAAATAAAAAAACAAAAATACTAACTTTATAATACGACTGCAATCGTGCGGTCCTTTCTCATACCGGAACAAAGCACAAATCATTTCCAACAATAGAAAACTCATTACAATAAGTTAATTTTCCTCCATGCAAATTCTTATAACTCAGTTCGCTTTGAAAAGTATGTTAATTGGGTTCATTTTGAGATCAATTAAAGTAGAAAAACATATTCGTTTAGTCCTTTTATTGCACACGAAGTCAGACGAGCAGTCGGTCACCTGATGGAAAGTGACCAACAACGCCTGTGGACATCGGCAATACTAAGGTTGTTACCAACCCGCTGCCTACCATGAGACATGGGGTGTAACGTCTCTTTACAGTCCAGTAAATACGCTGTTAAATTAAACGATATATTTGTATTATATATGTATATGCCTTGAATAAAAACAGAATCGTGATCAAAGTCAACTTTTAGGGCAAATTGGGCAAACGAAGGGGATGGCAAAGCAGTCATAAAACGAGCTTACTATACTCTTGAACTTTCATTGCGTTTCATTTGTGAAGCTTAGGTATTTTAAAATTGATTTTAGTAGTTCTTTTATATTTGTATAATGAACAATTCAGACGTTTAAAACTGTACAGTACATGGAGTAATGGAGGCCCTAAGCGCAAACGTGTGCTCTCCACTGACCCGGGCGGGTGGTTAATTGTGCGGAAATTCGTTACGTGAGCACATGGAAACCTCCTGCCCAAACAGTTTCCTTCCACGCGGGAGATTTTCCCGATATTTGTATGTTTAAGCGATACAAGTTTATCATAATTAGCTCGGTATTAGCCGGTTGAATTGCGAGCTATGGTTGTTATTACTCTGCTAGCGGGTGTGAGAATTTTGTCGATTTAAACCGCGCATTACTTTAATGCGTTGGTTTTATTATGAATTTCGTTTTAAAAGGAGAAAAACTTAATTTTTTCAGAAACTTAGCTGTTTTAGTAATATTGTGATCTATTACAGATAAGTAGTTGTTTTTTAAATAATAGGCATGTGCATTTAAAATATATGTATGAATTATTTATTAACATCATCATCATTTTCATCAACCTGTGTCAGTCCACTGCTGGACATAGGCCTCCCCCTAATGCATGCCACCGATCTGATCTTCGGCTATTCTATTATATTCCTAACTTAGTCGTCTTAAAGATCTGATTGTTTCTGTTGAATCATCTAAGTAAGGTTACACGTTCATAAATTAGTAATTCGTCATCATTACTCATTAGTTGATGTGAAGATAATGATCATACACTCTGAATTTATATCCATTAGAATTGCCATTATATCTACAGATTTTCGCTAAGCACACTGCGGCGTAAAATAATTAACTAATAGTTAAGTGACAAAAGTAGGAATTTATTTAGTAAGTTAAGCATTATTTTGTTTGAAGGAGACCACATAAATGGATAAGGGTCATACAAGATTGTGGATACAGTGAAGGAAATGATGGCTGAATATCCCCATCTCATCTCCATTCATTACCCCCACCCCCGAGTTATGCCTCATTAGACCCCTAGCCGTACTCTCCTTATTTCTTATTTAACATCCGAGCCTGGGACCGTATCAGTGAATTATTCATCGGAACTTGTTGCCTGCCCTTATGACGCTGAGACGAGAGAGTAAATAGTTGTGCCGGTTTATCAGAAAGACTTTTTGTGCTTAGCCGTGCTCGTTCTAGAATTTTCGATGGTGCTCTCTGACCTTTGCATATAAAATATAAAAAGATGTGTCAACTATATTTTTCTTAGTATTAAGCCAAGTTTGTTGTATTTAAAGTAAACTATAAGGGTTAGCTTAATTATAAAAAAAAACCTAGAAATGTAACTAAACGTGATGATTTTATTAGTTTTTGTTATATTGCGTTGTCTGTACTCAATTTTACCATCTAATGTCTGTATTCTTGAAAATTATTAAATAAAATCACGTTACTCTATCTCGTGACGTTGTTAAACGCATTTTCTGTTAATACGTTTCGTCCGCAGTTTCCTGCTCATGTGTTTGCCTTTCTCGAATGAAAAAATGTTAGACTCGTTTAAAAAAGCTTCTGGCAAATATTTGCAGACGGATGTGTTGCGCTTGGAACGAGGTGGACCTTTTTCATGCGCGACTTTGTAACATTTTGTAAAGTCATGTTGGAATATTTCTCAAATATGATATTAATAAACGTTTAATTAATTGATTTTTTTTCGTTTGATATATCTGAGTTGTAACGATTTAAAATAAAATTCTTTTATGCCTTCATAAACTTGATTTGCAAGAGGTGTAAGTGGTAATCGCACACATGAGTTTTTTGGAGACATCTAAAAGGAAACTTTGTTTAAAAAAAATAACGGTTAGATAATAATGGCTAGATGATCAAGTTAGACCTTTAACCTGTTAGATACTCTAACGGTTTTATGTGTTTGACCTATTGCAACGTAATGAATTAATACGTTGCGCTATTTAAACCTTTCTGTCGATAGTACTTCGCAGCTATTTCACATGCACAATGTATCTGCTCTGAAGCATCACAGCGGTGTAATTCATTGAAACGTCGCTATATTGCAAAGCCTTCGTATTTCTGTCAAGCTATCTTCGAGTCAGAGACGCCAAATTTCACAAGCCATCGAGTCAAAGTATTCAGGTTGCCTCTCGAGAATTTTAGCATCAAGGATAAGCGCCTCGTCTAGCCTGCGTATAGGCGTTTTTGCGAGTTCGTAGTAGACTTGAGTAACTTACAAGGCCTTAGATGTAAAGTAAATTCTAGGAGCAGTCGGATCCGTAGTCTTACGCATGCTAGAGATTGTTTAAATGGTTAGATGAAGAGTCCTGCGCCAGCAGCCTATCAGGCTGATGGTGAAAATTAGCTGCTGAACTCGGAGGTGTGTTGTTCTTGAATCCTGTCAGATAGACTGAACATTAATTTTGTTTTAACTATGTATGGTAAAGTGCAATTTCTCGATCTTAAAATTGCTGAAAAGTAAGATGATCCATTAGTCTGGTTATGTGCTATTAATGTCGATCACGTCCGCCGATTGGATCAGCGTGATTTGCTATAGTTTGAAATATGTTGCAATTGGATGTATTAGGGTGTCTTGATTCAGTTGGACATAATTCAGGTTAATGTGTGAGAAATTGAACTGCTGTTTATTGTTCTAGATACATTTTGTTGTTATTTGTTTAGAACTAGTTCTAAGATTAAAGACTTTGAAATTCATTCAAATTTTGTTTTAAATATGTGATGAAAAGTAGCACTTTTCTTTAAAATTGGATGAATGTAAATTTATGTAGATCACATTAGCTCTTGGTTTTTATGTTGCTATTTAACGAGTCAGCAGTCCGCGAGATTTTTATAAATTGGCCGTGATTTGTTATATGTTTTGAGAAATGTTCGCAATTTGTTTGTGTTAGCGGTGTCTTATTTAGTTTGAATAATTGTTCAGTTAATGTTTTTGTACGAGGCACAACGGGACTCTGTTTTAGTTTCGTTTCTCTGAAATAACAGTTCTTTAATATTTGTTATTTGTTTAGACACTGAGTTACTGAGATAAAGCACGAAACTATATATCACTTTGTGTGACTCAAACAATATTAAAGTACGGGAATATAAATAATGGTCTGTTATTTTTTAGCTATAACATTGAAAATAACAATGTCTTGTATAACTTTATTATAACATTAGAAAGAGTAAAAAAGTGTTGGATAATAATACGGGCGATTTGAGTGAATTTTGAAATTTCGTATTTCGATAAAATTGGAATACGTACTAAATATTAATAAGTTAGTTTTAAGCAATCGATCGGTAACAAGATCATCGTCAGCTTGTGATAGTCCACTGCTGGACATAGGTCTCCCCTAATACCCCTATCCATTAGAGGGTTTTTGGACCGTATCCCTCCACGCTGGTCCAATGCGGGTTGGTGGGTGGCCCGACTTTTTACATGCCCACTTCATGTAATAAATTTACCAATATCTAGCGTTAAAATATTTCAATAAACCTTAACGCTTGTTTCGTGCGATAGTATATTTCTACTTTATATCTTCAAGTAATTAATTCCATCCTCGATAACCGTGACTTGGTTGCGTGCCTCGGTGAACCGGTATCATTAAGCCATCACGGCGTCATTTGTAAGGGGTCGGTTGGTTAAATAACAATTAGCGCCTCGCGACTCGTGCAACGGAAGCGTGTGAAAGCATTCCTGTGTCAGGGACGGGAGACACGCCATCCCGTACACTATGTCGGGATTATCGCTGGATAGGGGAGAGTCAGTTCGTGTCGTTGCTTTGAGTCGAGCCAATGTGTGTCTTTTGTGTTGGTACTAGGTAAATGCTTGGTGAGATATGAGGTAACTTGTAATTTAGTACGTCTATTAGGATTGTAGCAGCAGAATAGGAAGTGACTTATAAAAAATATATTATTAAATACGTATTAGCCGAGATATTGAGCTAGATTATCTGTGCCACGCTTATTTGGTAAACTGCATTTGTAAAACTATTTTAAAAATATTGTTTTCACAATCTCTCTCTAATTGCCATACGATAGCTACAATCATCGAAGGCTAATAACCAAGATGTGGAATATAAAAATTTATTTTGTGTCGTAACCGTGACGATCTTTTCCTTTGACTTCACTTTTAGTAAACTTGTTAAATCGTTGCTCTTTATCGACTCGGTAGTTATGGTGAGCCCATGGATTTAACTTTGTTCGATAGTTTCGAAGACGCGAGTCCATATATTGCCGTGGGTCGAGGGGGTCGAGGGACGTTATCTTACCCGTATAGCTCCATTACTATATCGCTGAGGGATTTCGCGGGCTTTGCAGAGTGGATGGAGTGAACGTGTTATGTTTCCCGCTTTTATTTTTATCTAATGTCCCATCTTTTATGGTAACAGTTAACCTCGATTGAAACACAATACGCCTTAAGGAAAACGTATTACTACGTGGACCAACCACCAAAAGTAACGATTGCTTTCAATGCCCACCGTGTTGAGGTTTTATAACGCCGTATTCTTTTATAACTGCAAAATGTTATAGTAACTGTTTCGTTGGCAGTTGTTCTCATTTGATATGAGTGTCGTGTTTTTTGACAAGTGAATGTACAACTTGTGAGTTGAAAACGTAAGTGCTGTGACTCAACTATAGTGCGCTGTGTCGATATTAGGATGCCTGGTTTGTACAACCCGACATTGTATAGGTTCACTATCGTGCGGTGCTTGAATGATTAGCGTAAGGAAGTGCGTGTTTCTTACGATTGATCATTGCAGAAACGATCTTACATATACAAAGTGTCATCAAAAATGCTGACGACGTTTTGAGGTGAGGTGCCGTTTAGTACGGAAGTGCGTATATCGACGGACACACACACACTTGTATGCACCAAGTGTTAAGTGACACTGTAACTGCTGACGAAGATGTAACGTGAGGTGAGGTGCGGTGCGGCATGAGCGCGCGCTATGCAGCGTGGCGGCGCGTGCGCGTGGCTCGGAGCGCCGTGCACGCGCAAGAACGGCGCTGTGTGCTCGTGCAGGGTGCACACGGCGCTGCTGCAGGTCAGTGCAACCAGGAACCGGTGGTGCATGTCGGTACCCCCGTTAAAAAGTTTATACTCACCTTGTAGTTAAAAACGGCTGTACTAACGGGAACAAAGTCTTATTTCAAAACGTCAGAAGCGGACGCGTTCTTATTGTTGAATCGCGTTTGTTTTACAATCTCCATGCGATTTTTTTTCTAATAAAAATGCCCGGCTTTTTGGTTTGGCCCAATTGCAATGAGAATTCGGTGTTATGCGTGATTGTACAGATTGAATTGAGTAAATCTACAATCTCGTCTCTATGGTATTAATAACCGAAGGTACCGAACCGGGGTACTAAAAACCGAGCAAGTAAGAAAACTAGGTAAGTAATATAAAATACTGCGTGCAAAATAATTACACTCACCAAGTGCAAATCAATAATGCCTTTTTTCATTAATGGTTAACAATTCTCAACGACAATACGTTCCCGGCTAATTCAGAAGCAAAGCATCTTACACGCATTTTAACTGTAAAACAGATACAATAAAACAACTGTATCCCACCTACAATACAACTGAAACAACTTTACCGCGTGAAAACCAATAAACTAACAACAATACTAGTGATTAATCGGCCGTGATATTTAAGCGTCGGGTACAGTACCGGCGTACAATCGCCCCACCCCCACGGGACACTCATTAACGCAGTAGTCGACAATGGGCCGATAATTGCCGGCCAGTAAGCCACCCTGATTAAAACATCCGGGACGAATTATTCCACCACCCCCTCTCTATGGAGGGAGGGATATTTGGATGGACCTTTTCTGGTTGGCCAACGATTTGGACTGCAGGAAGAAAGTTAGTTTTGAACGTATAAACTTCTAGATACGTTTGTACTCCATTTTTCAGGCGGAATTTCGTTTATAAAAAGCTATAAAACCAGAAAAACTGTATTTATTATCATGTATAGTATTCGAGTTAAAAGTAAAAAAAAAATATCTAACTGTAAAAATGTTATTATTGGTACACGAATGTCAACTTTCCTAAGATCTATTATAAGACTTCTGCTCGGCAATTTTTTTTCGCTTTAGTATAGTTTATTATACTCTTTCCCCAAAATAGTAAGGTATATATACAATATCGTACAAATTTACTAGGACTATGATAAAAAAAGAAAGGTTCCTAATCATTTGTATATCCTTAAATCTTGCGTGTATGCAATATAAATAATCGTCATATAATGAGATGAATTAGTTTCATTCAATGACAATAGTTTTCTAGTTAAATGAAAGTTGTGTTACGAATTCGCACAAAATTTCGGCTCCCGTAACGTGCGTTTCAGCACTTGATATTGTTTACCTCTGAAATATAGATCTACCTAGCTCGTGTAGTTGCTACGTTGCCTTGTCTTGTATTCCAGACGAATATTTCTCGCCACTTTGCGCTCTCAAGTCGTCTATCCACCGCCACGGAGATGATTCACACCTGCCTAAGTAACTTTCTAAGATAACCAAATAAATGTATATGTTGGTGAAGAATACGATATGATCATAAAATTATTATAGCTTCTCTATAAACGTGACGTGATGGTGAAGTTAAACTACGGCTTTCAGTTTTCTGCCACTGGCTTTTGTAATATTATGGTTTGAATGCACTAACAAGGTCCAATATTGAACATTTTATTTCTCTTGATTCGTTATTTTTTGCTGCAAATATTTTGTTAATGCTATTTTTCTTCTAGTATATTGACCGATGTGTCAATTAAAATTAACGTCTGTTATTGGTTTCTCTGCCAGAGTCAATAAAAAAAATGGACTGAATATAAACTCGACGATATCTAAATTGCTTTTTATCATTATTGCAGTTTGTTGCTGAAAATTTTGGTTAGCCGTCATTGATATTAATTCACGTTTAACAAAGATAGTATCCTCTGGACATTGTTACGCTATCTCCTAATTAAAAAGTTCCATATCTTGTTCGTCTGTAGGATTTATTTAAACAATAACTTCTAATTATTCACTTCTTTTTTAAATATCCACAGACATTGTGATTAAATCATTCGGCCTCCACCTTAACAGGAGTTTAGAGCTAATTGGAATCTCGCGATATTTTTGTCGAAGGGAAATCAATAAAGCGGACCATTCACCGCTGACCCGGTTTGATTTCCGTGCTAATTCAGTCAGCCACATTGTTTCTTTTGTCCAGATGAAATGAGAGAAACTGTTTCGAGTTTATTTTTTGTTTCAGAATCGATTGTTGATTCAAATGGTGGTCCATTTTTATTCGTTTTCAATGAAAAGTCTACTTGACTTGAAAGTTCTCTGACCGGTAAATGTTAATCGAAACGTTTTTGAATATTTTCGGTTATAGATTTTAACGAGGACTCTCACGTATTAGTTTACTTTTCTGTGATATCATTAATTTTGCCGTTTTTGGTTTTAGTCCGTTATCTTAGTGAAAAGATGTTCTATGAGTCTTTAAAACTCAGGCATTTCAGGCAATGTTCCGATTATATAGCTGGATAAAAAGTAGCAAATTTTCTAAGAATAGCTCTGCTAGTGAGACTTTGCGCCGCTCTTCTTTGAAGATCACATTTGAGTGACCTACAAAATTGAACTTCTTGCCGGGCAAAACGATGATAACTAGTTTGTATTAAGGTCTCGTATTTGTATACTTAATATAAACTAGTTATCTTCGTTCGTTATCTAGATTATTGTATTGCATCATATCTATCATAAATAAATACCGAGTTTTGTAGCCCCTTTCAATAAATGACTAATCATTGGTTATGACAAGTTTTTTTTAACAAGATTTATTATGAACTACCTTCGAACAGCGGTTCTGCCCGCGTGTTAATATTAATTTGTAATTATTTATCATGCACTTGTCACAACGATTTTTGTATGCCATCCTGATAAGCTATGTTATCGTAATGTTTCTGCGTGAAATTGAAACAAACATACATCCATTCTTATAAACTGCGCATCAACAACATTAGTAGTTTAATATTCAAATGTAAACCAACACGACGTCATCAACGTTACTATTCACGCTCGAGTGTCAACTTAGACGGCTGTAATCTCATTTCAAACTGAAAAATATCCTGAACGCGACTCGAGACGGGTGTAAGTGACGCCTGGGGAAATTAATAGGTTTCTCACTTGAATAAACACAATCCTCTCATGTAATTGAATGATAACATGATAGCGAAGCGTCGAGATACAGTCGTAGGACTGAGATGACTTTACTCGTACTTGTTCACGAATGCCGGGAAATTAAGGTAGTGCCTATTTATATGAATGGTTCGTTTACATTGTAGTTTGTTGAAGATTTGTGAAAGTAATAGACGCCGTTTTGTTTCTGTTGAAGTCTATAATTCTTTTAGTGTTCTGTAATATTCCAGTTTTTATATATGTACTTAATATTTCATTCTATTTCTATCTCATCAGTCACGTTACATTCGCGGATCGTATTATTTGTATAGGATCTTACATTTCGACTGAAGTCAAATATTCAGTAGGCAGTGATAAAATATTTAAATAAAGGATACGACGGGAAACTTACCGATACCGCGCGAGGGCACCCTAGAGAGTCTGGACGTGGTTGACGTCACTCTTCATCCCGCAGGACTTTAGAGGCGACCAGACGGCGTTAATGGAGACCTACTGCGACTTGAAGATATATTTTGTATTTCCTCTTTATCTGTGGAATATCTTTATTTATAAGTGTTCTTAATGTAGTTGCGAGATTGGGACTTGACGGTGTTTCGATACCGTTTAATTTTATTTATCTATGTGTATTTATTGAGCTTTCGTGTCATTAAATTAACTTGCTGAAAAAAACCCAACCTGCGGATTTAAGTTTCAAGATTTTAAGCAACATTTTATACACTTACTAATGCCATGAAAACAGGTCGACAAAAAATTAGTCGACCGCGACTCAAGCATGAGGCGTTTTAGGGGACTATTTATTACAGATTTTGTGTAATTTTCAAATTAATATAACAAGCATCACCTTAAATGTTTCATTACTCCACATTTATTACTTGCAAGAGTTCTGTGTGAAGTTCCAAAATCAAATAACGCCTTTGTGTACGAAATACTCAACGAATTCTAGGGCCCGCTTGGTAATAAGCGGCGACAAAGGATGACACAAGGCATTTTTCCTTTGGCACGTCCCATTGAGGGTATCGGTGATGGTGTAGGGGACACGGCCGTCCTATTTATTGCTATGACCCGGTCCTGGGTCGTTATACGAACGTCTTATAACGTTTTCTGCTTAAAGATTAAGAAACACTTTAACGAAGATTGAAAGAAATAAGAATATCTGTAATTTATTTTTAATTTTCTTAGCTGGAACCATTCCTGAAGCTTTAATTTATTGCATATAAATGTATAATTTGCTACGTAAAGTAAACCGTCAAACTTAACGAAGATTTTAAGAAACTGTTAAAACTTGGTACCTTAGTAATTAAATAGACACTCAACACATTTCATTTGTGCTTACAGGAGTTCGCGACACTAACGAAGGAGCTGAACCAGGCGCGGGAGCAGCTCCTGGAGAGAGAGGAGGAGATCTCCGAGCTCAAGGCCGAGAGGAACAATACGAGGGTGAGTTCTAGAAAGAGAAATAATTATGAAATGAGATGATCTGAGATAATTAGAGTTTAATTATGTATACATATGGTCACGGTATACATTTAAGATTTTTTTGACCTTGAACTGTTGAAAGAATCTAAAACGTCGGGTTTAATTCTACAATCACCGTAAGTCCAATAAGATACAAACATCAATAAAATCATGATTAGTATTCGCGTAGACAACAGAAAATGTCGTGAACAATTTTATATGCGTCTTAAAAAAACGATCTCTTTGTAAAAAAAGTCTGCTCGCTTTGTAATAACGCCGACTTTAAAGATAAATGTGAAAAACATGCCGCTAATATCAATCAAGTCGTTATTTTAAATTAGATACTAGAAGTGAAACGGAATGAAGTGAAATTAGGAAGCGGATACAAGAAAATTCTTAATTAAATATTACGATGATTTGTGAGGCCCGCATATCATCGTTAAGTGTAAACGTTTACTTTAATCTTCTGGACCCAACAGAAGTTTCCTAGCTCAGAAGCCATATTTCATGGCGAAAAGAAATCTTGTTAAGGTATATTATACTTCTCACTTTAATCATTCTTGACTGATGCAAATCCTTATTCGTGTAATGGCTGACAAAGAACCGGGAACGGCTAGTCTAACAATGGACGTGTGTAACGCTAAAAAGTAATTTCTTTACGCTCACCGTCGGAATACGCGTATTGAATAAGACATCGCGGCTGCAGGCCCCGCCCGGCCGGGGGATGAATTTTGAATAAGCGACCGTAAAGGGAGATTCCTTTAGTACCGGCTTGGTTGAATTCAAAATCTAAATTTTAGAAAAATTTCTATGCCCGCTTTAAAAATAAATGTTGGTTTTGGTTTCGGTACCTAGTAAATTAGGTCTTACCATTATTTGAATATTTAACGCAATTTTTATTGTTTATGTTGTATAGTATATGTTGTGAATATTTATTGTATATATTGTAATGTATATTATGAACCACATAATTCTGTTTTTTTTCTTCTTCAATTAAATTATCACGGAACAATTCATTCGCCATAGACTTGTATATATTTATAGACTCAATTTTTTCCATTGCGATTATTAGAGTAAAAATCAGCCGAATCATAGAACTGCCATAGAGTCTTTAGGCTCTTTAGAACACCCTTTTTTATATCATCATCATCATGGCCTCCCTAATACACCTACATCCATTAGGAGGGTTTGGACCGTATCCCATCGCGCTGGTTCAATGGGGTTGGTGGGTGAACTCGACTTTTACATGCCCATCCGACGCATGGATCATCTTACTTTTCAGACAACTGAGTGATCGGCCCAAATTGCCTTAACCAACTAGGAAACAACATTGAAAATGTGTTGAGTCCCGCAGGATTCGAACACGACCTCCGCTATCTATAGTAAACACCATTAGGCTACGGAGGCAGTGCACGGACGCAGAGCTTTTTTATATGCTTTAGGAAAAGTGTTTAGTTTCTATTGCGGCTTTCATCACGTTATTGGTTTAAAAAGGATGTAAGCCTTTTTGGTTAATATCTGATTCGTTTCTTATTTTTAGCAAAACACGTTACGCTTAACAGTCCATTTGCTAATAACGACTCCATGATATATTTAATGGAAATTACGTTAATCATTTATAAATTAAGTACGTTGTTTACTAAACCTAAAAGCCGATACATGTAAAGTTATTTCCAATTTAGTTTTGATATAGTTTTCATAATACCCTTACATTTTCTACGAGACTAGTTTTGAACTAAAAATAATTCCCAGGTATCAATTGAACTTATATGTATTGAAAGAAAGGCGGTCACAGTGACGGCTTTAGGATTAAAGTCGTAGTGAACGCTTGAAATAAAAATCCGCAGCGAAACACTTCCGAAGCACTTCTCTGAATTAAATTTAAATACACGTGTGGTATATAACACGCTCGCCTTTACGCTCTCGACTGTAAACGGCGTGCTTTTTACAGTTCTTGCTCGTATTAAATTCGCTCGAAATAGTCGCAAAAATTGTTAAGCAGCGTAAGTTTTATTGTGAAATGATGTGATGAAGTGGCTCTGAACCTTCCATTGATGATTAACGGTACATCAGTCTTTGAAAGAGTCAGTAAATATTCAATGTTTCGTAGGTAAGTTTTAGCTACGTCGTCTTCTAACCGGACCATGGCACAATTATGCGATTTTTGTAGGTGATATGTTTCGTTTTATGGGGAACGTCTGGGGCGGTACCACCGCGGAGCTTATTTCTGCCGCAAAGCAGTAGTGTGTAAAATATATTCGTATTTGATATATATTATATTACTGTGTAAACGAGGCAGCGCATTGGTAAAACCTCTGGTATTGCCAATGTCAATGGGCGTCAGTGACTATTTTCCATCAGGTGGCCCGACTGCTCGTCTGCCTTCGTTGGTAATAAAAACAAATGCGAACAAGAAATATTTATAAATCACGAGTTTAGACATTTGTTGTTTCAGCATATTGCAGATGCGATGTTTGGTCCTTTGCAGTCGTTTTACTGCACCATTTGTATGTAATGAAATAAGATAACTGAATACAACACTCACAAGCAGAGAAGTAGTGAATTAATTGTGTTTTTTTCTTCATTCCTTTAAGCTATATGCAATATTACTGTGATCCAATATCTGAATGCAAAAATACAAACTGTAGTTAAACCGAATTAGGCTCTAAATTGATGGAATTAAAAAAAACCTCAGCAATATGGCAGCATTATACAAAAGGTGTTTTTATTAGATAGGTTTTTATCATTAATAAAAACGCTATATGTGTGACGGATGCTATTTTGTAGTTGAAGGGTACAGTTCTTACGTCAATTCCGAGTCTCAATTAAACTAAATATGGGAAAGAACATCCTATAACTACTACCCGTGGTTTTCAACGCCTTGACTAAGTATTTACAATAGGCCAAACGAAGTGTGGTATCATCATCATCATATCAGCTTAACAAAGTCCACTGCTGGACATAGGCTTTCCGATGAGCCGCCAAGAAGTACGGTCCTGCGTAGTTCGTAATATACATACAGTAAATTAAATTATGTTTAAAATATTTCCACAAAATGTACTATTAATTTAATAGGCGATCTGTGACAGCGGAACATTAACATAAACCTTGTTTAGATATGATACTTTACGATGCAAATAATTTTGCAGAGGTCTAAAGAGTTGCTAAATTATCTGTGATTTTCCAAGAAGAGCCGAGTTATGTATAAGTGCTAATTAATAAACATTTATCTGTCTTTTTACAAACGTTTTTTGTGGTTTGAAACTATCACAATTATGTAACACCAAACCAAACGTGGTGAAGGCGGGATACATTTAGAATGGCCACCGCATCGGGCGATAAAACCTTGTTTATTGCTCATCGCGAGGTTTTTCTACGTGGAAATTTACGATACGAGGACGCGTCGCTTGGCAAATTGGAGTCTCACTAACTAGAATGGCTCATTGCAACCGATCCGTAAAGCAATTTGTTAAGGCCGTCTACCGTATGGCAGATGAAATAACGGGATCATCTTTTTTGTGTTTGTTGCGGATTGCTTTAGTAATATTCACACTTTGAAAATTGTGTATTTGTGTCATCATGTCGTCCCCGACGAGGTGATTCGAATTCCATTCGAAAAACTTTTGAAAGGTGAAAGAATTTGAGAACTGATTAATTTAATGTAATTAATCACTAAAATAGACTACATACCTCATGTTTCTCTGAGAAAAGTGGACATACATGCACTACATATCTGATGGATAGGGGTATAGCTTACCATCATCGGAACGATATCTTCGCTCGTCTTGTTTTTTTTTATTAAAAGAATATTATTGTTCTAACCAAAAAATAGTATTAATAATTAAATAATAATTTAAGGTAGGTCGTTTTAGGTTATAGAAATGTTCTTTATTCGTCTGTACAATACAATTAAAAAAAAAATTGTATTGTAACAAATAAGACAATTCTTACGGATTTTATCCGCGTTTAATTACTTTACAATTATTTCTTTTATTTACGCGATTATACATATCAAATCCCTTTTTTCAAACCAACATCAAAAATTAAGAAATCGAAAGATATGTCAATTTTTTAAATATAAACTGATGGTTATTCGAAAAACATATAGAGATACAGACATATACCAACTTAGTCTGCCCGTGATCATGGATGCTGAAAAGAATCCGAAACGTCGGGAATAAATATATTTTTAAGTAACGCGAAAAATCCGTAAATAAGTGGATTTGATACTTTACAATTGTTTAAAATTATACCCGACAATTCAAACCTTTCCTACAGTCCATGGTTACGGTACGAACTAAGTTGTTGGACGTCGAAATGTCACCGTTAACTCGGCTGCTGTCTTTTATAAAATTGACGGTAGCGGAATACGTAAAGTAATCGCGTAAGCAACAGAAAATACTATTCATCATATTTCAATATGTTATTTCTTCTTCAGTTACTTTTAGAGCACCTAGAATGCCTGGTGTCAAGGCACGAGCGTTCGCTGCGCATGACGGTGGTGAAGAGACAGGCGGCCGCGCAGTCGGGCGTGTCCTCCGAGGTGGAGGTGCTCAAAGCGCTGAAGAGTCTCTTCGAGCACCACAAGGCGCTCGACGAAAAGGTAAAGGATTAGCTGATAAATTTTGTTCATTTATTTAATAGGATGACCAACGTATACAATAGAATCCTTCATACTTCACGGTTTCTGATGTTAACGATAAAACTTAACCAAACATATGTGATACTTTAGGTAAAGATAATCATTTTATATAAAAATAATTAATCCTGTAGTTGTTACAACCCATAATTCTACTGGAAAAGCCTTCATTGCCTATGTTCTATTATCTTACAACTTAATCTCACCATCATCATCATATTTTTTGATCGTCATTGTCAATCTATATAGAAATAAAGACAAATGTTTAATTGGTTCAGTTAACTTATATTCTAATATTGAAATTTAAAGTATGCTTTTATATGTTTATATTCATAGTGCTCCCTAATTTTCACAGGTTCGGGAAAGACTTCGCGTCGCGTTGGAGAGAAATACGGCGTTAGAAGAAGAGTTAGCCCTTACCAAAGAAGAAGTAAGTGATAATACAAATAAAAATGTATTTTTGATGGAAAATCTTGTTATTTACTTTAAGTTTCTTACTAAGGAATCAAAATTTTTCGTCTTTTCGATTAGAGTACTTGAAACTGTTACTTGATTTGTTGTTAAATCTTGGCCAAAACCAAGCCTATTATAACAAAATCTTTATTTCTTACTTATTCTTGTTCCCTTGCATTCAAATATTCATTGAATCCTTTTAAACATTTAAATCTATACATAGGAATGTTAGCCTTATCTTCTTTTTTCTGACTTTAAAGATAGAGTTCTCTTCTTCCGTTCAGTTGCAGCAGTATAAGTCTTCTAGCGCACAAGAGAATGAGAAGCCGAAAGAGAACGGCAGCGTCGGCGGATCACCTGAACAGAACGGTGAACAACAGCAAACTAAGGTACAATACGAAACATCACTTTTCAGTCGAAGGGAGCTTGTTAGAAGTTAATCATATAAAATTTACAGAGATAGCAATATTTGTGTATGCCTTTGGGTCTAAAAAACGCTTCGACTAAAAATCAATGGTATCAAATATTCATACAAGTGACAATTATTTATGGCGTAATCGATAGTTTGTTATGTTAATTCCAAATAATAATTAAAATGTATTGATTGACTCGAATTATGAAACCAATATTGATTTAAAAAGTGTAACGAATACATTTGACAAAAGTTTATTAAATGACTAAGGAGAAAGATATATATATAGTCGTACAGTGGTACGTATAGTCGTGCTTAGGTTCTAAGCATTATATAAAACAATATCATAATAAATGTTTAGATTTTTTAGATATATATTAATTTAACTTCTATAAAACTTACACTTTTATTTACTAAGTAAACGAGGTAAGCAATTCAATATAGTTATTAAATACCAACACAATACATTCACACTGTACTCACGATTACTCAACATATTGGCGCTACCTCAGTTTTTGGTATTTACACAAGTTTCGACTCCAAATTGAACATATCAGTGTTTTTTGTACAACACATACCGCTTTGTGAATGTTGATTGTGTAAGTTTAGTTTTAGATTAATTGTTTTTTGCAGTGTTATTTTGTAAAAATGTTCTCTGCATCTTGTTGGTCTTGAGATACAAGCTATGCTGATATAGTTCAAGGCCCCTCCATTGCAACAACCAGTATTCGTATGAATTATTAATTAGTTTGTTATTAATAGTTAAACATATTATTTCAAGTGATGCTAGGAAAGATGCAGGGAACATAACATCTCTTTTGTGGCGTGATATTTAGTTACTTAGTCTTACTTTTAAATTGGTAAACATGGAGTAAGTCTTTTATTTAGACTACTTCAATGACGTTTCAAATAAACGTAATATATTAATAGCTAGCAGTTTAATTATCAGTATTTTCTAGTTATTTAGTGTAAAGAAGTCGAATAAAAGACTTAAAGTTATATAGCAGCTTTAGCCTTCCTTAGCAGTCCGATAAGTCACGAGATTTATATCAGCAAACGATTGTTTTCTCATTTGGCTAAATATGATGCCACGTACAAGACTGCGTCACGTCACAAAAGAGACATAATGACTGTTTCGTTTATAGCTGGGCATGTTTTTACCTTAAAATTTTTGTGTTCTTTCTTCTATGTTTCGGTGTGCGCAGGAACAAAGTAGTGTTAACGGGGAATCGGAGAGCAACAAGAAACTCACTGAGCTCCAAAATACGATTGCAAAGCAGGTCAGACCTGTCTCTAACTTTTACACAAACCATATAATCTAAATGATCGATTCATTCCAGTAGAAGTTTGAAGAAGCATACTAACAATTAGAATCAATCGCTGCAGTTTAACATATTAAGAGCCATTTATTATTATAATTTATTCATTTTAAGTTTTATCGTATAACTCAACGATAGAAATAGTTAATAACTGAAATTCTAAACTTTTTATTCTTGAAATATAAGTAAGTAATTAATTAATAATTATAAGGAGAAGTTCATTAATGATGATTAAGCTTTGTGTCCGTTTTGAAAGTAAGGTGTTTGAAATCTAGTTGTGTTTCGGTTTTTCATTTTTTATAAATGTCGGGTGAGGTTTTCTATTTTACAAGTTTCATATTTGATGTGTTTTGTCATTTTTTATGGTTATGGAAACGCAAACTCTTTTGTAACAAATATTTAACACCCTTGGCACGTGCCTCGATTCGACCACGTTCTTTCAATAAATTTTAAAATTGCAAAGGCATTGCATTTATTTAACTTAATACATGTTATAATTATTTTCGTTCATATAATAGCAATTAGTAAGTATCAAAACTTATGTGAATATTATTCTTTATCTAATTTTTTTCCTTATCAATCGTAAATATGATATATAAAAAATTTACGAACTTATATTTTCAAAATTAGGAATAAGTAATACATTGCGAAGAGGATAAATTATTATTTTCAAATCTTCAAACTCAATTCATCTATAATTGTCAAATCGGTAACTATTGCATCACCATAGACTTGCTAGAAATTAATTGCATGCATATATTTTTTTTATAATTGTGCTACATGAACACACACCTCATTCATACCTTTAAATTTTAACATCATTCAGATTTCCATACATTATGATGAATCCAATTAAAACAACCAATATTTACTATTGTCATCAGCAACATCATCATCAACATCAGCCTGTGATAGTCCACTGCTAGACACAGGCCTCCCCTAATACACACCTATCCATTAGGGGTTTTGGACCGTATCCCACCACGCTGGTCCAATGCGGGTTGGTGGGTGAACCGACTTCTTACATGCCTATCTGACGCATGGATCATTTTACTTTTCAAACAATTGGGTGATCGGCCCAATTTGCACTAACCAACTAGGAAACAACAATAAAAAATTGTTAAGTCCCTGCATAATTCGAACCCAAGACCTCCGAATTCTAAAGCACACGCCCATACCACTAGGCTACGGGGGCAGTGAACTATCCTACCTTTTAAGTTCTTAATATAGAACTGATCACCGAACTCGACATATCAATATTTTCTTGCTGTAACTGTTATTTTGTCACCTTGAGCCACCTTCACAGAGACAAAGTACTGCAGAATCTTTTCCTCAGAAGTGGTGGTGATATTCTGTGATTCAGTCAGTTCGAAGTTCAAGGTATTCCAGTTCCTTGAAACTTAAAATTCTGGTATATGGGTGTCAAGCGGAATCGCGTGAAATTTCTTATAGCAATGTAAAGTTTTCTAATAGATGATCGTATACTCATGTTGTCTCGTTCAATAAGACAAAAATCTTTTGCTTACCATTTTAATATGTAAAGCAAGTGACACGTCTTGTTAGGCGGTTATGGTTATAACAATCATCATTTTTTAATAGTTTTCTTTATACAAACACTAGTCAACATCCTATTTGATTTAGGTTGATAATGGGAACATGTTTTTAACTTTAGTTACACTGTTCAAGGGTATAAAAACTTGGCTTTACAATATAGAATGGACTAACTTCGTATTTCACAGTCGGCGGAGCTCAGCTCCTGGCAGAGGCGTGTCGCCGAGCTGAACAACAAAGTGTCCGAGTTAGAAGAGAGACTGTCCAAAGGGGAGAAGGAGCTGGTGAAGAAGCAGGAGGAGTGTGCCAAACTGCAGCGGGACCTCAGGGAGAACGTCGCCCAAAAGGAAGATCAGGTGGGAGTTGGGGATTTGCGGAATACGGTTATTCTAAGCTATTTATGAAGAACTGCCTTTCATTTCTGTTAAAGTTACAGATGCTAGATTAATTTTCATATTTCCTCCTAGCTATTTCTTAAACGGTCATGGGGGCGTTATGATCACTTGGAAAAATTATTTTTAATCAATCCAGATTTACTTTATTGACAGTGTTTTATACAGAAAATTTATATTTCATCTCCACAACCCTAAACTGTGTTTAACGGATGGATTAGTTGTCAGTAAGTTTGAAGGTAATGTCTTTTTGCGACTGCTCAATATTGTCTCGACAACCGGGACCCATCTTTAACATGGCCAACCGATGCATCGTCGCACTTTTCATAAAATTGAGTGATTGACCCAAATTGCTCTAATCAATCAAAAATAAACGATAAAAAGTTGTTGCTGATTCAAACCCACGTCCTATGGTCTGTAAAACTAGGGCCAAGTATTTATTACTTAATTATTTTGACTTATATATTAAACTCCAGACTTTACTTGAAATAGACTTAGTACATTGAATAACTGAATAAACATTGAATTTAACTTATCCGTATTTAACAATTTAATGATTATCTTCACAGGAGGAGAGGATAACGACTTTAGAAAAGCGATACCTGAACGCTCAACGCGAGTCCACCTCCCTGCACGACCTCAACGAGAAACTCGAACAAGAGTTGCAGCACAAACAGGCGCAGTTGAAGGTATGCGATTCGAATCTCAGTCTTAAAAGTTATTAACTTGAGAATCATAGCTTATTGATGATTGAACTAACCTACTCCATGAATCAGCTAACTAGTAACACAGCGGCTTTAGCTTTAGTGGGAAGTGGTAATAGACAGTCGAAAGCATGTAATCCGTGCGATATACACAGATCATCAAGAGATGGGTAACTCGGCGATTCTGTATTTAATTTGAAGACAGTAAAGTACTAAGCTAAAGCTTTTATGTGTAACATTCGATCTGGTCAAGTAAAGAAAAAACAAGACGGTTTTGTGCAGCATTACTATCTCTGTATCTACCTCTTTACTGTAGGTAATAACGCGCTTAAAGTAAATGCCTCCCTATTGGGGGACCGTCGCCATATTTAATACACTTATGATATATAAGCAATGAAAACGCCCCAACATTTAGGCGACGCTAAAGTTTGACGTACGTTTAACGTTTAGCTCTAGTACAGGTCGATGCAGAGATGAAACTTTGCATAAAGTTATAACAAAATATATTTTTTTTACTGAAGACACTCGGTTGAATAAATAACTTGATTTATTAGGCAAATCAGAATTTAGACAACTATTATTGCAGAAATAAATACATGTGCAAAGAAATCGGTGTGAGCAATAAAGTGAATTAATTCAGCGCAAAGCGGAGTTACCCATCTCCCCGACCATCAGACTCGTATCAGGTCACCTCACCACCTTCCTTCTCGACAGCTGCAAGAAGAGAAGATAGCCGCCATAGAGGAGAAACTGGAGCTGTCCACGCAGAAGTTGGCGCAGATGTCCTCGCTGCCGGAGATGGAGGAGCAGCTCAAGGCGAGGATGGAGGCCCTGAACCAGGTATCGTCATCGTTTCTATGGTTTTGCTGCGGGGTTGTTACGAAATGGATTCTAATGTGACGCACTAAGGCCCATTCTCATTCGTCCATTCGCTTTTCCGTTTTGGGTCTAGGTTATGCGGTTTCTTTTTGTTTGTGTCCATTTTGTGTCGACGGCATCACCATTTTGTGACTCATTTCATATGTTTTCGTGGTCAAATTCAAAATAGCTTTACAATATTCTCAAGCTCATTTGTCAAAGATATTAAGTGATGATTCTAGATGTCGTACTATGTAATAATGCGTAAATCTTATACTGGAGCCAAGAACAAGATTAAATTGTTGTAAACAATGTAACCCAAAGCCGTCAATAGAAATGCTAGATGCTAAACGTATTTGTACTTTGTTGTTAACGATAACTGCCTCCGTAGCCTAGTGGTATAGGCGTGTGCTTTAGAAACTGGGGGTCGTGGGTTCGAATCCTACGAGGGCTCAACACATTTAAATTGTTGTTTCCTAGTTGGTTAGGGCAATTGGGCTGTTTACCTAATTGTCTGAAAAGTAAGATGATCTATACGTTGGGCATGTAAAAAGTCGGTCCACCCATCAACCTGCATTGGACCAGCATGGTGGGATACGGTGCAAACCTCCTTAATGGATAGGGGTGTATTAGGGGAGGCCTATGTCCAGCAGTGGACTATCAAAGGCTGATGATGATGATGATGATGCTGTTACCGGTAATTTCTAGTTCAGATTTAAACGCTAATGTCTTGTTTCATCGCTTAAGATTTTTTATCATTCATCATATACAGTTCACTTGTTGTACTTTTATATTTTTATAATACTTATACCATTACGGTACGTAGAGGCCCAAGCACACTACCGATCCATATTTCGACTCATGCGCACTATTGTAACCCTTCCTACTGTAGAGGCGAAAATTAGTTTTTATTTCTGTACTGAAACCAAATAAAATTTATTGTATATAAAGGATCACGCAATTAAAGAGTTTTGTTTTTGTTTATACTCGCAAATTGTATAATTAAAGTATTTTGAAGAAGTATTATACAGGTGATATTATTAAATATTTTATGTACCATTTCCTGAATAGTTCGTAAAATACGTTTCCCCTATTCTTATGATGGTGTAATGTTTCTTATCTTAATTTCTATATTAGGTTGTGTTGTCTTAAAAATGAAACCTGGTAAATTTTGTAATTGCTAGTTCTGATCGATGCCATAATTATGCGATTTATTCAACAAGCAAACACGAGAAAAATTTAACTAAGACCTTTTGGCATATATTGCCATAAAATTCAACATTGTTAACATACAATTTCAACTATATAATGACCATCTCATAATAATTATCGGTTAGGACAATTTGGGCCGAATGCATCGGGTGGGCATGTAAAAAGGGCCAGCGTGGTGGGATACGGTCCAATAGCCCCCTAACGCAGGGCTTTTCTGACCGTGCATTAGGGGTGCGTCCAGCAGTGGACTGACCGGGATGATGATGATAATAATCGAGTTGGCGGTTTGTTTGTGTGCAGGCCAAGAGAGGCACGGCTCCGCCGAGGACCGCATCCAGCGGCTGGAGGCCAGCGTGGAGGAGAAGAACGCGGAGCTGATGAGGCTCAACCAGCGGCTCGGATGAACGAGGAGCACAACACGCGTCTCTCGGCCACCGTGGACAAGCTGCTCTCGGAGTCCAACGAGAGGTGGGATATTTGATCATTTTCTATTCATTTAAGTGACGAGACTAGCAGGAAGGTTTTACGCCTTTCTAATAAGAAATGGTGTACGAGGTGACAAATCGCCCTGCGATGTAGAATGTTTAGTCTCGTTTTTCTAGTTATTGTACTAACTGTATTGTATAACATCATATACGCCGCAGAACTGACTACCGCTGGAGTCGGAAAGTTCTGGAGTGGAGATCGAGACTCGGGTGTGGGCTGGATGAGAATAGCCGAAGATCGGAAGCGGTGGCGTGCATTAGGGGAGGCCTATGTCCAGCAGTGGACTGATGACTGACACTGGCTGATGATAATGATGATGATGATGATATTGTATAAGTATAATAATCCTTCAAAATGAAATACAGTAGCGTTTATACTCCGGACTTGCGGCAGAAATAGGAATTGCGGTGGCACTTCCCAGAAGGTCTGCTGCTAGAGGACACTTAGCTTTCTTGAGATATCGCGCATCATTTACTCAGATTGCTCACTCAGGTAGTAACTGAGGTATAGTAATGCAGAAAACTAGAGTAGTGCTTAATTCAATACTACAAAACAATGTCTTGATTAATATGTCGATGTGTCTTTATTTCTATCATGTGTCAGGGTTGATGGGCGAATTGAGGTACCTTAAGGTGCATTAATTGTGTACTGAACGTCTTTTATGTTCCTTTGCATGTGAATGACATGCAAAAGCTCGGAAGTTAACTCTTTAAGATTACACTTGCGCATTATTTGAAACTCCCTACGCATAATGAGACCTACCGCTTAATAGGTATTTCATATAAAGACATCACCAAAATCTTTTATCACGTGCTATTATAATGAAGTTCAGAAACATTTTGCATTGTGACATATCTATCTCAATGTTAATATTCTTAAATAGTATATTTCTAGTGAATGTTCTGAAAATGGAACCCCGTGTACCGTTGCAGGCTGCAAGTGCACCTGAAGGAGCGCATGCACTCGCTGGACGAGAAGAACGCGCTGACGCAGGAGCTGGAGAAGACGAGGAAGTACGCGGACGAGCTCCTCGCGGAGAAGCAGGACATCCTCAAGGAGCTGGCCAAGTGGCGCATGGAGACCGAGCAGGTAGCCTGGCCACTTTCACCATGGTGGTGCTAAGTCTCTTAGACAAATAAGAAGTAATTCACGAAACAGTGTAATGACAATCTCGATCGGTGCGGGAATTTATGGTGAAATTTAAAAATTTTCTGTTCGACTTTAAATTTTGTTTACGTGAATTTCATCGCTTTTAAAGCTTAAATACAGATATTGTGATAACCTTGAGTAATGAGGGTAAAAACTTTAAGATAACATACGTAGTAATTAACACTGGAACAACACAACTTTTATAACTGCACCATGACGACTTGAGCTATACAATTGTAAAACAATTGTCACTGGATAGTGTTATAGGAAGGATAAATGATATTCTTTCACCATGCTTATCATGTTTACGTTATTTATACATTTTGTTTGTTTGCTTACAGTTGAAGCGTCAGATGCTGCAGCAGGAGATCGCGTTCAATATTCAGCAGACGGACGCCCTCACGCGTTCCCTGTCTCCGGGGGCGCCGCAGCCTGGCGTTGCTCTTTATCCGCCGAAGGTAAATTATTCATCGTATTTTCATCATCGATTGATTTTCATGTTAAGGCGGGCTTAAAGACCCTGAGCTACAATTTATTTCTACTAATCCTAACTCGGGGCGGACAGAGTTGACTTCTAAAAGTCCAGTTTTAGCTCAACTGCATTTTATTAAATGTCGAGTTATTGGTAAAATTAAGAACACTGACGTCCTATACTTCGTCGAAGATGGTTTTGAGAACTGGGAACGACTTGCATCTCTATCGGAGGCATGGGTCGTATTCTCAGTAATTGAAGCGGCTCATATCGTTCTAACGAAACAAGAACTAAGATGACATAAAATTATATTGCTGTTCCGCGTGGTTTGAAAGCGGGACGTTTTCCCTTTAGATAAGGAAGGCCAATATCGTTAGACAACGGTGGTGTTTTTTCTAGTAACCCGAATAATCCTAGATATAATATTTGAAATGCGTTTTTAATATATAAAATTGTTTTAGTGGATATTAATATTGTGGAATAATGTTGCAGCTGGACGGCTCGTGGGAGAAGCTGCAGCAGGCGCACGTCCTGGCCGGCGTCGCTCCGCAGTACGACGTCACAAGCGACGCGGAGGTTCGTATTTCATATTTTAAGTGTACATTATTTTTATGTTAAACTTGAAAAGAAAGTTTTCTTAATTGGTTGCACTAATTGTTACTTGCAATAATTCATAATAATAAGTAATTAATAGCCGTGGGGCTGCGGTGTAAGAATTAAACCTCCCATCTCATTCCGTGGGTGTCGTAAGAGGTGGCTAAGGGAGAGCTTCCACTACACAGCCAGATTCGTTTTCAGAACCCAAAGTGCTGAGACTACCAATGGGCAGCGGCGTTGATTCAAAGGATCTGGATGAGAGTGCGGCTGCCAACGATGAAGTGTGTCAGCGATGTACGGCCCCCAGTCCCCGGCAGCAAATCTTTTATTAGCGACATTATTAAAATCGAAATGGTGTCGTCAAGAGTGAAAGAAATTAACGCTTAGCTCGTGGAAACTATCCATACTGTGGGTACTAGGCTCTATAAGGCGTACCCCAATCCTAGAACTGAAAAACTCTCCGTTCGCACTCTAAACCTTATGGAAACAAGACGGAAGATGCGACAGTTTTCTTCTGATATGTCAGGTTACAGGCAGCTTAATAAAGAGTCAATGTCAATTTCTTCAAGAGTATGCGGTGTAACTTGCGCATCTTAATATATCTCGATTGTGGGGCCGTCATCTCCAGAAGACCAGAAGTTTTGAGTGAGATTGTGTAATTCTATGCCCAGCTGTACACATCGTCGTTGGAACCGCTCACTGAAGCGGTCAGGACACAAAAGCAAAGTTTATAAGACACAACTTGAAAATATCCCGGACGTCAGTCAGAGCGAGATGCGATTGGCTCTCGACCGACTAAAGAACAGCACAGCACCTGGTGAGGACGGAGTTACAGCTTCTAAAAGCGGGTGGAAAACCGGTGCTTCTAGCCATTCAGCGAATCTATAATTCTGGCACTACGCCAGAAGCTTGGAGCAAAAGTTTGGAGGTGCTGCTCTTCTCGAAAGGTGATAAAAGCCTCTTGAAGAACTATGGAAAGATCTCCTTTCTGAGCCGCGTTTATGTCCTGTTCTTAAGAGTCATCTTAAATTGTATTGCTTCCAGCCACCCGAACAAGCTGGATTCCGGAAAGGCTTTAGTACCATAGACCTCAAGGGCAGATTATACAGAAGACTGAGGAGTATAATCTGCCTTTATGCTTGGCGTTTGTGGACTATAAGAAAGCCTTTGATTTAGTTGAAACATAAGCCGTGTTGCAGGCACTTCAGCGTTGCCAAATTGACCATCGGTATGTCGAGATGCTAAGGTGTTTCTATAGTAAAGCTACGATGTCCGTCCGAGTCCACAGTCCAGTGCAGTAGTCGGAAGCTTATCCAATTGCAGAGAGGTAAGATAGGGTGATGTTATATCCTCGAAACTCTTTACCGCTGCGTTGGAAGATGCTTTCAAACTTGTGGATTGGAAAGGACGAGGAATAAGTATCAATGGCGAGTGCATCACCCACTTTAGATTTGCCGATGACATAGCCATCATGGAAGTGTCACTGGAGGGCCGAAACGTTGTGCTTAATGACCTCAACAGTGCCTCCCAACATGGACAAGACGATAGTCATGTCTTCACGTCACGTTCATGTCATGCCTACGCCGGTGGTTATTGGTGGTGCTGTGTACGAAGTTATCGAAGAATATAAAATATATTCTTCTTTCCTAGAACAATTAGTCCGGTTAGGTTAGTCCAACTTTAACGCAGAGGTCTATCGACGTATCCAACTCGGATGGGCAGCGTTCGGGAAGCTACGACATATCCTCTTGTCAATATCCCTCAATACCTGAAGACTAAGGTCTTTGACCATGAAACAATGTGTGTTGCCAGTGATGACCTATGGCACTAAGACATGGTCCTTCACTGCCGGTATGAAGAAGCTCCAAGTCTCTCAGCGAGCTATAGAGCGGGCTATGCTCGGTGTTTCTCTGTGTGAACAAAGGTAACCGATGCGGTCAGCCGCGTAGCTCATAGAATCGATAACCGTTGGGGAAGAAAGGTTCTCTAGTGACATCCTCGTTCGCGATGTTTGTTGTCCCCCCACGAGATGAAGTGTCGACCTGTACAAATGTGCAGGAGGTCGGTGAATGCTGGTGACACAGGATCTTGCCCCTGTTGTTTCCTAGTTGGTTTAAGCAATTGGGGCTGATCACCCAATTGGCTGAAAATTAAGATGATCCATGCGTCAGATGAGCTTGTAAAAAGTCGGTCCACCCACCAAACCAATGGATAGGGGTATATTAGGGGAGGCCTATACCCAGCAGTTGACTATCACAAGTTGATGATAATGATGAAGTAAAACATAATAAAACCGTCCTAAGACATTAAATCTTGTTTTCTCATGTACTTACACTACACTTGCTTGGCTATGCTCGGTGTATCTCTGAAGGACTGCATCGGAAATGATGTGATCCGCCTGAGAACCAGAGTCCACGATATAGCCCACCGGATTAGTAAGCTGAAGTGGCAGTGGGCCGGACGTAATGTAGGACGCCCTGCAGCAAGATGGAGTGACGACATTCAAAAGTGGCTGGTGTGGGCTGGATGAGATTAGCGGAAGACCGGAAGCGGTAGCGTGCATTAGGGGAGGCCTATGTCCAGCAGTGGGCTGACACAGGCTGATGATGATGACGATAATGATGATAAACGGATTATCTGATAGATAGACTGATCTCATGATAATAATTTACTTTCGTTGTGTCACAGAACGACGAGTCGGAGGGCGGTGTGGAGGGGCACACGGACGCGGCGGCGCTGGCGCTGATGCTGCAGGAGCAGCTGGATGCCATCAACACGGAGATCAGGCTCATTCAGGAGGAGAAGCAGAGCACCGAGGCAAGGGCCGAGGAACTCGAGTCCAGGGTGAGTGTTCCTCAGCAGTTGGAAGGGCTTTGACGGTACTTAATGGCAGTTGTTGGGATATATACTTGGGCCTGGTTTTGCTCCGGTCTTTATTTAAGTTTTTGAAGGAAGTATTGATTTGACGATAAATTAAAGAACTCCGTCTCGATTTGGTATGGCAAGTATCTGTCTTCAAATATTTAGTAACTATTTTGAACTTCGTCATAGAGAAATAGAAAAAAATCATATTAATACATTTTGTTCATAACACGTTCATATGATTTCTTCGAATCAGTCATATTAACTACTTCTGGTCAATTGTAATACACAAAAGATTAGTCATTTTACATTTTAAAACATTAAGAAAGGTGGTTGGTGCATTTTAACCATGAAACTCATTTAAACGACCGCATTTGTCTAGCATTAAGTATAATAAACTAACTTCATAACTAACCTCAGGTTGCAACGTTACCAATTTATTGCTACATCCAAATAGACGTTGAATAGAATTTGTGTAATATCTGGGACTTACACACATATTAAGTGTCAATAAGTTAGAAGCGATTGGGTAAATTGGTGACCGTGCAACTAACGGTGGTGGTGACCACGGCGGTGGTGGCAGGTGGGCAGCTACGAGCACATGAACGTGGTGTCGCGCCGCGGGGAGTCGCCGCCGCCGGCCGCCTCGCCCTCGCGCCCCCACCACCACAAGTACCACACGGTTAGTGTCCGTACGCTACATACCACCCACATACACATGGATCTCACACACAGACACATACGATCATACAGATTCATATTTTCACAAAGGCTAAGACCATACAGGCAGACATTCAAACCAACATCAACAACAAATCGCACTCACACTCGATATCGTCTAGTCCCAGACCAAGGAGAGTGTGAAGTAAGTAAACTGGATGACTGCTAATACTGAGTGAATACATTTACTAACTTATCTTCGGCAATTACATAGATACAAACAGGAGAAAAACAATATGTTTATCACTAAATATTTTTCCCGTAATGGGATTCGAACCCACACCCACTGACGTAACATTGAGGGCCACTTACCCGCGCCTCTCTAAACCACTAAGACTTGGAACCCCCACAGACTATTTACTTACTTAACACATGAACATACATACTACCGACATATACATAATAACTACTACGGCGGCCGATCTATATTAGAGATCAGCCAACTGCGCAGGAGATATTATAGTACACAAGTGCACTCCCTATTCCTTTATACTTTCAAAGCCTTCTACATATACATTATATCATACATGCCACCATAATGGGCTAATAAAGTCACATAGACAAAGACATTAATTCAGACATACCTTTCTCTGACAAACCAGTATACATACAGAGTAATCAGCTTTCAGAGTACAATTTAAGAGTCTATTATAGAACAGGCTTGCCTAGTTTAATCATACGTTATTATCTCACAGACTTTATTCCCTTATCAACATCACGGAAACATTAAAGCTAGGTCATTTTAAAAACGGTTTTCATGCATATTACATTTTTTAAAAAGAAAAATAGCGGGAAAAAACGTTTTAAATTGAACCTGACGAAAGAATTTTGTCCTCAATCGCGTTGCCTTATTGCAAAATTGTAAAGTGTACCACTTAAGTTTCTAATTCAGATATTTTAGCTTGAAACTATTTTATTAATAAAAAGTAAATAAAAAATAATTGCAATTAGGCATTGAAAATCTAATATTATCATCTTTAACGTTTTTGTGGCAATGAGCTTAAATTTCACAAATTTTATGATAAATATACACATAATACTTCTACGATACACTTCATACGCAATATATAATGGGAAGGAATTATCTTTTGGGTACACGTGTAAGGTAAGTGTCTGATACTTATTGGAAAACAATAAAAATTCATACTGTTTTTCATCAATAATAGAATATAAAAAACGGATTTATATTTTAGGATAACTTTATCGTTCAATTTTTCGATCATTGTTTTTTTTGATAAATTGTTTAAACAGTGAGATAGTGTAAAACTTCGAGAGTTCAGTTTGTTATTTATATTCGTAAAGTACTACGACTTGATTGACTTATTGATCGGTAGGCTCCGGCGTCGATGTCTCCGGCCCACCACTATCGCGCGCCGCCCTCTTCTGAGAGCCTCCCCTCCAGTCAGGTCGGTGTCCCCCTTACCACAAACCCACCATAAACCCCACCACAACTCCCCACCCCACCATGAACCACGAACCCCACCACGACACGTCTCCTTTGCCTCACCAATGGCCACACCCTCGGATTGTTTGCCTTTCGCCTCACAGCCCGCTCGAATTTGCAAAAACAGCTTTCGTTTGCAGTCTAGGTCGACAATTATTAATAATGTTATTAATTTATTATAATTATTAATAGTTTAGCCAAATCAGATTTGCAATAGATATAAATAATACAACTCATGGCAGTGAAGTGGCGTTTTACATCTAGCGTTGTTATTGATGAATTGTCAGTAAGATGACAATAGCTGAGTGACAGTCAGCCTAAAACATCATCACATCATCAGCCTTTGTTAGTCCACTGCTGGACATAGGCCTCCCTAATACACCCCTATCCATTAGGGGTTTGGACCGTATCCCACCACGCTGGTCCAATGCGGGTTGGTGGGTGGACGACTTTTTACATGCCCATCCGACGCATGGATCATCTTACTTTTCAGACAATGTGATCGGCCCAAATTGCCCTAACCAACAGGAAACAACAATGAAAATTTGTTCGTCCCGCAGGATTCGAAACCCACGACCTCGGTTTCTAAAGACACGCCCATACCACTGGGCTACTGGAGGCAGTTGTCGGCTAAAAACAACGTCATATTTTCGCCGTTTCTATGGGTTACCTTGTTTACATTTATTTCGAGTCTATTTCGACTAAACTATAGAATAATTGATTTAACAAAGTGGCTGTACAAATAATTTTTCATGTGGAGACAAAAAGTGTCAACAAATTTGCACATCTCCTAAAATGTCAGTTGTTAATTGTTGTCGACATCGTTATTTAGCCTTTGCGAGGCAATCCTAAGTAACTTGTGGCGAGCCGAATCCAGCATGATTATCAAGCGAATGCTTCGTTCCTTTATGATATATACAATTTCCACTGGAGTTGCAATAATTGCGTGGCTTAAGTTTTTGCGAGAAAACGGCACTGAAACAAAAACGCTTTCTTTTTTTACTGAATTGGTTTTGTAGATGAGGTTTGTATTTTTTTTTATTTTAACGATACTGTTATACACAACGCGAATGTTTCTATTGAGATTTTTTTAAATCTTTTAGTTCATTTAGAAAGTATAAAATAGTGGACACTTATAATAACTTGAGAAACTCCATTACTAACTTTAACCCTCAAGTGAAACTTTGTGATGAAACTATCAATATTAGATTTTGTGGTTTTTTGTATACAAAAAAGTGGAGAAAAATGCACGTTTTGGTATTTGATCCGTAACATGTGCTAAACTTTGCTTTGTGATACACACAAGCACCGCTTTGTGGTTAGTATTGGATAGTTATATATGACTTTGATAGAGAAAATTCTTGTAGGTGTGTATGGATTTTGATCATATCTGTATCTTATGTAATTATTGACTACCTATTAGTTATTTTATTTTTCTCATTTGAAACGAAGATATTTAGCGTAAAATTAAAAATTCTAATGAACAAGTAAACATACTTTGTAGTTTTTTGTCTAATTACTCTAACACATACTGAATGTCGTAACCTGTGATTAATTAAAATAATTTAGCCATAATCTTTAGTTATAACATAATGTCCTTTTAATATTTGTTATTATACATTTTTTAATTATTAAAGATTTTAAAACTAACATTGTGTTGATGTCGTTTGCTTATATTATTACAGGATAATTTGAACAGACCAGTGTTCCATTACTAACGAATGTTCCAATTGTTTTAATTTTATTTTAGCTAAATTTTTGTGACGTCTATATAGATTATTGTTTGGATCTTAATACTTTGCAATTAGAATCTAAAAATAAAGTTGTACGAAGTTTATGGATTTAAAGTGCTCAAGACTTACAAGAATACATTATTGTCGCATGAGTTACACAACTACATGCGGTTGCACAACTCACGTGTCGTACTCCAAGTTAATACGAAATTCGGCGGCAGTTACAGCTGTGTGAGGAGAGTGTGGCCGTTGGAGTCGGTGGTGGGGCGGAGGGCGGCGCTTCGCCCCTCACCGCGAGGTCTTTACGCCTGGAGAGGGCTGCGAGGGCGCTGCACGCCGAACGCGACCGGCTTCGAACCCACTACCCGGCACCGTACGACTCGTAAGTTTCCTTATCTGTTATGTGTGGCTCAAATCAAATTTTACTATTTTAATGGTTTCTGACCAACGGTTTTACCTCTTTTATACATGCAACTATTAGTATATGAAGGTTATTGTATGAAGGGATTTTGATCCAGCGGACAGAATGACTGACTGTCCCGTGAACAAGAAAGCTTAAAGGTGTAGGAATCGTCGGGTGTTGAAATATGTGAATTGAATAAAATTGTTCTGTATATTTCCCAGCACTTGTATCGACGACCGTTAATATAAATTGTTGATTTATAGTTTTTATCAGTACTTTTTCATTTCAAAGTGTTAAAAATAAATAGTTTTAGTGTCATTTATCTTACTTCTAACATATTTTAAACTTTATTTCTTAACAAAACATGTGTTTTCACGCTGCTCAGGACTTCTATAATGTCGGGAAGCCTCGCCAGGATCCCGATACACAGGTGTTCTTCAAACCCTAGCATAAGACCTAGATATAAGCGTTCAAAGTCCTTGTGTCATTCCGAGATAAACTTGTCCTACATGTGGTGCGACTGCGTGGACACTCAGTTCAGATATTCGCCGCATAGATTGTGTCTAAAATCTAAATTGTTCAAAATACTAGATCCTTATTTGTTTCACCATCCCTTCACGTTTAAGACGGCCAGTTATTATTGAATCATGTGATAGGCCTAAATATTTAAAGTTTTAAAATTGTTGTATTCTTTCAGAAACAAAAATGTTTCTGTATGCAGTGTATAAAGGGATATATTTAGTCTAATATTAGTTTGTTTGTACTAAATGCGATATTGTTATGTTGTTCATAGAATGTAAACTATAGCAACCAATTTCTTATAACTCTCTGGTCAACTAATAAGTACTTAGGACGTCAGGATAATTTTATGGGGTTATATTTTCATCAAATGTTTTGTTAGTTGCATTGATGAGGTGTAAAGGGATGTCACCAAAAGTACCAGCTGTTAACCTTAAGGCAGTCTGTTATAAAAATTGCTTTCATATGTTACTTAGTTATCGAAATGAATCTTAGTTACCTGTTGATATTAACTTTACGTACAAATAAAGAGAATGGAATTACTATGTGTATGTGTTCACGAAATTTCCCGCTAAATAACGATGGAGTACACGGTACGTTGATTTCAAGTTGGTGTGATCCCGTAGTCTTCATTTTGACCAGCTAGTCCATCTTCATAGTAATTCCATTTGATATAATAGAATAGAAAACTATTAATTTTCAATCGTTTTAGAATAATAATATTGATAGGATTTTCTCTTTTGTACGTTTTGCTAAGTTTTTGTTTGCAATCATCTATATCTGTGTTGGTTACTTTGAGGTCGTGTTCATCATTATTTTATGTAAATTGCTTCCATAAAGTTTAAATTTAGGTTTGTGAACTGTTGCTACTGGTAACATTTCATAAGAATGCAAACTGCCCGTTTTATACGCCAATTTAAATTCTGTTTGGTTTAACAACATATTCCATAGGCAGTTTCGATAGGTTTTAAAACATCTTCATCTGTGTGGTTTGGTGTTCTCCTCTTTTTTTCTTTGTCAATGACTCAATTATGTAAAATTTTGCATCTTGACAAAAAATCATATGTGTTATTTAAAAGTCAAATCGGGTATTATTTAACTTTTGTCTTTTGTAATGTTTAAGACCATGGTAGATTAAAGGTTTCCTATCGTCGACTAGGAAAATTCTATCGCGTTGAGTCCTTCCTCCGCTAAATACACATTCATGTCATCTGTGTTATCAAAGCATACACGATTTTTTCATTATTTAAGAAACATAATTTGTCAGCCCCAATTCTTAATTTCATATTTCGTCCTTCTTTCTTCTTCTAATCCTTAATAACTTATACTTGCACAAACTTCCTTTATTATTCGTGTTTACTTAAAACTAAAGTACGAAGCAATATACTTACCAGCATAAGAGACTGACCTTTATGCTATCAGCTCGAGCCAAGAATCCCTATCTCTTGGAGCCACTGGTTGGGCAACCAGTACCAGCGGCGGCGCCTCCCCATCTCTCCCTCGCACCACCGCATCGGCCGTCTCCATCGCCACCATGCACCAGCAGAAGAAGAGGGGCATCAAGAGCTCGCTGGGCAGGTTCTTCAGCAAGAAGGATAAGGCTGGATTACCGGTAAGTCTACTTTTATATGTTATTTAAATAGTACACGAAATCTAATAATAAATTAAAACACGAAAGTATTTGTTTTGTTTAAGATTGACCCCCCAATTGTTAATTTAAGGCCTCAACCTAACCACTTGGCCTCTGTTGTCATCCTAACATCGCGTGGTTATTATGAAAGGCCGCTGTATAAGACGCGTTTGCTTCTGGCGCTATTAGTGTTTTGTCGTCAAACTTTATTTACGTCAATACTTTCTCAAATTGGCCCTAACTACTTATGTAGTTGATATTTATCGCAGGCTATTGGTTGATTTGAAAAATCTTATTCATGATCATCACGGCTAAATACATGGCCATTATATATTTTTTTCTAATTTAGTCGAGTTATTAGTATGGTTCTCGAAACCATGATTACATTTTAATATTCCGTGCTTCATCTAAGTTCAGTGAACCATTCAAGAAGGAAAACTAATTCTAAACCTTTTTAGTTATCTCAGGGCGCCAGTCCACGATCCATGTCGTCGGCGTCTTCTTTAGGCCTCTCGGGATTGGGAGGTGGGGACGACTCCCTGGACGGTGGTCAGTTCCTGTCCTCGCAGCAGCCACAGCACCCTCAGCCTCTGCAGCAGGACTATGCGCGCTCCAAGACAAAGTCAGTGTAGTGATAGCTTTCTTATGTTTATTCCAGTAATATGTATTCAAATGTTTTTATATTCGGTGGTTTTGTTAAAAAAATATGTTTCGTATTCTACACAAGTACCATCATGGTGTTTATGTTTTCAATAATGTAGTTAAGCAATCTACTCTAATATTCTGATAAGATTACGGGGTAAAACATATTTTACCTTTCCCATGTGACAGGGTAGCAAATTAATTTGTGGTCTCGAACGTTGTCTCTCATCGGTAGTGGTTTTTGGCAGTGGTTAGATTTGATTTGACAAAAACATTATTAAATAATGAAAAGTAAGATGATTTCTTGATGGTCGAACGGGTATGTAAGACGTCGGTTTCGATCGTTAGTCTTAACGTTTTACTTTTAGCAGCCACTATAAGAATTTTATATACTTGATGGTAAACGGATCGTCCGTTCGTGAGATGGGTGCGTAATGCGGTAGATGAATGACATCGTACTCGAGTGATATCAGCGAGTGATTGTAGGGAGCGCGACTACCGGCACGAGCTGCTGGGCGAGGCGATGCGCGCGGGCACGCCGTTCGCGCTGTGGAACGGGCCCACGGTGGTGGCGTGGCTGGAGCTGTGGGTGGGCATGCCGGCGTGGTACGTGGCCGCGTGCCGCGCCAACGTCAAGTCGGGCGCCATCATGTCGGCGCTGTCCGACCAGGAGATCCAGCGCGAGATCGGCATCAGCAACCCGCTGCACCGGCTCAAGCTGCGCCTGGCCATCCAGGAGATGGTGTCGCTCACGTCGCCCTCGGCGCCCCGCGGCACCGCCTGCGCCGCGCTGGCCTTCGGCGACATGAACCACGAGTGGATCGGCAACGTCTGGCTGCCGTCCCTGGGTATCCTCCTTCTACATTTTGTCTACATTCTTTTTTGTTTTGGGACAAATCCGACTTTTCAAATTTACTGATTCATGATGAGGCTGTTATTCACATAAATTAAGATGAATTAAAACCGATCTAATGATACCTTGATATAAAAAGACTAGGAGAAAGACTGACTGTTGATTGTCTTTCTTACTCTATTACGACTCCCCCGCTATGCCTTTCCCTCTCTCTCTGCTTCCTTTGTTGCTTCGCTTATTCCCTTAAACTATCTGATTTTCTGATCAGAGCTTTAATATTTTCCTATTGATTACAGGACTACCTCAATACAGAACGACGTTTATGGAGTGTCTAGTTGATGCGAGAATGTTGGAGCACTTAACCAAGAGGGATCTCAGAACGCAGCTCAAGATGGTCGACAGTTTTCACAGGTATTTTAACGGAAACAGTATCAGAATGATTTGTCAATCCATATTGTAGACAAGAAATGTGATATAGTTAAATAAGTAAAATAATAATTAAACAAATGTACACTCCTTTTGTTACCATTCATTTTGGAATACATTATTTTATGCTTTAATTTTCAATGTTAAAAATCTTATGGATTTTGAAGATGGAGAAATATTTTAAATCTTATAGACAGCCACTTAATAATTAATAAAGAACTAATTCTAAAAACATCGTCATAAACGATATTATGCAAAAAGATTAAGGAAATCTTTTATATGCACACAAATATATTTTGGGATGAGAAAATATTTTGTCCATGAAAATGACTAGTTTATTTTATCTATAATGTCATCAGAATTGAGTATGCAGGACGTTTTCGCTATTATCAATTTAAGCTAGTGTCTCCATTGAGCTCTTGTTAGGGGGTTCTTCTACATTTGTGCATCCTTATGGTACGATTCATGATACGATAATTGTGCGGGATGTCCTCGTATACGGTTTACTTGATCTAAAGTGTTCAGTTAGTGTCTCTGCTCGATTCAGCGTATTATCACTACATCGTTTCGTATATTCAGGATACCATGTCGGATTTCTTTGCAAACGGTTCATTTGATCTATACGCTTCCGCCGATGTCTCCGCTGGCCTCTTGATGGAGGTTCTATTAAGGGGCCAGCATAAATATATAATTGGAACCAATAAGACCACGAAGGCGGTTTTAATAAGCGATTCGAAGAGTTTATACGACGAATAATCTGTCAGCCAGTCTCTCTGTGCGGTATTGATACGACGAACGCGTGTCGCTCGGCAGGACGTCGCTGCACTTCGGCGTGGCGTGCCTGAAGCGCGTGGGCTACTCGGTGCGCGCGCTGGAGGAGCGGCGGCGCGCGGCCGAGCTGGGCGCGCGCGACGTGCTCGTGTGGACCAACGAGCGGCTGCAGCGCTGGCTGGTGCACATCAACCTCAAGGTCGGCCTCTCCCTCCTCTCTCCCTCCTCGCTTCCTCCTCTCTTCTTCCTCTGGGGATACGGCTCGACTGACGGTGACCTTCGCAGGAGTTCGCGAGCAACCTGTCGGAGAGCGGCGTGCACGGCGCCCTCATCGCCCTCGACGACAGCTTCGACGCCAACAGCATGGCGCTGGCGCTGCAGATCCCCACGCAGAACACGCAGGTACAGTGACACCTACATACAGTATAAACATTTTCATGATCACATATCACATACATTTTAAAAACGAGTAATGCAATAAAATACTCCTTGGGCCGCATGTTAGGACTGTGTCGATCACGATCGATCGAATCAAAGTGATTTGATCGAAACCCATACGCGAGTGAGCGGGTACCGGATTACGAAAACATTCGATTGTTTTTAACCCACACTTTACCATCAAGCAAAAAGTAACCTTATGCAGTTGGAATAACCGAGAGGAAAAAAAAGACAGATTGTGTGATCGGGTGCCGGGTTAGTATAGTAAGCCGCAGACCAGACGCGATCCGGCGCACGCGCGGGTTGCACGTGTGTTGAGGCTCGCGCATTTATTAGCGTGTAATTTTTAGTAGCGTGGTCGGTAATTACATCCAATAATTAAATACAATCCACAGTTATAATTGCGATATATAATTTGGTTATTACGTAATGTTTTCTGTCATTTGGATTAAATAATAGTATTTGTAATTAGAGTTTTTGTAATTACCGTAAAATTAAGAATTAGGTTAATTGACAATATTTATGCATTAGCTAAATAAATATTTAAATAGACAACTATTATGCATAATAAAATCAATTTGGAGCTTATGATTTGAGTATTTAAATGATGTTCTAGTGAATGTGTCGACACGAACCCCTGCACGTCAATTACAATAACACCTGCGATCGTTGACTGGCACAAAGTAACTCGATGCCGCACACGACCCACGACCTGCTAGACAATCGAATGTTTGTGATTCGATTGTCTAGCTGACAGGTTATGATCGACCCGGGTTGAAAGAAATGATTGACTGACACAGCCCTACCGCATATATAGAGTTTAATGTTGAATTGTGTCTTGGTTTGATAGAAACAAAACCTTTAAAAACAAATAAAGAAATGCAATTTATGCATTTATGCGATTGTTCAATAATAACCAACCAATCGTATCAATATAGATCTCGATCAATATTTGATCAAGCTTGGTTTTATTGATAAAACAAACTGAGTAAATAACGCCCTTGAGATAGTTTTCTACTATTAGTTTTACAATATCCCGCCTCAACACTCTTTGCCCAAAGATTGAGATCTCATTTAGTTTTATAAAGTGCCGTTCAAATCACAATAATTCACAATAGACATAGGATTCGAAATGTAAGAGAGTGTTGAGATGAGATTAGACGAGATAAGATGAGATGAGCTGGGACGCTGCGCTTCCGCAGGCGCGTCAGGTGCTGGAGCTGGAGTTTGCTGCGCTGCTGGCGGCGGGCACGGAGCGCAGCGCGCGCGCCCGCAGCACCCGCAGCACCCGCAGCACCCGCACGCGCCCGCCTCCTGACACCACGCCATGGACTGAGCGCCCTCGCCGGAGCCCCTTCCCGCTCCGGAGGCGCCGGTTGACTAATGTTAAGGTTTCGTATTCTCTCCGATGTCGGTCCATCGGATGCCGAAAGTCGGCCCCTTGAGCCCGTCGCTGTGTCTGTTCCTTTGTCTCCGCTCTATGATGTAACCCGCTTTGGAAATGTAACCGTCGATCGTAACCTTCTCTTATAATTGGCGGACACTAGCGGTCTATTGACCTGTCTCTGACTGTACTAGTTGATTTCTGTTTGTATGAGCTCGAGGGGCCGACGACTGCGCCTCGATGCATCGTCGCAGTCGCGTAAGAGACGAACAAAATGTTAGTTAGAGATCGAATTAGATGCCCTCGGGGCGCGCGAGCGACGTTGCGCTGGCGCGATATTTAATCTGTACTCGATAATCCAGTGCCGTTTTTTATCATCCGCTAATGTTTACTGTAATGGAATATTTTTAATGTGTACAAGCACTAGTGCGCGCTTGTACCGTTTGTCCCCTTGCTTGATATCTTTTCAGCAGAAAATGCACTTTATGAAGTATGAGATAAAGTTCAAAATGGACAATTAGCTGAGACAGACAGTTCGGTACAAGCGAGCATTCGTGCATCCGATATATTCACGTGTCTACCAAGTGCCTCGCCGAGGTGTGTATATATAGCTTTACGTAGATAAATGTGTGCCTCTCCGTTTGTCCGTCGAGCGTTTGGGCGTTTGCATAACTCTACTAGCGAAATTATCCTTCAAACTGGAACACACACAATCACGATCGCTAAGTTTACCTTACGAACGATTCATGTCGCCACTACCGCTCCCAACAGCCGGACGGACGCACACAAATACTAGTCTCGTGTACAGTGTTAACGACATTGTTTTGTAATCTTCTATTTTATTAAATACATTGTAATTGCAACAACTGAAAACGTAGCTAGGTATATTTTTGTTAAGCGTTTACAATAATAACGAAGCGTGCCTAGGCCCGCGGTCCACGCGAGGCGCGTGCGATTGAGCCATTCCACTCTCTTGTCTCTACTCGTAATTGTACCTCGGTACAATAATCTTTTTATGGAAAACTATATAAACGAAATACCTTTCCTACCCTATATAGTGACACGTTTCACCGGCGAATAAGTCAATCGCACGCCAACCGAAAGTGAGCCCAATAGTTAACGGAATAAAATATATAATTGTATAGCTAACCGATTTTAATTTGGTGGAATCTTTATCATATGTAGCGAATATATTGTAAATATTGCGGTTTCTACGTAGCGTTTCTATCGGCGTAGCGTAATGTAGCTAGGGTGTGTTCATAACCTAGGACCTATTGTGTTATCATAAACGCCTTCCTTCTATTTATTAACTAGTTTATTGTTATTTATTAAGTTGACAATGTAACGCCACACGTGTATCATCGCTATTAGATTGTTATTACCTCTAGGAGGCGTCCGCTGCGACGGATGGCCGAGACGCTCGTTCTTTTGGATGGTTTTTTTACATGTCTCGTGTATATTAATATTATTGGTGAAGTGTGAAGGTTGGGACGCGTCGAGCCGCTGATGTTTCTCGCATAGGGTCTGTAAGTGACATTGTATAGCCTACTACTTAACAGTATTAATATTTTTAGGGGAGACAATGCGCAGCCCGCGGTCGTATTCGTGCCCATTTCTACTTCCACGTGTGAAAGGTAGAAACGACACTGTGAGCCCCGCTGGGCGGTCGTGAACTGGCGCATTATCAACGAGAATCTAGTCACAAGTTCTTTGTCAGGATGTACTGATAATTATGTCCGCGATCATCACAACTCTCGGTGCTATGAACGAGGGGGCGACAGTTCGCGTCCGATCAGCTTGGGCAGGGGCGTTTGACACTGGGCTTATGGAGATGGCAACGAGTTCGGTTCTCACCGAAACGGGCACGAATTATATCTAAATTATGTAAAGAATGTTGATAGAATTGCTTGGTTTGTACTCCCACCTGAATCGATCAGGTGATAAGGGGAATCCGATAATGGAATATTTATCATTGACGAGGTAATGTGTAATGGCACATTAATTAAATTCGCCCAATCGTTGTGAATCGTTCTCGGCATATTGTCATTATAGCAACACTCGTTGGGAGCGGTCCGGGGGCGGGGCTGAGCCGACGCATGTTAACCCAATTCGGAACCGAACCCCCTATCCCTTTCTACTCACCCATATACCTCCGCGAGTGCCAACGCTTGTCCATGCAACCGCCCCCGCCGCACAACCAAAGACTAGAGTTACCTCCCCTCCCTCACACAAAATGTCTTCGCGTGAATCATACATTCCATACAAAGCCGTGTACGAAAAGGCCACTCTCCCCTCCGCCCCCTCCCCCCGACCACTGCGCGACCATCGATTGCAAAGACATTGTCGGATGCGCGTTGATGGCGCACTATATGAGGTAAATACAATTTACACGATACTATGATTGGTTTCATTTATTCTCCTGACTGTCCCCAACGATTTGTTTACAGGAAAATGGGCGCTTAGCTACAGATCATGGAAAGGTAAATCATAAATTGAAACGTCAAAATGCGTGTGCTATAAAGGTCAGTGGCCAAAATTGTTTCATGATTGAGAGGTTGTAAATCTATATTTCTAATTCCCGAGCTCTGGGTGGACACAACCTGACGAATGTGCTGAATTGACAATATGACGTGATGGCAATGGTAAAACCCTAACTTATAATAAACTATAAAATAAATAAAAAATTAAGAATGGATGAAATTTGAGGTGGCTTACGAAACCTACTTAGTAATTTTACGCTAATTTAAAAGTCAAGTGTCCGAGAAGAAGACTTTAATTCAGAGAACGTACTAAAAATCTATTTTTATGTTGTTGATTTAATTCAATTCCTAAGTATCTTTATTCAACATAGTACCTATACACTCACTTAATGATTGTCAAAAATCTACCACCGGTTCGGAAAAGGACGCTTTGACCTGATAAGAATCGGCGATAGAAACTTTTTTTCGTCATCCATTACAATTAAATACACAATTACAAGGATAAAATTATCTGGAGTTTTAATATACCATATACATCTTAATACAATATATATAAACCTTCAACCGAATTCACATCACAAATTTATTTAGTTTTTATAATCTTTATAACGTAGTAGAATGGTTAGGAATCCTAATCATTCTACTACGTTATTATGTGTTCGACTTTCAAACAATCCAGATTTAACTGCTTCACTGAGTTTACGCAGAGCTGGCAATTAAAATTCACAATCCAAAGAGTAAACTAACAGTCGATGGATAGATGTCAGTAAATCTTAAGTCGCTGACGTCTAAAGAAGCTCTTGACAAGCGGGACCGTCATTTTACGTAAGACACGTATAGTTCAATTTTTCAGGTAATCCGGATATCTGTCCGTGTTGCTCTATTCAAACAGAAAACTAAAGAAGTAGCTATTACTTATTTCTCAGTAATTTCGAACCTACGATTTCCAGTTTCTACAGCAATGACAATACCACTAGGCCAAGGAGGCGATCATTTAATCATTTAGTGTTGATAACAAGATCTAATGCTTTCGGATGAACCGCAACCGAACACATTATCACGCAAAGTTCCGCTAATAAAAGGTCCCACCATTAGTTACGACAGATATTACACTTCATTAATGATTTTTCTGGGTGTAACATCATATAGTAAATTTCCAATAACACATATTTTTAGAACTAATTGAAGTTTCCACTATTGTAGAAACCTTATGTGTAGGATAATACCACCTTTTAATTCTTCTTGTGATATGATATCCATAGTATGTAGGTTAACCTGATAGTGACAGCAGTGCCAGAATGGTTAACGTTTATCCAAACCACCGAAGCTAGACACAACTTGGTTTGGCTTGGTCGTTCACTGTGTTATGCTCGTTAACATTTATAAACCTGGGGCTGTCCAGGTATGCCTTACCTCAGCTCACTTCAGGCGCTTACTTAATGTTTTATTTAATAGCTTGAGAGCTCTAGCTACCATTACTACCCCTTAAGCGTTGGCGCTGGGGAAATTGCATAAGAACGGATAGAGACGCTTCTTAAATAATAATAACAATGTTCTCAGAGTAGATCAGCCAACTGCGCAGGAGATGTTACAGTGCGCAAGTATACGCACAAACACAGGTCTATTCCTATTCCTTAATGCTCCCGAAGCCCGATGGAACGTATAACCGACGCGACTGGTGACAGTAAGGCGCAGGTCCGACTTTTACATGCCCATCCGACGCATGGATCATCTTACTTTACGGGCAATCGGGTGATTACACACATCATACATACATCATCAGCCTTTGTTAGTCACTGTTGGACATAGGCCTCCCCTAATACACCCTATCCATTAGGGGTTTTGGACCGTATCCCACCACGCTGGTCCAATGCGGGTTGGTGGGTGATTAGCCCACATTGCCCTAACTGAGAAGTAGTTGAATCGCCGCAGGATTCGACCCACGTCCTCCGCTTTCTAAAGCATAAACCCGTTCTAGGCTTAGGGAGTGCGGAGGCAGTTCATACTGAATTAATAAAATGAACTAACATATATATATAAAACTACAGTAACAGAACAGTACAGCCCTTACGCTACGTTTTAATCCATGTAGACGATTGACATTTATTTAATATAGAATCCTAGACATATAATGCCAGCAAGTTTTTAGGGGTTGCATTGTATTCATCAAACTCGCATTTTCTTTGGCAAAATGCGGATTGTGCCAAAGAAAATGCGAGTGACACCATGTGACTGAGAGAGTCTTTAACATTATATCTAATATATTTATTTCAGTTTTACTTAAGTAAATAACGGTGTTTAATGTTTAAATAATTAACTATATATATTTTTTTATGGCATACGCATGCAGACGAGCAGTTGGGCCACCTGATGGGAAGTGGTCACCGACGCCCATAGACATTGGCAATGCCAGTGGTATCGCCAACGCGCTGCCTACCGTGAGACATACGGTGTTAAGTCTCTTTTACCCAGTAAGTACGCTGGCTACGGTGCCCTTTAAACCGGAACACATCAGTGTTTCCACACTACTGCTTCGCGGCAGAAATAGGCACCGCGGTGGTACCAGGCGGTCTCCTGTAAAAAGGGACCTATCACCGGTGAATAAATACCGCATTATCTACCCAAAAAGGCGAAAAGCCTCTACATAATTTGTTTTTGTAACTAATAATTATTATTGAATATATGATAAATTGAATGCATTTTAGATGTTTTATTATTTAATCTTAACCTTTACATTTGGGGTTGCTTTTTGCTAGACATTTTACTTAAATGCCTACAAATCTTTTTCTTCAGCTCTTTTTGTCTCTTTAACTTCCGCCACTCCTCTAACTCCATTTGCTTTTTGTGTTTCTGTAGTCTTTCGGCAGTAGCTTCTTTTTCTTTCTCTTTCTTCTGCTCAAAGTTTGTTTTAAGCATTTTCATAACGTTGGTTACCTTTTGTTCGTGTGGGCTCTTTATAACGGCTATTCTGTCTTTGAATATGTTCTTAGGTTTTTTACCGGAAAGCGTCGTCTTTTGCTCTTTAGGTTTAAACCTGTATGGTAGTCCTTTTTGCAATGCTTTGGGTATAACCAATGGCTTGAATACTTTAGGATCTCTATCTACTTTTGTGTACATCGAGTCCGTATTAGCGTCACACTGTATGTTCTTCTCTCTCTTCAATTGTCCCTTCGTTTTCATACCTTGCCAAGCATTCTTATTTCCAGGCGGCAACAACAGGTTCACCACGGGCGCATAAAATTTGGTGACATCAACTTTGAACCACGTTCGACAGAATATAATATCACTCATAAGGATTTTGTCTTCGAATGTAGCCCGAAATGCTCCTTCTGGTTTGTTAAGCGCTTTCTTGATCTGTCCTCTAATTCCAGAAACTGTTTTCACTCTGGCACCCTCGAATTTAGCCACCTCTAGAGTGCTAGTAAACATATCCTTTATGAATGCAGTCTTTTTGTATATTTTTAATGGCGTTCCGACCAGTTTAAGTTTCTTGACAATGTTAGTAGATTTATTTATTTCATTCACACTGCCCGTTGCTGCTATTCTAAATCCTAGTTGTTTGATATCATTTGGATTATTGTTGACCGTTTGAAGAGCCAGGAAACCTGTGTTTTGTGGTGTTATTGGACCATAGAAATGCATGTTACATGTAACATGCTCCGGGGTATATTTTAAATATCTACATTTTAAATCGTCTTCTATTTTGGAATATATA